>OU696696.1:333976588-334231588 GCA_916050605.2 Platycheirus albimanus | reverse complement strand
GTGGGACTCCTGATTTTGCTGTAAAAGGATTAGAAACCGAATATCTGAACTTAACTATATATGATCTATTTCGGAGATAAGAATATATCCAGTTAACAAAACCAACTGGGAAACCTAAAGCTTTTAAATTTAAAATGATTATTTCGTCTGAGACCAGTGTTGGATAGTAACTTTGATATTTTAATTAGTTACACGTAACTAATGTAACTTATGTAACTAATGTAACTAATGTAACTAAATGTAACTAATTGTAACTAATTGTAACTAAATGTAACTAACTATAACTTATAGAATTTTTCAAATACAAAAACTCACATTTTATGTTAAATTGAAATTTAGAAGTTCCGTCCACAAACCCGATCGAATGACGTTTGACTACACTGTATTAGGGCAAAGCTGGATGATTGATATTGCCCTCGGGCCAGCTGCCAGCTGTGGCAACGGCAACCTGACAAGGAAAACGTTTTTCAATTACTATATTTCTGCAAAAAAAAAAATTTAAAATAATAAAACAAAATAGATCTCGTTTGATTTCCTTTGGGCGAGCCAAATCTGAAATTTGAGACCAAATCTGATATCAAATCTGAATTTACCATACAAAAATAAATCAAAATAAACAAAGAAATGTCGAAGAATCTAAAGAAAGAGGGGAAAATTTTAAATGTAAGTAAAAATCTTTTGTATGCTCCAAGAATATAATATTTTATTAGATTTCCTTTTCATCAGGAATACAGTAATTTCAATATGTATTCCTTGCCAGGTTGCCGTTGCCTTGCTAATAAAAGAATTTTGTCAATAGTCGATTGGGATTCAGGATGAAATGTGATTTTCTTTTATTTTTTATTATTAAGTTAGAGTTAGTTTTATTTAGTTACAGTTAGTTACATTTAGTTACATTAGTTACGCCAAATATTGGGCGTAACTAATTCATATTAGTTACGCGTAACTAAACGAGTAACTTACTTCATGTAACTTACTTGCCAACACTGACTGAGACTAAACTAAACTAAACTAATGCCCTTGAGCACTTGTGCATAAAGGTCACTAAGTTAGACACAGCAGATCGCTTCTGCATGAAGCCATGTTGCTGATGGCAGATTAAATTTTTGCAGAAAAACGTTAAACTATCACTAACTACTTGTTCAAAAAGCTTTGGAATGGATGAAAGTTTGGAAATTGGTCTATAGTTGGTGATGTCAGATTTAATACCCTTTTTGAAGACAGCAGTAATAAATGATTCTTTCCATACCCGAGGAAATTGAAGCGGAGAAGCTAAAATGGATGAACATTTTTTTAATATAATGGGAGGAATACCATCAGGTCCAGGAGAGTAATCATCTTTCAGTAACGAAAGATAATGCGAATCTTTATCCTTATCGATAGGAATGTTGTTAAAAGTGGCTTGGGGGAAATCACGGCAGTATTGAAAGTAATTTTCGTCTATATTGACTGGAATTTCAATAAAAGACTTGCTGAAATGTTTTGCGAACGCATTACATATCTCAGGTGAGCTGGTTAAAGGGGCATCTTTGTAAACGAAGTTGACTGGATACCCATCCGACTTCTTTTTTGAATTTACAAAATTCCAGAATCTCTTTGGATCAAGCTTCAACGATATTTCCATTTCCTTCACATATGCTGCGTAAAGGTTTTTAGACAGTAAATTAAACTCTTCAAATAGTGCACGAAACAAATTAAGATCATAAATTGAGAGATTTTTAATATAAGACTTCCAAGCCTTATTTTGTCTTTAATTATGTAGAGATTTGAGTTCTTTTGTATACCACGGATGGCAAAACTGTGGAAAAACTTGAGAGTTTTTGAAAACCTCAGCACTTTTGCTGCGTATCTCTCTTACATTTTGAGAGAAGAGGGTAATCCTTTGTAGTTTTTTGGAGCCGGAACTTTAGCGATTCGATTACTAAGATTCTTAGATCGAACTATAAATTCTTTCACAAATGTTCCGGGAGGCCAAAATTTACTGTCGCATACAGAACCAAATAATGAAGGAGGAGTAGTTATCCTAAAAGATGACACAAAACTGTCAGGCTTGCATATTTTAGTGCATTTTATAGATTACGCACTTGAAATGCAGTTACTGACAACAAGATGTTGAATTATGTCATTGGCTTGAAGTTCAGGTTCAAGGCGGGATAAAAATACCAATTTGGGCTTTGGAACGGACTCTATTTTTTTGGGAGGTTCAGAAGCGCTGTTGTAATCGGTATTTGAACTACTCGATACAGTTTTCGGTTCAGTACAGGACGGGGATGTGCTTGGTGATACACTGGTGGATTTATATCGGAAAATGCAATGATTTCAGTGGTTAGATTTTCTTCCTGAAGAGAAGCAAGTGGCATTTTGTTTGTGGTTGCACTATCATCTCGTGAGTTTGGGTGCTTCGGGGCCGGGAAAGGTGATTTCGAAGATGATGTCCCTTCTCGTCCCCTTTTGTTACCCTTTTTAAGATTTGATGCTGCTTTGGTGAGTTTAAAAGTAGAAGAAGAGGCGTTGTTCGGGGATAGGGGTGAAGAATTTGCAGAATCAGAATCAAGAGGCTCTATCGACGTTTATTTATTCGCAGTTTCAATTGGGGGAGATATAGAAGACACATTAGTTGCAATTAAATTAAAGTTTTTTGACAAAGCATCAAAGTTCTTAGCGATTTTAAGAATTTCATCCTTAAGAGCCGACATTCTAAAAGTTACTTGGGAAAGAGATACTTTATTACAGATTGTACAATAACAAAAAGCAATTTTTGAAGAATTGATCTTTTCGATAAAATAATTCGTTGAGCCTAAACATTTCGCATGGAATAATTTCCCACAAGGACCAAAACAAGCCAATAGAGGAGCTGAATTCGAATGCTCTGTACATTTCTCTGCTGAACAGTCTGTTGTAAAGTGCGTACTTCACAACATTCCCTTATCATCTTCCCTTATCCCATTCCAATTCAATCCATTCAAATTCCCACAGTAATCATTTCCTTTTGATTTGATTTACCAATATCCTACTCACTTAAAATTCCCATATCATCATTTCATGAACCACCTCTTGTATTCGATCGTACTGCCGGAATCCATTTGAAGTCAAAATTTTTAAAATTACCTACATACTTTTCAAAAATATTTTCAGTTTAAAAAGTTTCAAACAAAAAAACCATATCAAAACGATTAACATAATACGAGTAATACAAATCCGTAAATATATTCTTATTGGCAAGGCCTGAAACATTATAAGCTAGAATGGACAATTTATAATTTAGCGTTTTTAAATTATTTACATTATGAATGTTATTGGCAGACGGCATTATTATCAAAATTCAAAAGCTGTTTTATTTATATTTCCTCTCATTCATCTACAAACTACACCTAACTTGATTGATTTCCCTTTCATTCAAAAAAATTTTGTCCGCCTTGTCTTCGCCCAAAAACTAAATGTAACAAAAAGTGTCGCTTCTCGCTTCTTACCATGCTATGTAAAAAAAAAATCGCAATAAATATATTAATAATTCCTTCTTATGTTATGTCAGCACTGTTTTTTAAACTTTTCAACGGGAATCAATTAATAGGTCAAGCTAATGTCAATAAAAATGGATACTTCAACATGTGTATCTATAGATGTATAAAAAATTGCAAAGAATTATACCTTTTCACTTTCTTCTAACCCTTTTAACGGCATTTTAAATGACAATGTATGCACAATATTATATACACATCTTATCAAAGGTTGAAATTAAGTCGTTAATATCTTTGTCACTTGAAATTCAATCTTTTGAAATTCGTTTATCTGGGAAATAGTCTTTTTGAACTATGGTTTTTGAGATTTCGTTATAGAATCGTTATTTTCATACCAGTCATAGCCATTTGTTACGTTATGTAAATATGGGGAAGTAGGTAAGTATAAGGATATAAGGGCTTAAATTTGTCTCAGAATGTTGTCAGTTTTTTCTATGACGTTGGTTTCCAATATAAGTGATAACAAAAAACAAACAATCTTGTTTGTTAATTTTTGTAACCTTGAAGAACCTCGAAGATTTTTTCGTTTTTGAAAGATGAAGATTTTTTTTTATTTTTGCCTTAATCGCAAGTAAAAATTGCATTTAAAATTGTTATCAATGAAACAAGAGTAGAATAGGATTAATAAAGTACGGAACTTTGTCAGGTTAGTTTATGCTAATAGGATATTTAAAAAAAAGTTGTTTAAAAGGAAATTAATCCTTTAATTTAATAATTGACCTAAGAGCCTCGTCACGAAAGAACTAAACAAAAAAAGTTGTATTTAGAAAGAAGTGGGTTTCGCCATTTTTATTTTTTTCAAAAAGTACAAGACATTTATTTTTCACTTAAAGGTAGTGAAACATTGAAATAAAAAAAAATTGCGTAGAAGTTGATTAGATTTTGTTGTTGTTAAAGTTTTCTTCAAAATTATGTTTTTCTTTACTAAAACAACTTTGTTTACAAATAAAAGAAAAGAAGAGATTTCTGACCTCACAAAAGCGAACAGCTTTGCCATTGTAAGTGTTAGCTTTGTTTATTAATAATTTGTTTGATGTTTTAAATATTTAAACCATATTTTTGGAAAATTGCCTCCAACCCCGTCTTAATTGTGGGAATACCACCACAACTTACACAATATACATATAGCTTTTTGTTACACCTTATGCGAATCACCCTGTTAATTGAATGTTACTATAAAGTACCGAACTTATTTGAAAAAAGTAGGTCGGAGCCTAGTTTTAACCTAGATCTCCAATCAATATATTCGTTCAGCGCCGGATCTAGGGGGGGGGGGGGAACTTGCCCCGGGCGCCTGACCTTGGGGGCGCAAAATGGAAGATGAAGAAATATAGGAGAGCAAAAAAAAAAAAGGTATTCAGCATTTGAACAGGGCGCCAAAGTAATGGAATGTTTATTATTTATTTCTTGTTCCAAATATGAAAGAAATTTGTAATGAACCACTTTCGTCGCCAAAATTGGAAGATGAAGAGAGAAACGAGAGTAACAAAAAAATAAAGGTCTTCAACTTCTGAAAATGATAAACAAATTCATTGCGTTTCCGCAGGGCGCAAAATTAAAAGATGAACAAGGAAAAGAGAGTAAAAAAAAAAATTTTCATATTATGCTATGTTTATTTATTTCTTGTTCCAAATATGAAATATGTTATAAGCCACTTTCGTCGTCCTTTAAACAAATTCGTTGCCCCTCATGGGGCGCAAAATTGGAAGATGAAGAAAGAAACGAGAGTAAAAAAAAAGGTCTTCAACTTTTGAAAATTATAAACTAATTCGTTGCTCAGCAACACACACCGAGCCGAAAACCCGGTTTTCAGCTAAAAATTTACGAAAACCTGAAAATCATTCACACCGGACTTTTCAAGTTTTCGTTTGACATTTCACTTAATTTTTACAACTGACTATCCAATTTTGAAATGAAAATATTTTCGGCTGCTATGATTGATTTTTTTTGACGTTTATGCGCTTTTTAGGTGTGTTTGGAAAGAATCGAAACAAACTGAGGTGTGTTCTGAAAGAATCACAACAAACTTAGGTGTGTTTGCTTTATATTCCAACAAGTTATATTTAAAACTAGTTGTTTTCGAAAACTTGTGTTTAACAAAAATGTATGGTAAAACTTGTGTTTTCGTTCAGATTTTGGGGGTTTTCAACAAAAACCGTGTTTTCAGCTCGGTGTGAAAACTCTATAAGAGTAAGAGAGAGTCACAAATGTAGGAAAAATCCCTTTTTGCGGTACTACACCGGCTCTGCAATAGTTGGGTAGACTACCAACAGTTTACTGGCACTAAAATGCAGCTCATATGTAGTGTAGTGCGACTTTATTCATATAATTTCATACAAAGAATACGTGCATTTCAATTATTGTAGTGCAGTTCCACGTAGTGCGGTCTTGCATATAAACAAAGATGTGTTCGTCGTAACTGGTTGCGCACAATGGTGAAGCTGCAGCTGTAGCACGTAGCATGTCAAAAATAAATGTACGTTAATCGTATTGTACGGCTACAATGTGAAGTAGCAGCTGCAGCACAGAGAAGTTGAAGTCGACTGAATTTGAACTTCACGAACGTGCTGCAATGAAAAACAACAACAAACCAAATAGCGGACACGATTTTTGTTTGAGTTCAGTGCTACACCATTGTATTCGTAAATGCTGCTTAGTGAGCTACTTTTTTTGACATTTACTCCGACGCTAAGTGCTACTGCTGCAGCTTCACCATTTTGCGCAGCCAGTTAAGCATAGTTCAAGAGTTGACAACAAACCAGATATGACCTTCCCATTTGGCATGTGTGTCCGTAAAGTAGAGCGCAAAACAAAACAAAAATGCAAGGGCGATGTGTGTTCGTGACGTAGACGAAACAAAAATGAGGTTTGAATTCGATACAACCGTTAACAACTTATGGCCATTTAAAAAAAACCTTAAGACCAGATCTCCGTTATTAGCATTTCTTGCCAAAAACAAAAAACGCAGTTCTCTTAAGAACAATAAAAGAATATAACGCACAAAGTTTAATCAAAATCGTTAGAGCTGTTTTTGAGCAAATTAGAAGAAACCAAAAAAAATTGGCTTAAACTGAACGGCTCGTTGTATGGGAGCTACCATTTAGAAAGAAAATTTACAAAACCATCCTATATAACACTATAAAGAACGATGCCAAACGAAGTTAGAGTCAATTCAATCAAGTCGTTGCGAACTTACGGCCATTTAAAAAAAAGCAGTTTAAACCAGATTTTCGTTACCACCATTTAAGAGTGCTCCGGACGAAAATTGCGACTTTTCAAACGGGATTGTGAAGCGTGTAACAGTCCTATCGAATGATTAAAGTGTCAATAAATAGAAAAAAACTGTCTCTAGGGCACTATTGGAGCACAATTGCAATAAAACGCTTCAGTACTTAGAAAAAAAGCCCTCAAAAACACCAAAAACGGCAAAAATCGCCATTTTTCAAATTGGCTTCTGTCAAAATGAAAAGACTTTTTGCAAAAAAAGTTGAATGGACATAAAATCGAACATTTAAACTAGGACACTATTGGAGAAAAAATTCAATTTTTGAACAACAAACACTAAAAAAAAATTAATTAAAATTTGAATAATTGATACACAATTTTTTTTATGAAACGATATATTTTTTTTTTTTATTCTTTTTCTTAATTTAAAACGTACATCTTCTGAATATATAGCAATCAAAATATTTTGAAAAAACTACTATCGAAAACATTTTATTTTAAATTTAAAAGATATCTTTTTTACGCGAAATCTACCTTAATTTAAAAATTCAAATCACTAACGGCCCTATTAGTTCATTGAAATTCTAAAAGGGGGCACAAAGCACAAAAGAGAAATTAAAGAGAAACATAAGCGAGAGCTACAGTACATTTGCAACGATCTGTTGGATACCCTATTCCCTATATTTTGTATGTGTATGCGTTCGGCTCCCGCAGCCAGCCGATGTTCCAGTTTCAGAAACAAAATTCTTCTTTAGCAGACAGAAAAATATTCAATAACATTAATTTTGTGTGGTGTGATGTTCAATCAGTGCTGTGCTGGCGCAATAAAAAAAGGCGTGCGCCACGCCCAAAGTTAAAACTTTTTATTGCCAAGGCAATTGGTATGAGCTCAGTGACATTCAATTTTATTCTTGCAGATCGATTTGAACAAAACAAGACAAAACTCAAATTTTTAAAAATTAGATTTTGAATGGAAATAGCGATTATGGGTGTCCTTAACAATTCTTGGGCCATACTCTGCTACGTAACCAAGGAATATAAATCAAAGTGTTCATCTTTTTACTTAAAAACTACGACCGATAGTTAAAAACATTAAAAAATTAATGCATTATACGCCTTTAGACGGAAACGCCCCTTAAAAGTGGGCGTGTCTTAAAAATTTGAAGCACTAACTGCGCTTTGATCAGTATTTAGGCATATGTGTAAAACTACAGCTGAATCGAGTAGTTTTTAAGCAATCTTACCTGAACAAACGTATTTTATCAAAATCACGCCTTTAAAAGTTGGCGTATTGAAAAAATTTACACAAGAAAATGTTAAGATATATTTTTCAAATAACAAACGGAGGGAAAAAGGTTTAAATTGAATATTGTTAGTAGGTACATTAAATTTTTAAAACTACGTTTTTCGTTCTTTCATAAAAAGTGGGCGTAAGCCACCCCCAAAATTCAAAAAATTCTTTTATACACAAACTTTTTAGTCCGTCCGTATGTATGTATGCTCTCTAGAGGTCTCAATTTTTGAGCTAGAAAGCTGAAATTTGGTATATATAATCTTTGATTCAAAAGTAAGGCTAAGTTCTTGAACCGAAAATATCCGCCCACAAACACGCCCACAATTGCCATTTTTGTTGAACAACCGCAATTTGGTAGAATTAAATTATGTTTTTCGTACAGTTACGATAAAAATATAACACTAAAATTTTGCACACGTAAGCTTTAGGTAAACTTCCTTCCAATTAAATAAACAAATTTCAGTTTGGGCGTGGCTGACGCCCATTTTTCATAAAAAACCATCAATATTGTTTTTATAAAATAACAATTGTTATATTAAAGCGAAAAACATTAAATTTTGTGGGTATTACTTGCACATAAACATCTTGTGTATGAAATCAAAAAAAATGATTTTGGGCGTGGCTGACGCCCACTTTTCACTAGAGTGTATAAAAAAATTGTTTTTGTAGATAGATAGTATTTATAATGAATCAGTAAGCCAAAATATTGCGTCTTAGTAGAAACTAAAAAGCGTGTGTATGAAAAGAAATTTTTGAATTTTGGGCGTGGCTTACGCCCACTTTTTTGAAAGAACGAAAAACGTAGTTTTAAAAATTTAAGGTACTATCAATATTCAATTTAAACCTTTTTGCTTCCGTTTGTTATTTGAAAAATAATTCTCTACATTTTCTTTTGTAAATTTTTTCAATACGTCCACTTTTAAAGGCGTGATTTTGATAAAATACCTTTGTTCAGGTAAGATTGTTTAAAAACTACTCGATTCAGCTGTAGTTTTTACACATATGCCTAAATGCTGATCAAAGCGCAGTTAGTGCTTCAAATTTTTAAGACACGCCCACTTTTAAGGGGCGTTTCCGTCAAAAGTCGTATAATGCATTAATTTTTTAATGTTTTTTAACTATCGGTCGCAGTTTTGAAGTAAAAAGATGAACACTTTTATTTATATTCCTTGGTTACGTAGCAGAGTGGGGTCTAAGAATTGTAAAGAACACCCATAATCGCTATTTCCATTCAAAATCTAATTTTTAAAAATTTAAGTTTTGTCTTGTTTTGTTCAAATCGATCTGTAAGAATAAAATTGAATGTCACTGAGCTCATACCAATTGCCTTGGCAATAAAAAGTTTTAACTTTAGGCGTGGCGCACGCCTTTTTTTTTATTGCGCCAGCACAGCACTGATTGAACATCACACCACACAAAATTAATGTTATTAAATTTTTTTCTGTCTGCTAAAGAAGAATTTTATTTCTGAAACTGGACTGGCTGTGGGAGTCGAACGCATACACATACAAAAATATAGGGAATAGGGTATCCAACAGTTCGTTGCAAACGTACTGTAGCTCTCGCTTATGTTTATTTATGTTTCCAGGTAGCTATACCTTATTGATTTATTTTGACTGACGGTTGCGAAAGCAAAAGAATTTTTGATAGGAATATTTTTAGTTCCTAACAAAAATTTTCCAAATTAAATATTTACAAACTAGGGACTATAATTCGAAAAAAATAAACTTTTAGAATGCCGAAGAAATACGTATATGGAAGTAAGAAAAGGAAATATACATTTCGTAAGAAAAAGAGTAGTCAAGGAGATTCTAATAACATTGACAATGAAATAGAAAATGCTTTTGTTAGAGAACAGGAAAATCCTGCTCTTCAAGAACCAATAATTCAATTTGAGGGTAGACGAATTATAGATCTCCAATATTTTTTTGATCAAATCAAAACGTTAGATAACCATAACCCTAGGTTTGATTGCAAATTCGCAAATCTATATGTTTTGTCAGAACAAAAAGTTGTAATAAGCCAGATCTCAGTTAAGAGGATTTCAATTTACAAAAATAGGAAATAGTAAAAACCATTCAAGAGAATTGGACTTACAGGGCTCAAATTCAAATCGATACAATTAATCAATCCGAGTCACAATTGTGGCAAAATGTAAGAAGAAATATTTTAACTGCTTCAAATTTTGGGGTTATTTGTAAGACAAGGAAACCAACAAGTGCTGTTCAAAAACTGTTATATAAAAATGAATTTTTTTCCAAAGCAACCACATATGGAAAAATGAAAGAAAAAGAAGCTTTGAATAAAGTTTCCGAAGCATTGAGGATTGAAATCCAAAGCTGTGGCTTGTTCATTGACGATAATTTTTACTTTCTGGGAGCAAGTCCTGATGGAATTATTTACAATAATGCAGTTGTGGAAGTAAAGTGTCCCATATCCGCTCAGAACCAAAACGTTGAAGAAGCTGTTCAAGTAGGAAAACTGAAATATTTGAATTATGATAAATCAACATCACTAATAATTGGACTAAAACATAATCATAATTATTATTATCAAGTACAAGGCCAGCTACTTATAACAAAAAGAGAGTTTTGCTATTTTTGTATATATTTTGGCGAAGCTATTGATTTATACATAGAAAAAATTCAAATAGATTCTGATTTCTGTCAACAAATTTTACTAAAACTTGAAGTGTTTTTTGAAAAATATTTTTTACCCGAAATAGTTGATCCAAGACAACTTCGAAATATGCCCATACGGGGAACAACTCCTACATAAGAAAAGGTTTTTCTTAGAAAAAAGTGGTTTTCGTTATTTTTATTTTCTCAAAAAGTATAATACATTTTAGCATTTCGTTTTCTGATTTTGACTATAATTGAATAGGAGCATTTAATTTCAGGAACAAAAATAATACTTACTAATGCAATATCAAAAAAATTTGTTTAAACGTTTTTTTTAATTTTTTTTTCTAAATTTTGAGTTTGAAAATTTATTTTTCAAAATCTGTTCATTCGAACAACTTTACCTTAAAACAAAATAAAAGAAGTGATATCTGGCTTTACAAAAAAGTATAGCATGGCATTGTAGAATTTACCGTTAATGTTGAATAAGTTTTTTTCTGTTTCAAGTAATTTTTTTTTAGAAAATCGCCCCTCACGAATAAACAGAAGGGAATAGACCCCCCCTTTGTTACGATTTTTTTCTAGCCTCAAACCAACCTGCACCCAGTAGTTTTTTGTCACACCTTAAGTGAATCACCCTGTACCTGTATACATATTAAATTTCTTGCTTCAATTTGGAAAATAATTTCGTCGGCATTTCTTAAATTTTTTTTATATACCTATTCGTATCGTATTAGTCAAATAAGTAAAAACAAAATTCGAAATAATCACTGCAATGCTATGACTCTATTTATTTTACAGCAGCAAGGATATAATGTATCTTCATAATACAAGATACAACATTGCAAGTTATAAAGGAACGCCCCTTTTTATTTTTGTTTCTCTTCAATTTCTTCACAAAACTCAATTGAGTCGTTGCTCGTTGCGTTGCGGTAGTCTCGTTTGTCGTTTCTCTTAGGCATAAGGCTGGCAATGGCAATGACAATATATATTTAGTTTATATTTTTTCCTCTATAGTTAGGTGGCGCTTCAAGCAATTCGCATTTTCAATTTCAGTCCGGAACACTCTTAAGCCAAAAACGAAAAACGCTAGTTTGTTAGAAATATCTTAGGCAAGTTAAATTCTGAGTTTAATCAAAATCGTTAGAGCCATTTTCGAGCAAATTCAAAATGAAAAAAACCGTTACATTGAAGGTTCCAGTTTGAGCCGGGCTAAAACGAAACAGAAAAACCCTCGACAACGGTTTTTCTTCAAACTGCTTGCTATATACCAAGTTTGAAGAAAATCTGTCAAGCCATTTAGGCTGTTGCATGACGTGAAAAAGCGCACATCAACACAACCGCACAGACGTACAGACAGACCGACGGACGGTATGGCGAAAACCACTTTTTTGGGCTTCTCTATCATCGTAATGTCATGTTTGATTAAAACCTCGTTTTTTTCTGCTCGAAACCAATTCTTGCCCTATAGAGCAAGTAAAAATGAAAAAGAATTTTTGTTGTGTACTACGGACCTATTTCACTAAAGCTCCCAAGTAACAATTTGTGGTCAAAAGCCGGTTGAACAACCGGACGTCAACCGAGGTAAATTAACCTTCCCAGTTATAAATTGGTTTCAGGAACGTTTAAATCACTTTACAGCAACGTTCCCGGGACTGTAAATGGTCAGGTAAAATTTAACCTCAGGCTTAAACAAGTTTATAATTAACGTTACAATTAAGTTAGTAAATAACTGTTTCTTGTTTTTTTAAACGTTATTTCGGCATAAGTTTCCAACCGTTTAAAAATGGTTTTAAAAAACCCGGTATAATGTTGGGTTTTCGTTATTTCACAACCGTTACACAACCGTTTAAATAGGGTTTTTAAAAAACCCTATTTTGTTGAGTTACGGTCATTTTAAACGTTATTACGACGTATGTTTGCAACCGTTTCAAAATAGTTACGTTACGGTTAGTTTTAAACCGTATTTTGACGTCATTTTGAAACCGTTCAGAAATAGTCTCAAAAAACCTATAAAAACCGTTGGTTATTTTGAACGGCTTTTATAAACCGTTTCCATACAGTATTCAAAATACCTTGCCCAATGCCACCCACGTCCAAATTGAACGATAGTAGTTTTGACAATTGCTCTTTTCATATTTTCAGATGTGATAGAGAGAACAACTGTCAAATGTATTACACGTTTCAATTAGACCCGGGTGATCTTGGGCCAAGTTTTCTGAACACTGAAAAGAAATGATTAAAAAAGCTATGAAAATAACATCTTAAAATTACCATCGTCCAGTAGCTCGAAATTCTTCCCATCTGAAAGTGAAGTCCTTCTCTTCTATAAATGATAAGAATAAATTTAAGTTTACATTAGTTTCAGTTTATTGAAGAAAAAAAAAATTATAAATGTTAGTGTCGGTTGTGATGGAGTCACTGGGTGGTGATTAGATTTAGATGATATGGTGGTGTCGCTTGTTGTGGTATCGCTGAAGGTGGTGTCGCTGGTGGTGGTGTCGCTGAAGGTGGTGTCGCTTGTGGTGGTGTCGCTTGTGGTGGTGTCACTGAAGGTGGTGTCGCTGAAGGTGGTGTCGCTGGTGGTGGTGTCGCTGAAGGTGGTGTCGCTTGTGGTGGTGTCGCTGAAGGTGGTGTCGCTGGCGGTGATTAGATTTAGATGATATGGTGGTGTCGCTTGTTGTGGTATCGCTGGTGGTGGTGTCGCTGAAGGTGGTGTCGCTGGTGGTGGTGTCGCTTGTGGTGGTGTCGCTGAAGGTGGTGTCGCTGAAGGTGGTGTCGCTGGTGGTGGTGTCGCAGAAGGTGGTGTCGCTGAAGGTGGTGTCGCTTGTGGTGGTGTCGCTGAAGGTGGTGTCGCTGGTGGTGGTGTCACTGGTGGTGGTGTAGCTGACGGTGGCTTCGCAAAAGATTGGTTGCTGTTAAAAAGAAACAAAAAAAAATGAAGCAAATGTGTATTAGTTTGTATCTAAAAGTATATGAAGTAATTTTGACTGGGCTAAACTAAGTAATAGTAAATTAAATACTTACAGGACTGGTGTCGCTGTTGGTGGTGTCGCTGGTGGTGGTGTCGCTGGTGCTGGTGTCACTGGTGGTGATTAGATTTAGATGAAGGTGGTGTCGCTGGTGGTGGTGTCGCTGAAGGTGTTGGTGTCGCTGAAGGTGTTGGTGTCGCTGGTGGTGGTGTCGCTGGTGGTGGTGTCACTGGTGGTGGTGTAGCTGACGGTGGCTTCGCAAAAGATTGGTTGCTGTTAAAAAGAAACAAAAAAAAATGAAGCAAATGTGTTCCTTTAGAAATAAAATTGCTTATTTATTCCTTAATATCATAAGATGTTATTTATTTCGAATCTGAACAAGAACTCCTTATTTAAAATATGAAAACGAAAAACAAATATTTCAATGATAGGGCTAATTGAAATGTGATTAATATAACAAGTGTTTTTGGAACAAGTATTAAAGTAAAATTATTATGTTGGCTATCGCCACACTATTCCCTTGCGGAATGAAAAAAAAATTAAAGATTTTTTTTATACTAACATTTACAAAAATGTTTGTATTCAATTTTTTAAACGGTCCGGTATTCTTACATGTCGTCCAGACCGGGTCCTTTTCGTGTCTTCAGATGGGGTAGGTAAGGCTGCCGAATTTGTTGGTTTTGATGAGTTTGGAAAATCTTCTTGTAAGACATAGGCTGGTTTAATTCGATCTATTGAAACTTTTACTTGTTGACCATTTATTTTTAAGGTTACGGTCTTTTGATCTCGGGATGAAATTTCGTATGGTCCTGTGTACGGTGGTTGAAGAGATCTTCGAATAGGGCCCAATTTTACAAAAGCGTAACGACAATTCGGTATTTCTTTGAAAACAAACGATCCAGTCTGGGAATGTCTTGAAGCTGGAATTGGTCGCAAATGTGACATGCATTTGCGAAGACGATGAAGAAAACTTGATGGATCTCCAGTTGCTTCATTTTGTGATGATTTCGAGAGTAGCTCTCCAGGAAGTCGCAGTGTTTCACCATAAACTAGTTCTGCAGGCGTTGCATTAATATCATCTTTAAAAGCAGATCGAATTCCAAGTAAAACAAGTGGAAGGGCTTCAATCCAATTCTCCTTGGTATGCGCCATGATTGCAGCTTTTAACTGACGATCATTCCGTTTGCTTGAGGATGCCAAGCCATCGTGTAATGGAGCTCAATACCAAATTGCTTTGCGACATCTTTAAAGGTATATGAAGTGAATTGCGCTCCTCTATCAACAGTCAGTTTTTCAGGGCACCCAAAACGAGATATCCAGCACGATAAAAGTGCCAATGTGACAGATTCAGCCGTTATCGTTTGTAATGGGCATACTTCTGACCAACGAGTGAAACGATCCGTGACAGTTAAGCAATATCGAAAAGAGTTCACTGGGGGTAATGGTCCAATTATATCAGCATGCACATGCGAAAACCGTTTAGATGGCGTTGCGAAATCTCCTAATGGTGACTTTACATGTCGAGATATCTTAGAGCGTCGGCAAGATATGCAAGATCGAGCCCAAACACGACAATCCTTGCGCATTGAAGGCCGTACAAAGCGTTCGCCAACTAATTTGGTTGTGGTTTTGGCTCCTGGGTGGCTCAGGTTGTGCAGTTGATCGAAAATCTGACGACGAAAAAATTTAGCTATGTAAGGTCGTTGTTTACCTGTAGAGGTGTCACAGTAAAGGTTTATCGATGTTCCAGGCACCAAAACTGATTTCAATCTGAGAGATGTTGTGTGACTGTGGAGAAAACGTTGGAGTTCTTCATCTTTTTTCTGTGAAGCAGCACGACCTTGACAATCAACCATGGAAGAAACTGCTTCAATGCGGGAGAGAGCGTCGGCAACAATATTTTCTGTTCCACCGATATGTTGTATGTCGGTAGAAAATTCAGCAATAAATGAAAGGTGATTGAGTTGCACAGGTGATACTTTTTCTCGTTTTTGTTGAAATGCGTGTATCAAAGGTTTATGGTCAGTAAATATTGTGAACTGTTGACCTTCTAATAGATGACGAAAATGTTGAATCGCTGCATATATTGCAAGAAGTTCTCGATGATAAGTTGGCCAAGCATTTTCTCTCTTGGATAGTTTCTTTGAAAAGAAAGATAGTGGTTGCCAATCACCATTAATAATCTGCATTAGAGAAGCCCCAATTGAGTGGTTTGACGCATCCGTAAAAAGTCCAAGTTTTGCTCCATAGCTAGGATGAACAAGAAGAGTTGCAGAAGATAAGCCGTCTTTACAGCTAGCGAAAGCTTCTTCTAACTCTAACGTCCATGGAACAGGTTGAGATCCTTTAAGTTGTGGATTACTAATGGCATTGTGAAGAGGTGCTTGAATTTCTGATGCTTTGGGGATGAATCTTCGATAAAAGTCAACCATTCCAAGAAAGCGACGAAGACCCTTTGCAGTTTTTGGAAGTGGGTAATCTTGAATAGCCTTAACTCGTTCTTGAGGTGGTTTGATTCCCTCGGCATTGATCGAGTATCCCAGAAATTTTACTTCCGAAGCGACAAATACGCACTTTGATGGGTTGATCACCATTCCATAGTCAGAGAGCCTTTGAAAAATTATGCGCAAGTGATCCATATGTTCTTCTGTAGACTTAGAATACACCAAAATATCATCCACATATGTGAAACAAAAGTCGAGTCCGAACAAAATTTCATCCATCAAGCGTTGGAAAGTGTTTCCAGCGTTTCTAAGTCCGAACGTCATGAAAAGAAATTCGTATGAACCAAATGGGGTTGCGATTGCAGTTTTGCAAACATCATCCGGGTTGATGGGAATTTGTTGGTATGCCTTTAACAAGTCAATAGTTGAAAACACTTTGCTTCCACTTATGTTATGTGTGAAATCATGAATATGGCGTGAAGCGTACATATCTGGAATTGTTCGGGCATTCAATGCTCGATAATCTCCGCAAGGACGCCAACCGTTTTCGCCCTTAGGTGTCAAATGAAGTGGTGAAGACCATGGGCTGTCTGAGGGTCGAATGGTACCTGCAAGCAACATCTCTGCAAATTCTTTCTTGGCAATTTTAAGTTTTTCTGGAGCCAAACGTCGAGGACGAGAGTATACTGGAGGGCCTGTTGTAGTTCGTATGTGATGCACAGTTTTGTGTTTTACAATTCTGGGCAAACCAGCTGGGCGAGTAATTTCTTGAAATTCAGTAAGTAAAGTAGTGCATGGTGATGAAGTTTGGATCGTTTTAACACTGTTCTGCTTTACTTGAGTAGTTTGTCCTTTTGATTGAAGACCAGTATATGTATCGATCAGGCGTTTTGATTGACAGTCCGGTAGCAAATGATAATGGGCAAGGAAATCTGAACCAATGATAGGAATACTTACGTCAGCAACAACGAATCTCCAAACGAAACTTCGTCGCAGTCCTAGGTTCAGGTCAAGGTTCAAAAATCCATACGTTTTTATTGTGGTATCATTTGCAGCGCTGAGGTCATATTTAGTTACAGGACGTCGTTCTGGCAGTAGACGGGTTGGAAAGCAAGAGAGGTCAGATCCGGTGTCAATGAGAAATTGATGTTTTGAGTTCTGGTCAGTGACGAAAAGGCGGCTTCCAGGAACATTGCAGTCGTTCGCCGTCATTACGAACTGCTGTTTGAGTTTTCCTGAAAGCTACATGGCTTATTACACTTACGTGCGTTATGCTGATATTTCGAATGAAACCAGCACCATTTTTCTCTCCTTGCTGATTTAGATCTTTTTCTTGAATCATGTGTTCCCTGGTTTCGGGAGCGACCATGAAAACTTGTATGTGTAGAAAGCTCAGCAACTTGTCTGGTGAGGCTATCAATAGCATCAAAGAGTGATTGTGTACCAGCGTTAGGATCATTCTTTGACGTAGAATGGACCGCAAAAGGAATGGGTGGTGGAGAAACCTCAACTATCTTATCGGCCAGTTCTGATAGCTGTTCAGGAGAGAGATCTGCTCTCGATGTTAAGATAGCTTGAACATTAGACGGAAGACGTCGTAACCAAAGTTGACGTAAGAGATTGTCTTGCAAAATGGAAGGACCAGCAAGAGAACGAAGATGGCGAAGAAATTGTGAGGGTTTTCGGTCACCGAGTTCTTCGTCACTGATAAGTTGTCGTACACGTTGCTCCTCTGATGCTGACAAACGTTCAATGAGCTTCTTCTTCAATGTGGTGAATGGGTTTTGGGCTGGGATAGAAGTGTGTCAAGCTGCGAAACAACATAATGAAATTTAGTTACCTCATTCGTTATATCCGAAATGATGAATTGAGACTCAGCCTGGGAAAACCATAAGCTGGGCCGTTCTGCCCAAAATGGTGGCAATTTAACTGCAACACGATTTATAGCTGAATGTGATGGGGTTCCTGTGTTTTGTTGCGGAGGAAAAACGTCATTAAGCTGTCCTGCAATACGTCCTGCATTCTGTTGCGTAGCATTAACATCGTTTGTTTGTTGGTTTTGTCCGATCTGCAGAAGCAATCGAGAATTTTCTTCTCTGAGAGCAGCGAGCTCAGCTGAAATATCTTCTCCAGAATTCGCCATTTTGCTTTCGCCTCTAGCTCAGCAGTTTTGTTGTTGCTTTTTTTTAAATCCTTGTGTAGGTAGTCCGTCGGGGTCACCAATTTAGAAATAAAATTGCTTATTTATTCCTTAATATCATAAGATGTTATTTATTTCGAATCTGAACAAGAACTCCTTATTTAAAATATGAAAACGAAAAACAAATATTTCAATGATAGAGCTAATTGAAATATGATTAATATAACAAGTGTTTTTGGAACAAGTATTAAAGTAAAATTATTATGGTGGCTATCGCCACATACCTATTAGTTTATATCTAAAAGTATATGAAGTAATTTTGACTTGGCTAAACTAAGTAATAGTAAATTAAATACTTACAGGACTGACTTTCCCGCTCTGAAAGGAGCGTGCTTCAAATAATTTTTTAAAAATGTCGACCCCTCGACATCGGTGAAGCTGGGGTACCGTACCCTCAAAGCCTCCATAATGGCAGAAAATGTTGCCTGAAATTTGTTGAAGCTTTTTTTCGTTGAAGTGCCATGCCAGGAATAAAGGGAGAGCAGAGTGTCAGAAAACATTGTCCTACAAACCGTTCTCATGGATTTCACTCCGTCCAACCCCCCTAATGTCGACAACTTTTGGATCTATAGTAAAAAAAGAAAAAACAGGATAATATTATGAAAGTTTATATTTGAAAGTCTTTAAATTAATCGGCACTTTTTTGCTGGTACCGATTATCCTGTCAATATAATACAAAAAATAGTGGAAAATATGTTTTTATCCTACCAATTTTCTTTTATAGTGGATGTCCCCACTAATCTTGCTCTCCAGGTCTTCCAACTGCTCCGGTGTATCAAGAATTGTGAATTCCTGGAGCACGTGTTCCGCCACAACTTCCCGGCCAACATTTTCACACATTTTCTTCACAAGGCAATTGAGGGAAACTTCAGTTGTTGCAGCAAACTTGTGAATCAAGGTCTTTAGGCCTTCGACCTCACTTGCCAGTTTGTTGTGGCTTTCTAGCACCTGCTCCAGCTTTACTTCAAACTCCTTCAGAGCATTATAGGTGGGAACTGAAAAGATTGAATATACACGAAAAATAAGTAATCTTATTTGATGATCAATTATTATTAATTTGCTCACTCTCTGCTACATTGATTATTTGGGATGCAGATGTTCCCACACAAGAGTCGGTGAAGACTTCTCCGGTTATTGTCGCTTCGATGGGGTTGAACGATTGATTTCCTGTTGAATAAAAATATATTACAAATTGAAAGACTTTTTCAAGCTTTGAATGAGTTTATGCTTACCAGAATCCGATATGAATGTAGACATAAGCTGGTTATAGTCTAACATATTCTCTGACAGTTTGTCCTCCCGGGACTGTTCTTCGGCGGAAAAATTCTCCGCCTCCCTTTCTTTCCTCACAGCTTCCTCCCACAAATCTAAGAAAAAAAAGAAGGTTAATATTGTTTAGTAAACCATAAGTGAAAAATGAAATGAATGTTAAAGATAAATATAAACATTTTTTTACCAATATTATGAAACAATATTTTGCAGGGCAATTTCTGCCATTCTGGCATATTTGTTTTTCGTCCGATTGTAGTGTCTTTCCGCGTTCGTGGCCATAGCAATGTTATTTCGTCTTCAACCCAACTTCTCGGAACCGCCGCCACCATCTTTTCTCCATCCTCAATGGTCTCAACCACGCAAAACATTTTTCAAGAGTGTACTAAAGGGAAAAAAACAGAACCGGTAGCCAGATTAATTTTGAAAATTTTCGAGGTAATTTCATCTATTTTCCAAAGGGTGGGAGCATTTTCTTCTTCATTTGATTGATAGACACTCAAAAATTTTGAATAAAATGGTTGCTCATAGAAATTAAGCTTCTGCTTTAAGCTTGAACCATAGATGACAGGTGTGCCGTGGAGAAACGTTGCATACTCCATTCGAACAATTTCTTCGGATTTTGTTAAGAAATAAGCATCTGCAAACGAAGACTTTAGAACAAATTGTTTTAAACGAATGTCTCTATAGATTCCAATTCCAATACAGCCTTCAAGTTCGCATGATCGTTTGTTATCTTTATCATAAGGCCAAGGAGTTATTATTTTTTCATCATAACGCATTTCCGAATTTTCAAATTCTTCAAAAATTCTATTTGCGATTTGCTGAAGTGGCTTATTTCCCGATCTTATTTTTTGTTTTACGTATTGTAAACGATTTTCATATTTGAATGCACTTATGTTATCAAGAGGTCCATGATATCTTACATCATCCACCACATGGTATAAATTGTGAATGTTATAACTGATGTTTTCACTTCCATAGATTTTAGCGAAGTTTACTACGAAAGAATGAAACAAGTTTTGTGCGACATCAATAAAAACATGCTTATTTTGCTCAAACATATTGAAACAGCACAGTGCAGTTTCATGAAATTGTCATACACCTCATCATGAATTTGAGTCTTTAAAACAACCAAACCTAAGTACAACAAGAAAGTACGAAATTCAGTGGCCTTCCAAAAGCTAATAACATCTAGTCCACGAGCTGTTCTATTGAACTCGCATGGAGTACATTTTCGCAAAGACACTAAGTTATTGGATATATTCTCAATGTTTTTCGCGGAAAGTTTGGTTTTGAGAGATCTGTTCCTAATCCATATAACTAGTAACTTTTTCATTACACCTAAACACAATAAATGCATGTAATCGAATGGAAAATTATTTATCATGTCTATTGAAAGTTTTTCTAATGGGGATGGTTGAGTATGGTGATCTTCATGTATCTTTGCCCGGAAAGAAGCATTCGTTCGAAGTGATTTCGATAAAGTTGGAAAACTTGTAATTGTAGTCCCCTTCTACATTACACCTTTCACACGCAAAATAACCATTATGGCCTTTAATTCCTTTCAAATAAGAGCGAGCAGAGGCATCACAAATGAAATTTCTTATTTTAAAAACAATGTTTTCTGAACCGATATTAACATCACTAATGTTGACAGCTTCTTCAAGAAATAAACGGAGGAATTTGGAAACATTCGAAGGTTTTGCCATTCCATAATAAACTCCTATTACAAGCGGTGGAAAACGAAAACCATCTGGAGAACACAAAATAGGCCAAAATTGACCTTTGGAACTTTTACTAACAGGAATGCCATCAATGTTAAAGTCTAAAAATATTTCCAACATGTAAGAGTATCAACACGTTCAAAAACTTTAGTTAACGCGCGAACCAAACCGAAATGCCAGTATCGACCCGGTGGAACATCTATAAAAACGTTTTCAACTGCCAGGGAAGTATGTAAAAGTGTTCTAGGGTCTAATGGTAAATAAGGATGCGAATTATGCAAAATCTTAAGCATATCTTTCAAACAGACATAAGACACATTGTGTTGCCCCGTTTGCTAAGTTCTTAGTCAAATAATCTGGTTTTTTTTTGGACTTGAGACCTCTTGACTATCGTCCTTAAAACTGACACTTTCACTATCAAAAACTAGTTCTTTATGGCAAACTGATGGGTCACTATCACAAACTGGATCAGTAACATCCGATGAATGTGAATCTTCGACTTGTTGTAATGGCTTTTCACAATTTTTTCTTGCCTCTTCGCGTAATTTAACTAAAATGTTTTTAATTTTTCTTTTATACGTAGTTCTACTATATAATTTATTTTTAATTATTGAATTCATAATGATTTGTTAAGAAACAGCGCACCAAAAATCTATCAGATACTCTTGCGAACACGAATACAAAAACGCTACTGAACAATCTAGAATAAAATCACGAAACGAAAGATATACATAAAATGGAGAAAATGGCGTTGATGGCATCTCTAGGTTTAATTACCGTCAAGAAGGAGTAATTTTTTGGTTATTATAACCAAAATACGCAGATGTGAAAGAATCCATTATAAAATGGTTAAAAAAAGTTGAGAAAACAACCAAACATACACATGAGTTGTGGTTTGGTTAAAATATGTGTACTTTATGACTCAGAACCAGACTTGGTCAATTTTCAACCAATAAGTAACGAAATGCGTCTGAATTTTTTTTGATAATAAACCAACAAATGACACTAAACTACATAATTTATTTTTCATTATTGAATTCATAAACGATTTTCTAGAAACGACACACTAAAAATCTATCAGATACTTGGAAAAAGAAAACACTTACTGAACAATCTGGAATAAAATCCCGAAACGAAAAATGCATACAATAAAGAAAATGGCGTTGATGGCGTCTCTAGGTTTAATTACCGTCAAGAAGGAGTAATTATTTGGTTATTATAACCAAAATACGCAGACGTGAGTAAAATGGTTAAAAAAAAGTTGAGAAAACAACCAAACATACACATGAGTTGTGGTTTGGGTAAAATATGTGCACTTTATGACTCAGAACCAGACTTGGTCAATTTTCAACCAATAAGTAACGAAATGCGTCTCAATTTTTTTGATAATACCAACAAATGACACTAAACTACATAATTTATTTTTCATTATTGAATTCATAAACACTTACATGAACAATCTGGAATAAAATATACGTACGCACTTTAATTTATTGTTTATAATTCACAAATTCACATTTCACAGCATAAACTGAACACTGGAAGAAAACTGAACCGACGCGACGTCCGACTGGCACGATGCAAAACAATAAACTGATTAAACATGCGCATGACGAATTCAGTTTTGCATTGCAATGCGAGAGCGAGATGGGTATATCTGAAGGGTTGTTTTCAGTTGAATAGTCGTTGGAAATGAAATAAAATATAGGGTGTCCCAATAAGAGTGCACTTTTTAATTTGCAAATAAAACCAAGTATTTTATGACAGAGGTGTTATATTTTTATTGTATTGTAAAGAAGACATGTTCCGATTAAGTATGTCTGCTATTACACGGTGACTCATGAGTCAGACTTTTTTCGAACTACGTTGGTGTAAAAGGAATACAAAATTCGAAAAGCTGAAAAGAAAAATAATTTGCCCGGTGAGTCGCTGGAAAATTTTCGTACGACTCGTTTTTTAATTTTGTTTTATTCTCATTCTATATTTTTTGATTCTGTTTTATTTAAATTCGTCTTGCTTCAGTTCACATGTCCTTGCTATTTGAAAAAGTGAGAAAGAATGTTTTTTATTTCATTTCAAGGAATGTGAATGAAAGAGTGTTGCCAAAATTTGAGTCCTGACTTAAAAGTCATAGTGTAATACAGTTCGACTCAGAGGATAAAATTTCAAAAGAAAATTCGAAGAAGAATCTTGAAACATGAGTCACCGTGTAATAGCAGTCTATATCACAAAGGACCTAAAGGAGAGTGAAATCTTTCGTACGTATCACTCTCCGACACCCATTTCCGGTTTTTTTTTTATTATTTGAAATCGTTATTGCACTTTTTTCCGCGACACGAACACGATAGGGGTAGGGGAATTTATTTAATTAAGATTATTTTTGTAAACGAAATGACTACCGCGAACAATTCCATTAAAAAAAATATTAAAAAAGAAAACAAGATTTGAACGCGTAACGACGGCGACACACGACACGAATTTACTAATGATAACTAATAATAATAATGATCGACCACGAACGAATGACACGGAAAGAGAATACGAAAAAAAGTGCAACCACAGCTTGATAAAATAGCTGTCACCACGACTGCTCAGCTGGGGTGGGTTCGGTGCAAGAATTTTTGGGCTTCTTCTGATAAACTCTTTTGATTTATCGAATCAAAATAGTTTATCAAAAGAACATATAGGTATGCACAGTAGGGTGCAAAAAAAGTTAGGCGCCAGGAATTTTTTTTTTTTTCTAAAACCGAATTAGAAAATTCCAAAACTAATTTTAGAAAGTAAAGAACCGAATAAATGGAATAAAAAGAAAGAGTTATGTTTAAAAAAATGTAAATATTGTATTGTTTTGGGAAGCCTTGGGACAGAAGATCCCTGGACTAAAACCCAAAAGTCTTTTCAAATAAAAAAAAGTTAAACAATGTAAATATGGCCGTTTGGCTCGAGGCAAAATTAACAAGGTAGAGATTTAAATTAAATAAAAGTAAAAGCAAATAATATAAAGAAAAAAAAGCAAAATGAAAATGGGTCTTTAATAAAAAAAAACTAAGCGCGTCCCGGAAATCTCGTATACAAAATCGATTGAATATAAATATATATATTTGGAATTACAAATATATATATTTACATCTAAAATCGCACACAAACTACTTATCTCTGTTTAATGTCTCCTGTCTCCTTTCTCCTATCTCCTTTTAAAATCCTTCACGACTCGAATCCTAGTTTTTCGTCCCCAATTATCCTCGATCCAAATTTTAAATAAATATATCTCCTCCTCGATTTTTTTTTTCCTCCTCAAAATTTCTCGATATTTTTCTTTTTTTTAAATTTTGTATTCGCGCTTGTAAGTCTCTCACCAGAGTGCCTTCCAAGCAAATTCTTAACAACCACTTTCTTCCCTCGTCCATTCCAGTCATTCACTCATACATACAACGGCACAACACAACCGTTCGTTTCGAGATCAACGGTCACGGCTTTCTGGAAGCATGACGCCCTCCTAGAAAACAACCGTGGTGGGATCTAACGAAACATACTCACACGCACACAAACACGGTTTTAACAAGTTGTTGGATGTGTTTCCAAAACTTGCCAAAACTTACTCTCACGCACACAAACAACGTTTCGACAAGTTGTTGGATGTGTTTCCAAAACTTGTCGAAACATTATGGACGAGTTCAGACTTTTCCAACTAAAACTATTTCCGAGAAAAATTGAAAAGAAATAAAATTGAAGAGGAGTCTGAACTAGGCTTTTTCCTACTACTCTACAACTATCGCGCGGGATTTGAAGCGTGAATTATTTAATGAACTATTTTTGAAGATACAGAAAGGAGCATTACTTTAAATTCATTTTGGACATTCTACAAAACTATAATCTAACACGCGTTAAAAACCCATTTTGTACATTAAACAAATGTACGTTATTTTAAGTTAATGTTAAAATTACTTTACGTTAAAATGAAAGGATATTAAAATTAAAAGATAATTATAAGAAGGTGTATAGTTTTTGTTGCTCATTTTATTTAGGTAAGTAAGAGTCCACCTGACTCGTTACTTCTTCGGCTCATCCGCCGGCTCTCTTCTCGTTTTAGAACGTCGTACTCGAACACCTGCTTGGGTTGCTTTTGCAAAATAAGGCTAGGTACACCACTGGTTGGTGAGACCATGGTTGCCCTCAACTTCGCCAATATTTTGCAGCCACAACGAGAAAAAGAAAAGGGAAAAAGAACGACCAAAGGGAAGTTTTTGTTGCGGTAAAATTTACCGTAACAAATTCCACCCTTACCTCCCAAGAAATGTGTTTACTTTTCAGGAAAAATAAACCATTTCTTCAGGCTCTGCCAGGATTGGAGGTTAAAGGAACAGGGTGTACAACACAACACAGGGTTACCATCATATAAGAAAAAGAAAAAAAAAAAAGAAAAAAAAATAATTAGTGGCACGAATTGAAAATATATAATTGGACAATTTACCAAAAAAAAACAATCAAAGTACAAAAAAAAATTACGATTTAAAAGAAAGATTAAGGGACTTTTGACTAAGTGTCCATAAATGGCTTTAAATCCTTTACGTGCCACGTCCCTCGATCCTTCCCTTTATCGTCTATCAGGAGGTATGTCCAAGGTGACTTCCTCCTACTGACCCTAAATGGACCAACAAATTTGGTCGCTAACTTAGAAGCAAAATAATTTGCCGCATCGGAAAGAGCATAATTCCTACGCCAAACGAGATCACCAGGTTGAAACTGTATGTCTCTTCTCCTCAAATTATAAGTTTTAGCGGTCTTATTTCCCGCCGCTTCCAACTTCCTAGCTATCTCCTGTCTCAGTTTCTGAAACTGCCTAACAGTATCCCCTCTATCTTTGTCCCTATCACTAACTCTAAGCCCTTCATCATGGCAACTAGTTACCATGTTCCTACCAAAATTAACAAAGTATGGCGAAACACCTAACACCTCATGTTGCGAAGTTCGGATAGCACAGGCCACTTTTGCCAGTTGCATATCCCAACTCCGCTGGTTTTCGGAGACATACGCTCGGAGCGTAGTCTTAATAATTTGATTGATGCGCTCCGCAGGATTCGCTTGCGGATGGTAATGCGCCGTATAACGAAGTTGTGACCCGTACGCTTCACTAAGCGTCTTCAGTTCCTTGCTACGGAACTGGGGACCGTTGTCACAGACGATCCACTTTGGAACACCGAAGAGAAGAAAAACGTTTTCTTCCAATTCTCGACAAACCGCTTTTGCCGTTGCGGACCGTAACGCGAACAACAGGGGAAATTTACTAAAATAATCGACGACCGTTAAAATATATATAAAACCGCGCGACGACTTCGGAAGTGGACCAACTAAGTCCACACAAATCATATCCCACGGTTGGAAATTTCCCACCCTCTCAGTCATAAGACCAGCTGGCCTCTCATTTACCGGTTTCACTTTTTGGCAAGTCTTACAACACCTAACATATTTCGTTATGTCACTCCTCATTTTGGGCCAGTAATACTTTTCTGCTACCCTAGCAAAAGTCTTTTTAACGCCCATGTGTCCTGAAAGCGGAGCATCATGGCAATCGTTTAAAATGTTTGCCCTATCACCTTTCCCTACAACTAATTTCCCCTCCTCATTATCGTTGTGAACAACAATATGGTTGACCCTAACATGTTTATAGAGCCGCCCATCCTCAACTCGCCAGGATGGGTATTCTAACGGGCTCTTTTCTACCTGTGATTTCATTTTGATCACCCAAGGGTCCGAATTCGCTTCAGAGACACCGGCTACTTCGGGGACTCCTCGCGACAACATATCAGGAACGACATGTTCTTTGCCCATTCGATGGATGATCTTGAAATCAAATTGTTGGAGCCGAATGGCCCAACGAGCTAACCTACCCTGCGGATCCTTAAGATTGCTAAGCCAGATCAGTGAGTGATGATCCGTCACAACTGTAAAACGAACACCTTCGAGATACGGCCGTAACTTTTCGATCGCCCAAAGAACCGCTAAGCACTCTTTTTCGGTCGTCGAGTAGTTCCTTTCATTCCTATTCAATGACCGACTCAAATAACAAATTGCCCCTTCCCCCTCTTCAAAATTCTGAGAAAGTACGGCCCCGATACCAAAATCTGACGCATCTGTCTGAAAAACAAACGGCCGGGAAAAATCCGGACATGTCAAGATCGGTGCCGTAACCAAACACTCTTTGGCTTTCCTGAAACACTCCTCACACTCTTGTGTCCATTCGAACTTCTTACCTTTCTTTAAGAGATCGGTAAGAGGTCTAACTAGAATTGCAAAATTTAGCACGAATCTTCGATACCAAGAAATAGTCCCTACAAAACTCCTAATTTCCTTCACGTTTTTCGGTGGAGGAATCCTCATCATGCTCTCCACTTTTTCCGGGTCTACATGAAGCCCATTCCTATCAACTACATAACCTAGAAATTTCAAAGAAGGCCTACAGAAATTACACTTTTCCCTACCTACTTTTAACCCCGCCTCTCCTAACCTTTTAAAAACTTCTTTGAGAATTTTTAGGTGTTTCTCAAAAGAATCGGTGACAATGATAATGTCATCTAAGTACACAAAGACGAACGGTTCTAAATCGGGACCTAGAACGTCGTCAATAAACCTCTGCCATGTCGCTGGTGAATTATGGAGCCCGAATGGCATCCTACAAAATTGAAAGAGACCCCTCCCTGGCACGGTAAAGGCTGTGTACTTTCGCGATTCTTCCTCCATTGCAATCTGCCAATAAGCAGATTTAATGTCTAATGAGGACAAATACTTCGCGTTTCGAAGCTTGTCCAAAATTGCCGAAATAAATGGAAGTGGATAAGCATCCCTATCAGTAACCTCATTTAATTTCCTGTAGTCAACGCAGAACCGATAACTGCCGTCTCTCTTCTTAACGAGAAGAATCGGCGATGCCCAAGGACTCTTCCACTTCTCGATCACTCCAGCTTCCAACATCTCTTGGAGTTCCTGATCGATATGTTTCTGAATCGCGGGCGAAACAGGGTAATATCGTTGTTTAATTGGTTCTGCGGACGTCCTAATCTTGTGCTCAACTAAGTTGGTGCACCCTAATCCCTCGGTCATTGATTTAAAAAGTTCTCCTAACACGTGTTCTAATTTCCTACTTTCAAAATCGTTCAAATCCGATTTTTCCCTAATCGCTACCATGTCTGTTACCGAAGCCACCATTTCCTGGCTTGAAAAACTCCACATACCAGATCTCAAATCCGGGACTATGCCCGATAGTGCCCAAAAGTCGGCACCCAAGATCAATTGGTGTGGGAGATTCGGTATTACCAGACATTCTATTAAAATGGATCTATTCTCAACCTCCACTGGTAGAGAAATAGACCCAGCTACTCCTACACCTGCCCCATCTGCTAACGCTACTAACCCAACACTACTCTTTCCTAATCTAAGTCCTAATTCTTTTAAAATTTTCCACCCGTCACCACCCACAATGGTGCGAGAGGCTCCTGAATCAAGAAGTCCCAAAAATTTGACTCCATAAACCCTAACTCCTAAATATGGTCTAGAGTCCCTACCGCTTGCCGCTAAAGTGAAACTCAAATAAACTTGTGGTACCAGTTGATCGTCAGCAGACGACCTAACTAACGCCGACGGGTCTCCTGTCCTGCTGTCACAAGAGCCCGTTCCCCATTTCCCGAACACCGCCTACAATCCCTACGATACACACCTACAGCCCCGCAACCGAAACACTTTCTTTGCACAGAACAGTTTTGTGCCAAATGACCATCCATGTTACAATTGAAACACCTAACGACCTGTCTAAAAGGGTTCTCTGGGACTGGAGCAACAGCCGCAACTCGGTGTTGTCCGGACGAACTCGGTTGGTAACCACATTCAGGTTCCAACAAATGCCTACCTCTACTTGGTGGAGTAAAACTGTCCACGTTTACCTTAAGGGTATCTAGTTCCCTACCTAGGATAGCAAGTTCCTTAACCGTCTTTGGTTTGGCACTCGCTATCAGCACCTGATAAAAGGGGTCTACATTTTTCCTCAAAATAGAAATCATTCTTCCCTCTGACAAAGGTTCCGACAATCTTCGGAACAATGTCCTCATAGTGGCAAGATACGCGCCGAAAGTTTCATCCTTTCCCTGCGAACGCCGATTTATTTCTTCTAGTAGAAGATCATCGTAATTCGCAGGAAGGAGTTCCGCTTTGAGTTCCTTGACGAGTTCCTGCCAATCTCCTAAATCTTCCCTAACCGTCCTATACCACATAAGGGCCCTACCCGACAAAAGCTCCGAAGCGGATTTGAAAACGTGGGAGTCCGGAACATCGTTAACCAGACGAAGTTCCTCCACTCTTTCCAGGAATGAATTCACTGATGCTCCATTAGAGTCACCAGTAAATTTCACCCCCCACTTCCCTACACGTTCAGTGCACTTCTGTTGAACGACCATCTGTTCAGCAAAAGTGTCACTCCTATCAACCCTATGTCCCAATGGGACCCTAACACTAATATCATTGACTGATGGACTACTGCCAACACGCATTGGTTCAGACAATGACCCACCAGCCAATCCGAACGCAGACCGCACACTTTTTGGGGTCTGACCAACTTGTACCGGAAGTTGGGTTTGCATTTTAACCGGAGTCTTTTCTTTCTCAACTTCCTCTTCCCTATCACTATTTTCACTATCACCAGTGAGATCTCCTAATAAACACAAAACTTTATTACGAAGAGAGCTAATCGCATCTTCTTCGTCTGCCTCACAAGGGGTCCTAGCTAACCTACCTATACACCATTCAATCTTCGTTACAATCTTAATGTACTCCGAAGACTTTGGATTCTTCGGAGGTACTTTAAGAAGGCCCCTAATCTCCTCAATTTTTGCTTCGATAGCATCTCTGTCCTCATCGTATGTAAAAGGGTACACTACGCTAACCTCCATCGAGTTTCTCTTAACGAGCAACCTCGATGACCTCAATGCTTTTCGCATCTCATCTACCGAACCTACTTTTAAACCCCTGACCTTCATCTCGTAGGCCAGTTCGTCCTGTGCTAGTCTTCTAGTCTATATTCATTTTTATTCACACAAAAAAAATTAATAGATAGCACACACAAAAAAAAAAAACGAGAACAAATTATTTAAAATTAAAAAAACTTGGAAACCCTTATCGATTTATTTAAAAAAAACTTCAATCCAAAGTTTCCTAAAGTTATTAATAGAAACAAGAAACACTAAATTCTTAACTCGCTAGATGTTACGCGTAATGAAAAAAAAAACTCTATTTAAATTGTCACCTAAAAATTTAGCACATACATAGGTGGCAACCGTAAGCACGAATCACTTCTTTTTAAGATAGATAACTAAAGAAAAAAAAACTTCCAGCGATAAACTTGCGAATTATTGTTTTCTTCTAATAAAAATAATTAATATTCTATCACCAAAAAAACACTCAACTTAATAATCACTCAATTTCCAAAATAAATAATCGCGAAATATCCCACGCGAGAAAAAAAAAACAACAAGAAAAAACTATCACCTACCTATCACTCAATAATAACTCAATGTAATATTCACTCTATTTACCAACACAAAATATCCCACGCGAGAAAAAGAAAAAAAAACAATATCTAATGAAACAAAAAAAAAAAAAAAACTCTACCCAAGGTACCTATGTATATGAACACAAAAAAAAATTAATAAAATAAAATAGAGATCAAAAAATATGTATATAAAACAAAAGACACCACAGAATTAAAAAAACGAGTTTACAACACTAACAAAATAAATAAAAAAATATCACCAAAACTCCTTGCTGCTACTACTGCTTCTTTTGCTGGATGCCCTTTTCGCTGCTCCTCCTTTTCTTCACAACAATTTTGTTTCCCCGAGAAAACTACACCAATAAAAAAAAATGAATTAGAAACCAATCAAAAGATTGACAAGAAAAAAAAAACACCACACACAACAATAAAAAACTCTTCCACTTTGGGCCCCACGTTGGGCGCCACTTTATTGCACTTTTTTCCGCGACACGAACACGATAGGGGTAGGGGAATTTATTTAATTAAAATTATTTATGTAAACGAAATGACTACCGCGAACAATTCAATTAAAAAAATATTAAAAAAGAACAAGATTTGAACGCGTACAGACGGCGACACACGACACGAATTTACTAGTGCTAACTAATAATAATAATGATCGACCACGAACGAATGACACGGAAAGAGAATACGAAAAAAAGTGCAACTACAGCTTGATAAAATAGCTGTCACCACGACTGCTCAGCTGGGGTGGGTTCGGTGGAAGAATTTTTGGGCTTCTTCTGATAAACTCTTTTGATTTATCGAATCAAAATAGTTTATCAAAAGAACATATAGGTATGCACAGTAGGGTGCAAAAAAAGTTAGGCGCCAGGAATTTTTTGTTTTTCTAAAACCGAATTAGAAAATTCCAAAACTAATTTTAGAAAGTAAAGAACCGAATAAATGGAATAAAAAGAAAGAGTTATGTTTAAAAAAATGTAAATATTTTATTGTTTTGGGAAACCTTGGGACAGAAGATCCCTGGACTAAAACCCAAAAGTCTTTTCAAATAAAAAAAAGTTAAACAATGTAAATATGGCCGTTTGGCTCGAGGCAAAATTAACAAGGTAGAGATTTAAATTAAATAAAAGTAAAAGCAAATAATATAAAGAAAAAAAAGCAAAATGAAAATGGGTCTTTAATAAAAAAAACTAAGCGCGTCCCGGAAATCTCGTATACAAAATCGATTGAATATAAATATATATATTTGGAATTACAAATATATATATATACATCTAAAATCGCACACAAACTACTTATCTCTGTTTAAGGTCTCCTGTCTCCTTTCTCCTATCTCCTTTTAAAATCCTTCACGACTCGAATCCTAGTTTTTCATCCTCAATTATCCTCGATCCAAATTTTAAATAAATATATCTCCTCCTCGATTTTTTTTTCCTCCTCAAAATTTCTCGATATTTTTCTTTTTTTTAAATTTTGTATTCGCGCTTGTAAGTCTCTCACCAGAGTGCCTTCCAAGCAAATTTTTAACAACCACTTTCTTCCCTCGTCCATTCCAGTCATTCACTCATACATACAACGGCACAACACAACCATTCGTTTCGAGATCATCGGTCACGGCTTTCTGGAAGCATGACGCTCTCCTAGAAAACAACCGTGGTGGGATCTAACGAAACATACTCACACGCACACAAACACGGTTTTAACAAGTTGTTGGATGTGTTTCCAAAACTTGCCAAAACTTACTCTCACGCACACAAACAACGTTTCGACAAGTTGTTGGATGTGTTTCCAAAACTTGTCGAAACATTATGGACGAGTTCAGACTTTTCCAACTAAAACTATTTCCGAGAAAAATTGAAAAGAAATAAAATTGAAGAGGAGTCTGAACTAGGCTTTTTCCTACTACTCTACAACTATCGCGCGGGATTCGAAGCGTGAATTATTTAATGAACTATTTTTGAAGATACAGAAAGGAGCATTACTTTAAATTCATTTTGGACATTCTACAAAACTATAATCTAACACGCGTTAAAAACCCATTTTGTACATTAAACAAATTTACGTTATTTTAAGTTAATGTTAAAATTACTTTACGTTAAAATGAAAGGATATTAAAATTAAAAGATAATTATAAGAAGGTGTATAGTTGTTGTTGCTCATTTTATGTAGGTAAGTAAGAGTCCACCTGACTCGTTACTTCTTCGGCTCATCCGCCGGCTCTCTTCTCGTTTTAGAACGTCGTACTCGAACACCTGCTTGGGTTGCTTTTGCAAAATAAGGCTAGGTACACCACTGGTTGGTGAGACCATGGTTGCCCTCAACTTCGCCAATATTTTGCAGCCAGAACGAGAAAAAGAAAAGGGAAAAGAACGACCGAAGGGAAGTTTTTGTTGCGGTAAAATTTACCGTAACTTCGTGTCTGTGAATAAATGCAAGAACAACACCACAAAATCATATCATACCAACTGTGCGTGTATGCGAATTTTTACGCACACATTCGCAGATGGTATGATTTATCTGTCAAATCAGCTTATAGGCAAAATCACATTTCCAACCTAAATTAAACTCTCTTTCATATATCCTCTCTGGTCTACATATATGGAATAAAACGTCCGGCAAATGACCCCTCCGGCTCCGATGACAGGCCATTACTCTTTTCATGAAATTTTCCATGACTTTTGCACAGAGATGTGGCTGTATCTCACCGACAACACGTTGGATTTTGTAATGAGTTTTTACCATTATAACGTGTTGTTCTTTCAAAAAGCGCTCCATTTTTAGTATAATCGGAACAAACAGAGGTGACATCTGCCAAATTTCAGAGTTCCTACTTGCGCTCTTATTGGGACACTCTATATTACCGGAATTGTAAATTGCTTGAAATAAAACAAATTTATAACTGAGGTTTACTTGCGGTCGATTTCCAACTATAAATAATGTTTTGGGTTGAAAAGCGTAATTTGATGACTTATTCCAAACGTGTGTCTGCATTTCGTTTAGTTTCAACCGATAATTAATACTGTGGGTTGAAAAAATAGTTATTTTAGGACTTATTTTAAACATGTGTGTGCTGTAGGTTGAAAAAGCGTAATCTTGAAACTTATTCCAAACGTGTGTCTGGATTTAGTTTACTTTCAACCGATAAATAATACCGTGGGTTGAACAAATAGTTATTTTAGGACTTATTTTAAACATGTGTGTGTTGGAGGTTGAAAAAGCGTAATCTTGAAACGTATTCCAAACGTTTGTCTGGATTTCATTAATTTTTAACATGTTCTGTGTTTGAAAGGAATAGTGGTAATTTTAAAATTGTGTCTGCATTTGGTAAATTTTTAACCAATACAAACTTTGTATTTAAAAAAATAGTAATTTAAGGACTTATTCCAGACTTGTGTCTACATTTGGTTGATTTTTAACCAATAAATAATACTCTGTGTTGAATAAAGGTAATTTATTGATTTATTCAAAACTTGAGTCTAAATTTGGTTGATTATAAACCAATAAAAAATACTCTGTGTTGAAAAATCGTAACGTGCATTTAGATTTGGTTGATCTTTAACCAATAAATAATACTCAGTGTTAAATTAAAGTATTTTGTTGACTTATTCAAAACTTTCATTTGGATTTGGTTGATATGCAACCAATAAACAACTGAAGACTAGTTTCGGTTAGTTCTCAACCAACATATAACAATGAGTGTTTAAAAAATAGGTAATAAAAAACGTAATTCAAACTATTGAAATTAAGAATGAGTGGGAAAAGTACCTTAAATTGACCTAGGTTATATAATAGTTATTTTTAAACCATAAAAATGAAGGACGTGTTAGAAAATGGTCAACAAATATCGAACATTTGACCTCAAGGTTGTAAATGAGTTTTTTTGAACCGGAATTCAGAAAACAGTTCAAATTGAGAAAAAATCTTACTGCAAATCAACTTCAAAGTTAGAATGAGAGAACATTTTACCCCAAGTCAAACCTTAATTATAATTTGGCTTTATTTATACCGTAAATTAACCGACAGTTTTTAAGTAACTCAATAAACGCCCTAAACAGTTAACTTCGGTTAATTTATGACCTCAGTCATTTTGCGACGGTGGTTAGATTTTGTTACTTGGGTGTTCTATGGATTAATTATGATTTTGTATATCGGCGAGTAAAAGTTAAATGTGCAATCAAAATATGGGACAGAACCACAAATAAGCATACAGCCTTTTAACTTTTTATGAAATAGAATATAATAGAAAATAATAGAAAATAGAATATAAATAGAAAAATTATCAAATCAATCTGCATTAAGGCACATACCCCAAATGTTTTATTTTGCACATACTCCGAGATTGCATTTTGAGTAATCATGTAACATGAGAACCCTTAGCAATACCTTATTTTCTAAGGTTGGGTCACACAAACTTTTATGACATGTATCGTACATAAGCTATTGTCAACATCATCAAGCATTAGAGCATAATGATAAAAACAGGTTAACGATATGAGTTCAAGTTTTGTGCGTAAATTTAAAAAAAAAATTGCTTGGGGGGGGGGGCGCCAATTTCAACTTTTTCCCCCCCTTGAACAAATCCTAGATCCGGTGCTGTATTCGTTGGCACATTTGCCCAATGGGATCACGACGTTATCTAGAGCGACAGGATCTAGAAAGGACAAAATCTATAAAAAAAATATATATATGTATGTAGAAAGATAAAATCTGGAAGTAAAAATAACTAGATTGTGAACAAATCTAGAAAGAGGGGAATCTATATAGATTTTTTTTTCTAGATTTTCCCTTTCTAGATTTTTTTTGCCCTGGATTTTTTTCTAGATATCGTGGTTAACCCTTGCCCAACAGCAGTCTCGTTTAAATTTCCCTTAGTTTCCGGCTGTAAATTTTACGATCCGGAAATATGATCCCAATATTTCATTCTCTTTTTTCATATATTTATTTTCACGTATACCATAATGTTGTCAGAGTGTCACACACATAAATTACCAAACAAATTCCCTTAAAACTTTAAAATCCATGATAATGCATAATCTCATTATGCATGCATGCATACGAGACCGTTAAAAGCGCATAAAATCTTTCCACTCAAATTGTCATACTGGGACAGTCTTACCTAACATTTTGTTTTGTTCTTTGAACGCACACATAAAACTTAATCAATCGTTTGCAATATTATCCCGTTCGAGTGGGCTTCAGCTTCACATGTCCAACACCCACCAAAAAATCGGGTCTTTGCTCTTGGACTGCTTTGCATGTTTTAAAATTCTGACATGTCTCAAAATCCATAAAAATATGTAAATACAGAAAAAATGTACAACACTATAAGAACCAAAAAAATTCAGATCAAATTATTAATTCAGACCCGTCCTTAAAACAAACAAAAAATAAAGGAAATCCATTTACCGTTGGGTCGCTGGAAATAGGTCTACAAAAACATGCATAATTTCTCAATTATTGGTTTGTTGGCGTGGCCCTTGTCATTTAGCCCTTAACACGATAGTTTGCTATGTTACATTCAAAAGAAAATCGAATCGCGTTGGAAAGGAACCGAAAACAAGCCAATACAATCATTGTCCATGTCCACTCGCAACAAACCGCATTTCTCTTGGAATGCCGCTATAGTAGGGGCGTCGGTGCTGCGCGGTCTATCGATTAAACAACAAACAAACAAAAAATCATGGCTGTCGGCTGCGTGTGTGGTCCACTTCAAAATGTCCGTTTGAAGAAGATCCGAGATGTCTTGCTGGAATCTGCATGCGCACATCTCACACCATCGACCAACTATTGCCCCTGGCTGGCTGGTGATGGTGGTGGTGCGGTTAGCGAAATGTTTTACCACCTACTTGGAAGGCAATCTCTTGAGACACGACTGACCACCAGTGACCGCGCATAGTGACAGTGCGAATTTGAGCGCCCATCGCAACGGAGACAAACAAATGTCGCGCGAAATGCCGGCACTTCTGTGACCGCTTGATTTAGGAGTCTTCTCCTCCTACTTCTTGGGTTGTTGTTAAAATGGTGGTGGTGCACTTACATTTGTCACTCCTGACACTTTTGACACATGACCACAGGGGGAATATAAAGAGGTCTTGATATTGCGTTTGGTCAATTATTATCGTTTTGGCTTTGTTTACAGTTTTTGTTGTCCACTATGATGGTTTAGGGACCGCTGAATATGATGTCTTTTGATTGATGACATTTTTTGTAGTTCTGGCATTTTTTGACATAAGAGAGCAGCATTCCAAGCGACTCCGATGCGATGCGATGGCGGTGTTATTGGTTATGTTCTTTGGATGGTGGTGGGTGATAAGTGCATGTTTGCGGCGAAAGTTGCATTTTTAATTTCATTTACGGTCTTATGAGTTTATGTTCTTTGTGTGCATGTTTCTTGTTGAGTTCTTGTAGGGGGACTCGTCTTATGGATTCAATAAGATTGATGACCTAAATGGAGATTTGTTATGGTTGGGACTTGCAAGAGGAATGGTGAGGGGAAAGCATGAAGGCCATTGTAATCTCAGCGGGAAATTACTTTATCATGTCGTTCTAAAAAAGATGACAAATCTGCTGACAAGATTGCTGATTAGACATGGAGATAATTACTGACCTTTGGTGGGAAGATTAAATGAATGACGCAGAGAGTGCGAACAAACTGTAAGCTGTAAGGTGTATTTATTACCTTGTTGATTTGTATCTTGGAAATAGTGTGAACAAGAATTTTCGATTTTCGAGATTTTAATGGAAAATTGTTAGAAAGAAAGTTATTGCCTTATAATAGATAGGAAGAGTTGTGATCTATGTCCTTTGTGATATGTTGACGTGTATAATAACTCATGATGGACCTGTCATGATGAATAAAGCAGCAGGTGGGATATATATTTGGCTTTAAAAGAGAAAGAACATTCTTGCAGATATGTATACAATAACCTTCGACTTTCTAGAGAGATTATTTATTTCCATTTCCATTAGTAAAAACATGACTTCTGGGAATTCCAATTCAGAATCTTTATGCTTAGTTGAAGAGCGTAAGTTTTATTCTTAAAGCTGCATGAACCCATTATGAAAAAGTTGTAGGTGGAAAACGTTGAAAAAATTTGAAATAAGTGAATTTCGAACTAGCCTCCATGCTCCATACATGGCTGTTAGGAAAATGATGTTGATTTTGATATTTCCGAAAATTCATCACTCCACTCAGATATCCTGTCCTCTGTCCTCTGTGTACTGATAAGGTAAGGAATATACAAAAATGGTGTGGAAAGGGGAAATAAGTGGAATGCTAGGCATGACTTTGAGTTTCTCCCAAACCAGTAGTAATAAAAGGTATGTATATGTATATAATTATATCTTAAGAGCTTTGTAGCATAATAAGCATTCAGGCTTATCTAAATGCTATTCTTATCTAAATGCTATAAAAACCTCCGAATAAAATTCAAATTGTTCGCACAAGCTAACATTTCTATAACAAAAATATATAATTTTGGAACTACTCCGGAAATATGCACCTCCCGTTCTCTCAGCAGTTCCTTAATTTTCCTAAACAAAAAATCAGTTCTATTAAGTCTATGCAACACGAAATAAGGCTATAGGGAACTATTTCTTTTATATAAAACAACCATATGAAGCTGCCAAACTGCAGAGGCTGTCAATAAACACGTTGACTGCTGCCATAGAAAATTAAAATATTAGGTACCTACCAAAGTACCAAGAGTGTGTTTTTGTGTTAACTTGATGTTTATGTGTATAATTGTTAAACTGTGTCTTTTGTTTTAAGTTCGTGTTGTTATTTATGTGTTTTAAGAGCGTGACCACCGGTAAGTCACATATGGTGTTTCATTAGTTTACTTTTTCCGATTTGTGATTCATTATAATTATTGTTTCAACTTTAGAATATTTAAAAATATTATGGTAATTCTGGTATAAACACTAGAGAGCATCTGAAAACTAAGATGAAGATTTTGAAGCTTCAGACTTGGACGAATATGTTCCATCAGATGCTGGTTCTAGCGATTCAAATTCAAATATAATGCCAGAATACTCGGATTTAGAATCTAAAGATGAACCTGACCTTCCCTCGACTTCTATAGCAGCATCTTCAAATTAATGGGTTAGTGTCAGAAAAAGTTCACTCACTAACGAATTCATTTTTGAGCCGGCAGCCATTCCCGGTACATCGCACACAAATATTTCAACATTGAAGCCTATAGATTTTTTTCATTTATGGTAACAGAAGACCACACTACACATATTAAAGGTAATATCTTTAGCGTTTTCATTTTTGCATACTTCTGCGCATCTGTCAAAAGAAAGAAAAATGGCTGGCTCTGGAGACACTCTTGTTTGCATGTAAAAATAGTATAGAAATCTCGTGGTTTTTTTAAAAGTGATTGTCTTAGATGATTAAATTTATATAAATAAGCATATATTTAATAAAAAAGATAAATTTTTGTTGATTTTTACCACCATTATGTATCCCTGTTCAGCCATTTTTTTTAATTTGAGCTGCCAAAGTGACAGATCAGGTTTTGAAAACCTGCGCAATATATTACCTTCAATAAGTGTACTGTGACAGAAGACATCTACGAACTCATTGTGACAAAGACGGATCCGAAAACAAATTTTTAGAAAATAATGTTCTCACCCGAAATTCATCTGAAACGACACTTGTGTCCCTGAAATATACAGTGGCGGATTAGCATATAGGGGCTTGTGGGGCACGTGCCCAGAGCGTCAAATTTTCTGAGGGCGGCAAATTTTGGCAAACAATAATTATTTGCCAAAAAAATGATTGTTCATTCAAAGTGACAACCAAAAAATATAAAAGATCCATGAGTGGCAAAGTTTTCCAAAATTCGCCGCCCTTAAAATAGTTATATTTATGTACATTCAAAGCGACAACCGAAAAATTTACAAGACCGAAGACAAGAGCGGCAAACTGACATATGTACGTATATATACAAGAGCGAATCAATTGTTTGCCAACATTTGCCGCCCCAATTATACATTCAAAGCGAAAACCGAAAAATATAAAAGACACAAGAGCGGCAAACTGACAAAGACACAAATGTTTGCCAACATTTTCCACCCCTTAAAATTATACATACATTCAAATTCAAAGCGAAAACGCAACCTTTTCAAATTCAAAGCATCATTATTTTTGCACATCACGGTTTCTCTCAGTCACTTTTCACGAAAACTTTAACAAAAATGGTGAGAAAGTAGACCGCTTGCATTTGATATTTATTCCCTTAAGATAGGGGCAGTGTATTGCGCACCATTTCGTCTCATCAGCGCAGCGATTAATGGTCAAAACAGATGTGCAGCCTTATCCCATGCAGAGAAAATAAATTACACAGGTTCTTATGGGAGCTGTCACTTTCCAGGGTATGCACGTAGCCTTGCGCTTCACGATGTCTCTATTCCTAAAAAGGCTGCCTAGTTTCATTGCAGTTACAACAACAAACGAAAAAAATTAAAATAATTAGTATCTCGCATTACTTATTTTTACAGTTTTGCCGAAAACAGATGTGTGGCGTTTATTCGCACACAATAAACAAGGTTTACTAGAGTCGACACAATTGAATTTTTTGAACTGAGAAGTTGAGTTTGACTCAAGCTAGAAAACTTAATACAATCTTTGTAGAGAAACAATGTTGCTTAGCACGCACAAATTAATGATTTGATAATTTCTATTAAATAAAAACTATAATGTTAAAATTAAATGCTTAAATTGCTATTGTAGGTAGTGTATAAATGATTATACATACATACATAATGTATAAGTTAATTGAAAACAATTGAACAGATATTTTCTAAAATGTCTAATTGGAAACAAATCCAAGCCAACGGCAAAAGTAAACAAAACAAAATACAAGGCAATGAAAGAAGAAATCGAAACAAAATAACTTTTTTAAAATAAAATCCAGGGCAACGGCGGTCGTAAGCAAAACAAAACAAGAAGAAAGAATGAAAAGGTTGTAAAAAAGAAAGAACAAAAAGATAGCTTGGTGTTCAACCAACACATTCTTAGCAAATTTCCAAATTACCTTATTTTGGCCCTATTGAAAACGTAGTATAAAAGCTCAAAATCATATGAATTACATTTATTTAAGTTTTTATAAACGCTCCCCCCTGTATTTTGAACGAGGACTAGTTAACCACACGAGTAAAGGAACAAAATCTTTTAAATTTGCGTGCAGACAGACACTACATTCTTCCTTCGATTTGACAGAACTAAGTATTTTACAATTTCAAAAGTATGCACATCTGTTTTAGGTTCGGCTCTGCATGCAGTGCTGCGTGCAGACCCTCTGAACATCTGTTTTCGGCTTGACCCAATTTTAGAAGGCTTTTCAGAATGGAAACACGCTGAGGAAAGAGTTCATGCCCATTGTAGTATCTGGCAGCACTGTAACTGTCGGATGCAAGTCAAAAGGGAAGGACGAAATAAAGAAAGATCATTCGGTGCGAGACAGTCAAGCGAGTTGGTTTTATTTAAGATCCTGAAGTGGCGACGAGGATAAAACATAAAAAAAAAAAAAAAAAAAAAAACAATTTACAAAAGAAGAAAATAATTTAGCCAAATAGAATATTAAAAAAAAAAAGTAATAATATTTATAGAATTGGAAAACTTTAACTAAACATAAATGAAAGAAAGTGAAATGGATGATTGCAAGGAGAATGAAAGAATTTCGCTGGTTAAAGTGGTGAGAGAAACAAATTTAAAAAAAAGGAAAGGAAAGGAAAAACAATGAAAAACATAGAAATAATTTGTTTAATATGTGATTTAGTAACTGGCCAGTTTTATAAAGAATATCTATTGAATGGTAAATGAATGTTGAAATCTCAGTAATTTGAATTTAAAACGGGACATGTTAAGAAAAAAAGGTAAACGAGCTACATCCAATGTCTCTTTCACTCACATCTTATGTGTTGAGATTCAAACAATAAGTCTTTTACATAGATTAGGCTAGAAAAAGGAGAGAAGCAACATAGCTATCTCCGTCTCTAAAAAAAACAATAATAATTCACTACAAGCAAACGTCAATGTTTCCACTTTGGCACAATGACAGCAGGTTGTTAAACATCCCTATTTTAAAGTTTTGTGCAATATTGTAGAAATGAAATGAATTTCTTTTTTTTCATTATAGCGCCAACAAATTTAGTGAATTTATTATGATGTGAAAATCATTTCAATAGTACTGATTTATTAGACAATTATATCAGTCGAAAACTTTACCATTCAGGTTTTAGAGTTTTGAATCAATACAATTTAAAAAAAATTGAGATTTCGGAAAAGAACTTTAAAATACAGTCCATCCTGCTGTGCTAATTTTGATTCACATGAATGTTTCATGAAATTTTATTCGAAGGAGTAAGAGTTTTTTAAATCCGGGTAGAGCTCAATGATTTTGTGAAATTTTAAAATTTATTTTACGTCCTCTAAAGGAGCAGGATGAGGTTGGTAAAGATGTTTATGTTGCAACTTCTATGTAAGCGAAGTAAAGAGCAACCTAAACGATTGTTAAGTACCTAAAAATAAAAAAAAGAAAGAAGTATAGGTACATAGATGATTATGTCGCAGCTTCAATGTAAGCGAAGTAAAGAGCAACCTTAACGTTTGTTAAGTAAATGAAAAAAAAAAGAAGTAGCTATAGGTAAATAGATGATTATGTCGCAAGTTAAATGTAAGCGAAGTAAAAGAGCAACCTAAACGATTGCTACGAGTAAGTAAGTGAAAAAAAAAGAAATAAGGATACCTACAACTTAGATGATTATCGCTGCAACTTAGATTAAAAAAAAAAACACTTCTTTTGCCATACTTATTCACGTTTAGCTGCGGAAAAGAAAAAATTTCATTCAAATATATTTTTATTCCCATGATTTGTGATAGATGTTTTTGTTTTTCAGCTGGGGCCTTACTTGCCGGATTGTCCAGGTCCGTTCTCAAAGAAAAACACTAAACTTTGATAAAGTTTCATTTTTTTGTAAAATTTACAAATAACTTTATTTAAACAAAATCCTTATTATTAAAAGAATATAATAGTTCTTAATTTAATTCATTTCACACATGGTTATATCTTTAGTATGTATTTCTATCCAATCGTTTGGGCCGCCTGTGGCGTGGACGATATTCGGCTGGTTTCCTCCTGGGCTTCTGCTGTCGTTTTCTGAGGGACTTTGATTCTGCGCTCGTCTCTAGTTTTCATTTTCTGGGGACAAATGGATTAGATCAAGGAAACCTTATGGATAGAAACGCAAACATCGAGTTTGCAAAAACTGCAGGGCTCTGGTGGATCAGCAGGTATATAGGCCCCTGCTGGCAATTAATACTTAAATTCTCTTACAATAAGGCAACCATGAAAGTTGCACACGGCAGGCAACACACGGTGGATCAGCAGGTACAAAAGGCCCCTGGTGGCAATTAATACTTAAATTCTCTTACAATAAAGCAACCATGAAAGTTGCACACGGCAGGCTATTGCTCTGGTGGATCAGCAGGTATAAAGGCCCCTGGTGGCAATTAATACTTAAATTCTCTTAATCTAAAGCAACCATGAAAGTTGCACACGGCAGGCTATTGCTCTGGTGGATAAGCAGGTATAAAGGCCCCTGTTGGCAATTAATACTTAAATTCTCTTAAAATAAAGCAACTATGAAAGTTGCACATGGCAGGCTATTGCTCTGGTGGATCAGCAGCTATAAAGGCCCCTGGTGGCAATATTAATACTTAAATTCTCTTACAATAAAGCAACCATGAAAGTTGCACACGGCAGGCTATTGCTCTGGTGGATTAGCAGGTATAAAGGCCCCTGGTGTTAACTAATACTTCAATCCTCTAATAATAATAGAATAATAACCTTAAAATCCACTAAGACCCCTTACCACTGGTGGGGGGAAGTCAAAGCGGCGAAACCTTAAATAAGAAATAAATCTTAAATATATTATGATGAATTTCTCCATCCTTCTTTGTGTTCTTCTTCACCTTCTTATGTTATATGGCGGCAGCAACATCGTGCGAGTTGTAAAAGCAAAGATAATTTTCCATGCGCTTTAACACACGCTTTGTCGTTGTTGCTGTTTGTGGTGTAAGCATTGGGATATTAATGGATCATGTGACGATGACGTATCGTAGAAAAGTAGAATGTATGATGTACTTATATTGAAAATAGGTAAGAGATGTGACGCTTCGTTAAATTTTTATTCTTCGTCGGAGACGAGAACTTTCTCGTCTAAAAAAAGCCACGGTAATTTTTTTTTTTTGCATAATACTGGTATAGGCCATGTTCTGGTACCGTAAACGCTGTTGCCGGTCGGAAAGCGGGATCTAGCGGTATCTGCCAGAACCTTTGTTTGAACGGTGGGTCATGCTTCAAACGGATTTGGTGAACTCCTGCATTCGTAGTGTTAGGTGATCTTTCGGTTTTCGGTAGTTCTTCTTCCAACGATCTGCGCAGCCGTTCTGGTTGTCGTTATGAGAGTAGGTCACCCCCTATCCTGCAAAGCTGGTCAACCCTTTTAGGTTGGCTGTAACTCCCCTTCGGAAGTTCCTTACCAAACAGCGTCATAGAGAACCCTGCTCTTACTAGGATAACCAAACCGATGACTACCTCCTCGGATAAATGCCTTAGGTACGTCAATTCCCCTTGTATGACCTGGTCTCCGAAAAACATGCTGGCTGTGAAGTGCTCACGGTTTACTACCGGGGTGACATTAGCTAGATATATGGCGTGTCTTTGATAACGCACCAGCAACATACATCTCCGCAGCAGCTGACGACATTCAAAGTTGACAAACGATTTCGTAGCTCCGGTGTCGAGCATTGCTTCAAAGTCTCGACCGCATATCGTGACAGAGATTAAATAGCGAGGGTCGTCGCGGGCCGCGGTATCCACCTACTGTAGTGGCTTTTGGTCCGGATCTTGTACGTCAATTTCGCTGGGATCAACTCTACTCTTTACTGTTTTCTTCTTTGTTCTTAAGAGGCCTTTCCCTATATTTGAAGAAAATTCTTAAAAATTACTAAATGGTTTGCAGTTTTGTGAAGTCATTTGAGCTTGTTTGTTAAAAATTTAAACAGCAAATGAAAGTACTATTTATTATCTTTAAAACTACCAATTTTTTTTTTGATATTTGGAATCATTGACATTGATACATGGACTGCCAGTGAGATGTCATTTCCATACAAATCGCTAGATTGGCAACCCTGGCGTTGAATCGACTTGTTGGTTTAAAAATACGGTCTCCAAAATAATTGTCAATTTAAGCAAATTTTTAGTTAAAAAATCTATATAAACCAGTTTCTAGTGTACCTTAAGTATAAATATTCACTGTGCATAATTTTTTTTATTAATACTGGGTTGAGTTAACAGTCTTCAACGTAGAAACTTAGTTCCGATAGGACGCAACAAGAATGTATGTAGCTCGGTCACCTGCAAACAAAGGCCTTAAAACCCTAGCAACGGACGAACATTCTGCTAAAAGATTGCACAGTGATTTGTCACCATCACCTACTTCATCGAGACGTCAATCTACGATGGCTGGGACACCGAAAATGGTAGGAAATTTGCCGGTAAATGAACTAATAAGACTCATTCAATCTTCTGTGGCGCCTGTCCTAGACGAAAAACTAAAAAATATGGCAACCAATTCTGACATGGAAACCATCAGTGCGGAAATTGTGTGTTTGCAACAAAACAACAAATCGTTGCAGTTAGAACTTGAGCAAATGCACTCTCGCTGTATGACTCTAGAACGGCAAGTAGAGCAACTTGAAAGGAGGGCAAATGAACAAAATATAATTGTTCATATCCGAAAACAAATTGGTCTGTATGCTGTGGAGCAGGCAAAATCCCTTTGTCTTGACCTTCTCCGAACAGAGAACTCTAGCAAAATAAAGAGCGTGCGAGAACTGTACTCCGTTGGAAACACTGCGAACGTCATAGTTGAGATGCAAGACAAAGGTGATGCAATTTGCGTACTGAAAGCCAAATCGAACATACGTGGCAGGGATATAACGATGCACAAGGACTACCCGGCGGCAGCAAGAGAACGAAGGAGAAGGATTGTCAAATTGAAAACTCAAATTAATGCACGGAACAAGGACTTAAAAACAGAAATCAGAGGAGAAAAACTTCATTTTAATGGAAAAACATTCTATTTCGATAGGAACAACAAACTTTCATGTGACAGCGATGATGGATTGACGTTCCTCCAACACCTGGTAGGCGATATGACAGAGGTGACAGCTGATGGTGGTGGAAATGCAACTGCAGCCAACTTCGGTGGCCCTCAAACAGAGGGGTGCGTTCGTGAACTAAGCTTTTGATTTTAATGCCGTCTGCCTTAGTAATAGTATTAATAAAATGCACGACTGGGTCGCACGAACTTGCTCTTATGATAAGCAATTACGTATAGTGGCTGCATATATGGATATTAAAAAAAAATTAAATAATTTCGAAAATTCTTTAATTTTTTAAATTAGTTTAAGAGTTTTCTCGGAAAAACTAAGTATGCAATAAAATTTCAAAGCTATACGTCAATCTAGGAAAAAAAAATATTGAAAATCGTTGGACCAGTTTTTTTTTTTTAAAAGGTTATTTTTGAAAAACTTTTTCAAAAAATATTTTGAAATTTATTTGAGTATGCAAATATATGGCAATCTGTAGTTTACATTTGAAAAATAATTTAAAAAAAATCAATGTACCCGTTTCCAACATATTTCGAAAACCAAAAATTTTTTTAAGAAAATTATAAAAAATCAAAAAAAAAAAGCTTTTGAAAATTTTGAAATGCCATATTAATAAAATTATGAATGACTTCCTGTGGCCAAAATTTTATTGAAATCGAATGTATAGTTTACGAGAAAATTTGATTTGAAAATACTGGTTTTATGAGAGGTACCGTTATTAGACAAATTTTGAAAAAAAATTTCAAATCAAAAGATATAGATTGTCTTGCAAAAATAGCATTCTGAAAGTTTTATCAAAATCGTTAGAGCCGTTTTTGAGAAAATTAATTTTTGTCTTCAAGATTGTATGGCAGGTGCCGTTATTTTTGGACCTAGAGCAAAAATAAAAAATATGTTCCGAGGGACGGCCAAATAAATCCTAAATACCAAATTTGAAGCAAATCGGCCCACCCGTTCAGCCTCCAGAGGCGTGAACAGACATACAGACAGACAGACAGACAGACAGACAGACGGACGGAATTCCCAGACCCACTTTTTTCGACTTCTCCATCATCGTAATGTCATGTGTGATTGTTATCTCAAATTTTTTTTTCTGCACGAATCCATAACTTGCCTTATAGTACCTATAATCGCAAGTAAAAATGTAAATAATGTAAAAACGCTAAATTATAAATTGTCCATTTTAGCTTATAATGTCTCAGGCCTTGCCAATAAGAATTTATTTATGGATTTCTATAATTATGTTAATAGTTTTGATATGGTTTTTTTGTTTGAAACTTTTTTAACTGAAAATAATTTTGAAAAGTATGTGGGTAATTTTGAAAATTTTGACTTTAAATGGATTCCAGCAATAAGATCGAATACAAGAGGTAGAGCAAGTGGTGGTTCATATCTGGGACTAAAGAAGGACATAAAACACCTAGTTTGTAAATTTGAATACAAAGATGAGACTACATTTGTGAAAGTTAATTTATCTAGTCAACAACATTTGATATTACCAATATACCTAAATTGTAACCAGTGGGAATCAGATTTCGGAAATTTGTACGAGTTTATGCTGAACAATGGCAATTCAAATGTTCTTTTGGTCGGCGATTTTAATGCGAGATCTGGAAGAGAGGCAGGAGTAGAAAATGAAGCAGCGGGATTTAACCGGCAATCTAAGGATATTGATTGCAATGCAAGAGGAAATAAAATACTAGACATGTGTAACTCTTTTGGCTTACGAATTATGAATGGAACGAGTGCGAGTGCCTCTGATGAGCATGGAGACTTTACGTTTGTGGGGAAAACAAGGAAATTCGGTCATTGATTATACTCTGGCTGGTGGCCTATGGACAAATTACGTGAAAGATTTCAAAGTTGACATGGTACCGTACTCAGATCACCTTCCCATAATCACAATCCTTCATATTGACCTTGGGGAAAAGAATGATAACAGGAACTGAACACTGCTACCAAAACTAAAGTGGATAGAAAACAAAACAGCCAGTTATCATTGCGCTTGGAAGGCACGGGTCGGATCTTACAGATATTATAAACAGCATAAGATCTTCCTATCCTGGAAACAGTGGAAGGAGTAGAAATACACTGAGCCCAATTTCACCTTGGTTTGATGATGACTGTAAAAATGCAAGGCAGAAATCATTTGCGTGGCTAAAAACATTTCGCGTTCAAAATTATCAATTTAGCAAGACCCAGTACATGGAAGCAAATGTGGAGTATAAGTGTTTATGCAAGATTAAAAAACAAAATTACTTTGAGAAAGAGTCTAGAAGGTTGGCACAATCCAATAATGCAAACAATTTTTGGAAATTGGTAAGAACCTTGAACGGAAACAAGTTCGTAATAAATCAAGACCTAACGCCTGGTATCCTGTTTACGCATTTTAAGGAGCTGCTGAATCTTGCTTCTAATAGTTTTACTATTTCTTATGCAACAACGAACTTTGAAGATCAACTACTAGATGCGTATATCAGTAGTGCTGAAATAAAAGATGTTCTAAGGAGCTTAAAGGATGGAAAGGCGGCTGGGTCTGATGGGATTCTAGTGGAGTTTTTCAAATACGGGACAATAGAGTTAGTAGAAAAGCTCAATATTTTGTTTAACCAGGTCATGGATACCGGAAGTATTCCACAACAGTTTAAAGAATCCTTAATTTTCCCGATCTACAAAAATGGATGCACGAGGAACCCAGAAAACTATCGCGGGATAAGTTTTCTTAACGCCTCTTATAAAATATTTACTGCAATTCTGCAACGACGACTTAGCTTATGGATTGATGAGAATCGTTTAATTAAGGAATTTCAAGCTGGATTTAGGCCCGGATACTCCACCATAGATCACATCTTTGTGCTAAAAGGCGTGGCAGAAAAGTTTCTTCAAAATGGAAAAAAATTATTTTGCTTTTTTGTTGATTTTAAGTCAGCATTCGATGCGATAGACAGACAGGCCTTAATATACAAGCTATTTGGATTAGGGATGTTCAAAAAGTTTGGGAGAGTGCTACAAAACCTTTACGGAGATACCAAAGCAGCAGTATGGAATGGAGAGGAAATGACTGAATGATTTCAAACGCCTCTTATAAAATATTTACTGCAATTCTGCAACGACGACTTAGCTTATGGATTGATGAAAATCGTTTAATTAAGGAATTTCAAGCTGGATTTAGGCCCGGATATTCCACCATAGATCACATCTTTGTGCTAAAAGGCGTGGCAGAAAGTTTCTTCAAAATGGAAAAAAATTATTTTGCTTTTTTGTTGATTTTAAGTCAGCATTCGATGCGATAGACAGACAGGCCTTAATATACAAGCTATTTGGATTAAGGATGTTCAAAAAGTTTGGGAGAGTGCTACAAAACCTTTACGGAGATACCAAAGCAGCAGTATGGAATGGAGAGGAAATGACTGAATGATTTCAAACTGAATCAGGAGTACGTCAGGAATGCGCTTTGAGTCCTCTGCTGTTCGCTCTCTACATCGAAGACCTTACGGACTGTTTATCTGGAGGCATTGATCATGCGGGAACCCTTATCAAGGCACTTTTCTTTGCAGATGATATAGTTCTATTTGCTTATTCACCGGAATTGCTGCAGCTGATGATTAATCAACTCTTTAGATACTGCGAAACTTGGAGTCTTAAAGTGAATCTGAACAAATCTAAAGTCATGACTTTTAAGAATGGTGGTGGCAGAAACTGTTCAAACGAGAGGTGGTATTTTAATGAGGAGAGTATAGAAGTTGTTAAAGAGTACAGATATCCCGGTGTCTGTATTACTAAAAACTTGAGCATGGAAAAGCATTTGAAAGAGAAAATTGGAAAGGCCAAGAATGCCATAGGTGCTACATGGAAAAATTGTTTCGCCAACAAATACATTGCCCATAGCAGTAAATATCGTGTTTTTCAAGCAGTCTCCGAATCAATAATGCTGAATGCCTCCCAAGTATGGGGCTATAAGTATTTTGAAACGGTTGAAAAACTCCTGAGGTTTTATGTCAAAAGGATATTTCGTCTTCCTTCAAATACCAAATGCTGGAAACAGGATTGTCTCCGATCTTCATACGCACTCTCAAGCTCCACGTTGACTATATTCTTAAGGTATTGCGAATGCCCGATGAACGACTACCAAGGAAAGCGGCACTTCATGTGATCGATCAAAGAAGCAGCTGGTATGCTGAGTGGATTGAGCTAGGGCAGTGGTGTGGGATTCAACTAAATGTAGAAAACCTCAATGCATTGAAATGCTCACTCTACAAACTAATCGAGGCTGTTGACATCAAATATCGAGAGAGATATATACAAGAAGCTATCAGTTCTGTGCATGTATAGTAGACTTTGTCACAATTTGGGCCTCAGAAACTATTTCTGTGATGAGAACAGTGTGGAGCAAATATCTATGATGGTAAGATTGCGAGGTGAACTGTTGCATCTTAACTATGTGCCATATAGAGAAGACCTGGCGTTGGAATGCAGTCTCTGTAATCGGAGAGAAAGAGAAGATGTGCTACATTTCCTAGGAAGATGTCTGGTGTTGAAGGAAACAAGAAGATTCTTCTTTGGCTGCAATGTTTTATCGGAGGAAGAGATGATATCGCATTTAAATGAAATGGAAGTCCCGAAGCTATTTGAATATTGCAAGGTTGCACTGGCGTATCGCGAAAGGATAATTAATGAAAATTTTTAATGCTCTCATGATGTTTATTTTTCTTTTTTTCTAATACCTACTACTTCATCTATTTAAATTTGCTTTTTTGCTTTTTATTTATTTTGCTTAACTGTAAAATTCAACGAAACGATATATATTTAATTGTCAATCTGGCAGACGGCAATGCCATGCTATATTTGATTTTGTATTGTAAATTGTTATATAATGATAGGTTTAATAAAATCACTTAAACTTAAGAAACTTACAAATCGCTTGGAAAAATTGACTCCCCGACAGTGCTTCTGTTGAACCAACTAGGGGCAAAAGTTGAAGTATTTTTTCAAAAAAATGTAGCGACATCTATTGCAACTTGACAAAAGCATAAGCGAAATCCTTATAAGTGTCAATTCATACGAAGCATTCTTAACAGCTTAACCAGTCTCAAATTGAGATGTTGTGAACATAGTTGCCTGCCAGGTGTATGGACATACGCTTAGTGCAGCTAGAAAGTTGCGTGCGTGGGACTGCCTAGGAAAAAGTAACTAAAATCTCTTTATTCCACTAAGCTGTTAGTGTCATACTGGCGAAACTGGTAGAACTATGCGTGCGAACAGCAAGTCTCAACAGAAACATCTATTGGCATTTTTACAAAGTGCAAAAAAAGAAATAATATATGTATGTCAAAAGCCTTCTGACATGTTTTTCTTTTCATACTTTGATCAGTCAGTGAATTGTTAAAAAGAAAAAGAATAATTCTTTTTAGGAAAGCGATCAAAGTTTTTAAATAATAATAAATAAATACAGACGGTTCAAGTGAAAATAAATTGATAATTCATAAATTAATAGGTATGAATATAAAAAATAAAATTAAAGTAGTGTAGTGAGTTAATTTATTGTATTCGTGTGCAAGTGAACACATAAATGGGAGTTTAAATCAGTGTACAATGTACAGAAGATAGTGTAATAACTTAATGAAACTTTAATTTCCCTATCAATGTGATGGGGAGGAACACAGCATCCAATATGACCACGAAGTATTGCTTGCCGATGCCCAGCTAGGGAAATTCTTAACAAATCCTAGTTTCACAGCAAAGGAGTATGCTTGGTAGATTATAGCAAATGGATTCTCTGAAATTCTAGAGGATGAACAGTGGTCTTGTTTGTGGGATAATATTCTTTCTAATCCTCCATATTTCATGGTCTTCAGTGCAGTGCTTATAATATTATCCAGAGGGAATCTATTTTGCTGTAAGGAAGATGCGGCAGAGTTCTTTCATGGAACAAAATGCTCTTGATTTTAAAAAAATCATCAGTTGTGTGGAAATCTACACCGCTGTTAGAAGACGATGAAGCAATTAATCCATCAACTCCTGTAAATAATCAAAGCCATCAAAATGAGTACCCATTACGGTATAAATCCGAACCTAATCTGAGTCGTATTATTAAAGACCACAAAGAAACACCAATGATAATTGTTTAAAGCAAGTGAAGTGGGAACACTGTTTTACTGTAGCACTGTGCATTTGGTCTCCGTATGTTTTTCTTTTATTACAAGTTCCTAGTTATTGTTAATTTGTGTTAATTATTTCGTTTGATTGGCTAAACGTTTGTTCGTATTTTAAAACAATAATATCGGCTTTTTATGCAGTGATAAGTGATTTTTTCAAGGTTTTACTAAAACATAAATACACTAAGTAAAATCATTGTCTTACCTGTTATTCAAGTCTAGGTAACAATAGACTACCAGTGTCGGTTCTGTTAAATATTTGTTGCATACTTTTAGGAGGTACTGAATACATCAAGTTTTTCAATCTTGTTTACAGTACAGTCCTTTTTTTCAAACACTTAAAACATACATTTATTATTTAAAAGTTAACATAATGTCTGAATGTGGGAAATGCTTAAAAATCTGCGACTTAATGATTGATTCAGTCATGTGCCATGGTAATTGCCATAAAAAATTTCATGTTAATTGTATTGGTGCCCCTTTCAGTTCAATTAAACTATTCAACAAATCCAAACCGTTTTATTTGTTTTGTGATGAGTTTGATCCTTTTGCGCAATCTAACATTGTTCTCTACAATAAAAAAATGATAGATAAACTTCAAAATCAATAACTTTTACTTACTGACACGATTGAAGTTATCTCTAATGACCCAATTTTAAAACGTAAGCAAACAAGAAGTGTACTTAAATTTCAAAATGCCCCTGTTGATATCCAATCTCAAAAACGCAAAGGCGGTGAACTCGATCTGACATAACCAATCCCTTAAAAAAAAAATAATAATTCCGGTCTTGATAGCCCACCTCTGCTTGCTTCATCTTCTGAGACACCAACTACTCTTCCTGCTTCACCGACCCAACCCGCTTCAACTCAACAATCAGCTGCAATGAATCAACCTTTAGTTGAATCCGTTTAACTTAATACTGCATCACCTTTCCCCTCGGAGGAGCCTACAGCGTCAACATCAACAAGTTTAACATCATTCTAATCGTCCACTTTCTCTCCCCGTCCAAACACCTTCTAACTTATCGACGATATTACAAAATGATTTTACTTCGTTTTTGGAATCTGGATTAAAAATTGTGGAAGGTCAAAAAACAATCTTTATCTCGAAACTTGAACCAGCAACGAATGCTCTAGACATACAAAATTTTATTAAATCTAAAATTGGTACATTACGTTCAACACTAGTCGAGAAAATGCTTCATCGTAACTATTCGAAATAGGTACACTTCGTTTAAGATAAAAGTACCTGACTCAGTTTTCTATGTACTGAACTCACCGTCGTTTTGGCCAAATGGAATCATTCTACATGAGTTTCAAAACAGATCGTCGAGGAAAACTTCTCACCATTTTCCACAACACCTGACAATGCCATTCCTCAATCAGAGCAGCTACAACAATTACTAATGTATTACCAAAATGTAAGTGGACTTCGGACAAAGACCAATAAGGTCTATATGAATATTAACAATACTCCCTACGATGTTATTATTCTCACAGAAACTTAGTTAAATTCATCTTTTCTGGACGCAGAGATATTTGATCCCAGCTTTCAAACTTTCCGCCGTGATCGCCATTCAGATTCTACTACTCCGTTGGCGGAGGCTTGTTGATAGCTGTTCGTAACCATCTTTTATGTAGTCTAGTCGACGATTTTTTGGATTCCAACTTGGAAATTCTGTGCGTGAAATTAAAAATTCAGTCTGGTCATATATATGTTGTTGCCTGTTACATTCCACCTTCTTCAAACTACGATACTTATACTAAGATTATTGACTGCCTGGAAACTATTCATGAACAAATTGATGATACAGATGAGTTTATAGTAATCGGAGATTTCAATCTACCCACCCTGGACTAAATCAACTGAATGTGATGTATTTCTAGCCGTCAACGCGACATGTGATAACGAATTCCTTGTGATCGATGGAATGGCCTCTCTTGGACTTAATCAATTAAACGGCATCAAAAACCAATTTGGTAAGACCTTGGACTTGGTATATTTTTCTGAAGTCATTAACTCTGATGCTGATGTATTTTTATGTGATACGAAGCTTGTAGAGGAAGATCGTCACCATCCTACTTTATCTACTTCACTTAGCTTAAATATTTGTTGCTTATCTAATATTTTTAAGGATCAGCATGAATTCAATTTTAAAAAATGTAATTTTACACAATTTTACAATTTACTTGATAGTCTTAACTGGAATATGTTGTTTTTTAATTAAATCTTGACAAGATGATTTTACGTTTCTATGAAATACTATTTGACTGCTTTTTAGAAACTGTTCCTTAGCGCAAAATACGAGTCTTAAACAACAGCTCACCATGGTTTGATCTTCAGATAAAAACACTTAAGAATAAAAGAAATAAGGCTTGGTTAAGGTTTAATCTATACAATATAAAAGAAAATGTGACGGGTACCCAGCCAACATGAGCTATATTAATTCAACTAGTGATCCTAACACAACTCCAAATTTTAATATTGACCAATTTCCACACCTTAATTCAATTAACTTTACTATCTCCGAAGCAACTTTACTTGGCTACATAGAAAAGTTAGATGAAAGTTTTAGTAGTATTCCTGATGGCTTGACTTCATTCATGCAAAAAAAAATGTGCAATATATATGTCGTACCCATTGTTTGTGCTGTTCAACCAGTCAATAAGTATTTCTAGGTTTCCGGATCTATGGAAAATTGCATTTTTCACTCCGATTCACAAGAAAGGCAAGAAAAACTTAGTATCAAACTACAGACCTATCGCTTAACTGTCCATATTTCCTAAACTGTTTGAATCTATTGTCTGTGACGTATTGTTTTTTCATTGCACCTCTGTTATATGTGAAAACCAACATGGTTTCGTAAAACAAAAATCTAGGGTCACAAATTTATTACAATTCACGACTTTCTGTATTGATTCATTCGAAAAATTTCAACAAATAGATTGTGTTTTTACTGACTTTAGTAAGGCATTCGACAAATTGAATCATAGTATACTGCTCCACAAACTACTTACTATTGGACTAAATGATCGTTTTGTTTTGTGGATATCCTCATATCTAAAGATAGATTATATAGTGTTGTTTTTAAAACTGAACGTTCTAAATGTTTTCGAGTCAATTCAGGTGTGCCACAGGGCAGTCACCTTGGTCCGTTAATATTTGTGTTATTTATTAATGATCTTCCTTCCGTTTTAGTAAACTCCATGGGCTGTATTCATAGACGTATCTTAAACTGCTGCTAAGTTGTGATCAACCAAACCTGGAGTTTAATCTATTCATAAACGTATTTAGACTTAGGATTAGGACTAAGACTGGGGTTCAACTTTAAAAGTGGCTGATGTAGTGTTTAAGTTACTTTTAAACTACTACTGTCATACAATAATTGAAAAACGTATAGGTAGGTACTTCGTCTGCCAGTAGCAAGTCAATACAAACAACAATACCTTGGAAATTCTGAAAATACTATTTTAAAATGTCAATAGACGTAGAAACTGAAGGAGATTTTTTAATTCTGGAAGACATAGATTTGTTGTATGAAATTGTGCCACCAGCCAGACAAATGATAAAGATTTTTTTCAACGATATCGATTCGACAAAGAAACAGCAACATTTGTCATAAATCTGCTAATTTCTGTAATTGCAAAAACTGGGATAGGTAACAGCTTCCACACTTTGTTCAATTCCCATTCACAAGTCAGGAACTTCATTTTGAAGTCGTTTTTTTTATCATATATGTATAATATTTTGATGTCGTCTTAACTGTTTTATCTAAAATTAAATGAACGATTTCTTATTTATATTTTGTCAGGCACGGGTGACAACGACCAAAGGCCCAGAACCCAGACAAACACAAGACAAAGAAAGACAGACAGAACAGAAGAGAGAAAAACATGTAAACAGTAAACAGCTCCGTAGTTTATTGTTGTACGGTCCCCATCTTAACACTAACCACGCGCAGTGATGCTTGGTTTCGCTGATGGATCGGGAAGCGATTCTTTATCAATATCATAATTTGAAGTATAATTGTAGTAGATTTTTGCATTAAGCTATTACTAGCTAAACACAGCTAGAAAATTGTTTATGAATAGCAGCTGTGTTTATCTAAAGAATTCAGCTTAACCTGTAGGTTAGTAAATCACAACTTTAGTAAACATCTATGAATAGGGCCCTATGTCTTTAATGTATGCCGATGACGTGAACATTTTTCGAAAAATTGACTCAACTGTTGATTGTGAACTTCTTCAAGAAGATCTATATAGATTTTGGAACTGGTGCAATACAAATAGTCTGTTTTTAAATATCGACAAGTGTAAAACCATGTGTTTTACACGCAAACATAATTTTTTTTCTTATAATTATATGTTGAATACGTCGCACTTGTGTAACTTGTCAAGCTTTACGGACCTTGGAGTAGTGTAAGACTCAAAGCTTTCCTTTACTGATCACTACAATTACATAATTAAAAAAGCTAACATGACACTTGGTTTCATTAAAAGTTTGCTCGCGAATTTCATGATCCTTATATCCTAAAGACTCTTTATGTCTCTTTTGTGAGATCATTTCTGGAATGTGGGTGCAACGTATGGGCCCCTTACTGCGCTGTTCATATCAACAGAATAGAGAGTATTCAAAAAAGATTTTTGAGATTTTGTTTGCGTTTTCTTCCATCGTTAGATAGAATTTTTTTGCCACCTTACTCTCAAAGACTTCAACTAATAAAACTTCCATTTCTTTTAAGTCATTGTGAGAACCTACAATTCTGATTTATTGTGCGGTTAATTAATGGCTCAATTACAGCCCCATCAGTCCTTTGTCGTATTAATTTTAATTTTAGCCGTTCCAGTTTAAGAAGGCAATAATTGCCTTTGTGTAAGATTTTCAGTAGATCCAACTACGGCGCCAATAGCCCTCTCAATCTCTTGATCAATATATTTAATAAAAACTATTCCATATTAAATTCCACAAATGCTAATGTTAAATCTCACTGTTTTGAAAATAGATTTATTATCCAATATTTATAATATACTCGTTGATATAAGATTTATGTATGTATCAATTTATGAATATATATCTCTAGTTTTAATTTAATTTAAGAATGTACCGTTAGTATTTAACGAATTCAAACAAATAATAAACAATAAACAAATCATTAAAAAGAAAAATCATCAAGGGAGTAAAGATGGGAAATTTAAGATTGCAATTTGCTCATGATTCTAGTAAAAGACTTGGACGTTCAGTGCTGTCGCTTAAGCGCAATGAAAGTGACGAAAGTGAATTTTTCAGGAAGAAAACGAATCAGGCAATGAACCTGACCGATGTATCGAAGAGGAAAAAAATGATAATGATGATGGCGATGGCGATGATGATGAAGGTGATGGGGGTGAAGATGATGATAATGCAATTGAAATGACCACACCACACTTGTCATATCTTCGGAATTTGGATCTCATTACAAGTACTCCATCTATGATGCTCGAGAGAAGATCAATGTCTCCAATAACTAAATCAACACAACGAATGCCATTGGCCATGCAGGTATTTTTTTTTAAAACTACATATAACTATAACTTTTAGAATTTACTTTACTAAATTGCATGACTTACTTACTAAAAAGTTTTTATTGATTAATTATAAAGATTATAAAGTAAACTAAATTCTTTTCCAAAAATTAGGAATCTATTATGACGCCTCGCTCAAGACAACCTGTCATGCTCACAACAACCCTTGGTTCCTCGGAACGAAATCAGACATTTTACCAAAGCGATTTGTCTAGTTTTCGAGAGCAGGATAAAGATTCAGTTGCAGGACAAAATTCATTCAAAAGAAAACAAAGGACAATAACAAAATATTTGGAATTTTTGATATTTGTAATATAGCCTAAAATAATTAAATAAATGCATTGATATATTTTCAGATTTCAGCTGAAACTGCTTATCGGTTCGCAACTTTTTACAACAACCACTTGTTGCATTTGATCAAATTTAATTTTATTTTAAAGTTAATAAAAGGATCTTTAAATTGACCAAAAATTATTTCAAAATACTGAAAGGTTTAAGAATTACATTGATTTGAAAAACTGTAAGAATACTCAGTTTTAATTTGGATTTTCAGACATTAATTATATGAATTTCTCTCCTGAAATGACGCATAAAAACGAATCGTTATTTCCAAATTAAAATTCAATCACTAGAATAAATCAATTTAAATATATAACAACAACCAAAGAAATGTCAACATTTTAGTTTTATCTTTTTCCGGACGGGATCAAGCGCGCTGATGTAAAAGTGGAACCAACGTGAAAGTGGGAACTAGCAGTCCATGTATAGAATGTCAATGTTTGGAATATAGCCCAAAATAATTAAATAAATGTATTGATGTATTTTCAGATTTCAGCTGAAACTGCTTATCGGTTCGCAACTTTTTACAACAACCACTTGTTGGATTTGATCAAATTTAATTTTATTTTAAAGTTAATAAAAGGATCTTTAAATTGACCAAAAATTATTTCAAAATACTGAAAGGTTTAAGAATTACATTGATTTGAAAAACTGTGAAAATACTCAGTTTTAATTTGGATTTTCAGACATTTATTATATGAATTTCTCTCCTGAAATGACGCAAAAAAACGAATCGTTATTTCCAAATTAAAATTCAATCACTAGAATAAATCAATTTAAATATATTACAACAACCAAAGAAATGTCAAAATTTTAGTTTTATCTTTTTCCGGACGGGATCAAGCGCGATGGTGTAAAAGTGGAACCAACGTGAAGTTGGCAACTAGCGGTCCATGTATAATATGTCAATGTTTGGAATATAAACCAAAATAACTAAATAAATGTATTGATGTATTTTCAGATTTCAGCTGTTCGGTTCGCAACTTTTTACAACAACCACTTGATGGATTTGATAAAATTTAATTTTATTTTAAAGTTTATAAAAGGATCTTTAAACTGACCAACAATTATTTCAAATTACTGAAAGGTTTAAGAATTACATTGATTTGAAAAACTGTAAAAATATTCAGTTTTAATTTGGATTTTCAGACATTTATTATATGAATTGCTCTCTTGAAATGACGCATAAAAACGAATCGTTATTTCCAAATTAAAATTCAATCACTAGAATAAATCAATTTAAATATATTTTATATAAAACAATACATTTTAAACAACTCAACAGAAAACAATATTTCACGATTTTAGTTCAGACACAAATCAGTGGATTATATTCTTTCTCAAAGTGGCCGCTAGGGTGAGGAAAATAAAAAAAATCAATAGGATGGATTCAATTTGGCAGCAGACAGTACGGTAGGTATACGAAATCCATGCAATGTAGTAGATATATTATTATGATGTATGTCAATGGCTACTTGCATGTGTTTGTGTGGTACGTGTTTGGTTATTTTTATAACAGTTTTTTTTGAAAAACTTTTCGAAAATATATTCCAAATTTTTTTTGAGTATGCTAACTTCTAGCACTTTGTAGTTTTTATCAGAAAAATAAAATTTAAAATGTAGATTAAACCGTTTTTGGAAAAAAAAAATTAAAAAAAAATTTTGAAACTTTTTTAAAAAAATCAAAAAAACTTTTTTGGAAAATTTAAGAATTTGAATTATTTCTTTTATAAAGGGGCTTCTATATTAAAAATTTCATCGAAATCCGTCAAGTGGCTTACGAGAAAATCGGATTTCAAAAAACCGGTCCTATGGGAGGTACCGTTATAAGACTTTTCCTGAAAAATCTATTTCAACCAAAACATAAAGTTTACACAGAAAACATAATTCAGAAAGTTTTATCCAAATCTTAGGAGCCGTTTTTGAGAAAAATTTATTTTTCACAAAAAATCGTATGGCAGGTACCTTTAGTTTTGAAGCTAGAATGCTAATTCCAAAAACCCCTCTGTAGGACGTCATAATAATACCATGTACCAAGTTTAAAACAAATCGGTTCAGCCGCTTAGGCTATAGGTAACTATACAGACAGACTTACGGACAGACAGACAGACAGACAGAATTGTCGGACCCACTTTTTTAGGCTTCTCTATCATCGTAATGTTGTTTGATTGTCAAAAAAATTTTTTTTTTTACGAATGCATAACTTGCCTTATAGTACCTATAATCGCAAGTAAAAATGTAAAATTTTATCATATAATATTTGTGGTCTTAGTAATAAGAATTTATATATTGATTTTTTTAATTTTGTTAACAAATTTGAAATAATTTTTTTGTATGAAACGCATGTAACCGATACACATTTATCCGCTTATAGTTATTAGTAAATTTCAAGATTACGAGTTAAAAATTGTTCCGGCAGAAAGAAATCATGCGAGAGGGAGAGCCAGTGGGGGGTACATATTTGGAGTAAAAAAGGAGTTGAAAAGCAGCAGCTACAAGTTTGAGTTCTTTGAGGATGTTACATGTTGTGTTGACCTAAGATTGGACGGGCAAGTTTTTCGTATTCTACCCTGCTATGTCAATTGCAACCATTGGGAAACAGATTTCGCTAAACTAAAAGAATTTGCTATGTGTGTTACTTTCTCAAATCTATTGGTGGTGGGTGACCTGAACGCAAGAGTAGGACCAACAGGAGGAGTTGAAAATGAGATAAGAGACCTTACGAGACAGTCCAAGGATACGGTAAAGAATGGCAAAGGAAATCAAATACTTGAATTATGCAACTCTATTGGACTTCGAATCCTTAATGGTACTAGTGTTGGTGATGAGCTCGGTGAATATACGTTTGTTGGTAAACAGGGAAGTTCTGTCATCGATTACGGTTTAGCAGGTGGGATGTGGAATTCAGTGATCACTGACTTTAAGGTGGAACAAGTACCGTTTTCAGATCACATGCCAATTGTGATATCTATAAACTTTGGAGCATCGGAAAATGAGGAAATCGTAAGCCTTAATTTGATTCCTAAGCTGCGTTGGAAGAATTCTAAGGCAACTATCTATAAAAACCAATTAGATGTATGTCTGAGGGCGCAAGAAAGTAGCGATTTTGAATGCATTGTAAATTGTATAAAGGAAGCAGCCTCAATCCACACTAACTTCAGACGAATCGATGTATTTAAAGAGCCCTGGTTTGATTCGGAGTGCATGATGGCAAGAAAACTTTCCTACGTATGGCTAAATCGTTATAGAAGAGACAACGGAACAAAATTATCTTGCTCAGAACCGGAAATTCAAAACATTATGCAAGGAAAAAAAAATAGCTCACTATGAAAATTTAGCGAAAAGTCTAGCTCTTTGTAGGAACGCTGGTGATTTCTGGAAGGCAGCTGAAAAAATAAATGGCAAAGATTATGTCGTCAATAGGAATCTCAGTTGTGATACATTGAGAATGCATTTCTGTGAACTGCTCAATCAATCATATACAAACGCTGATAGGATACAATACGCTCAGCTCGCTTTTAACAATGATCTCTTAGATGGAGAAATCTTGAAAGATGAAGTATGTTCAGCGATGAATGGGCTCAAAGATGGCAAAGCTGCTGGGTCAGATGGAATACCTGCTGAATTTTACAAGTATGGCACAGATGAATTGACCAACAAATTAACGGTCATATTTAACAACATTTTGAATCATGGAATAATAGGACAGGAATTCAAGAAAGCGCTTATATTTCCCATTCATAAAAAAGGCAGTACTAGTGACCCTGCAAATTATAGAGGAATTTCCTTCTTGAATGCGTCATATAAGGTATTCACTTCGATTCTGCAAAGCCGACTTAGATCGTGGATAGAGACAAATAAGCTTTTACGAGAATTCCAAGCTGGATTCAGACCGGGATATTCCACAATAGATAACATCTTTGCTCTCCGGAGTATAGTCGATTTCTTTTTGAGCCAAGGAAAGAGATTATATGTTTTTTTCGTCGGCAGCGTTTGATACAATAGACCGTAATGCGTTAATGTATAAGCTGTACAGAATTAGAATGTCTTTCAAATTCGGCCGTATTTTGCAGAACCTTTATCTGGAAACCGAGGCAGCAGTATGGGACGGAGAAAAAATGTCACAATGGTTTGAAACAGAGTCGGGTGTAAGACAAGGGTGTATGCTTAGTCCGAGCATATTTTCACTTTTTATTGATGATATCACCGATTGTTTGCCAGGAGGAGTGGAATATGCGGGTAGTCTCGTTAAGGCCTTACTTTTCGCCGATGACATTGTGTTGTTTGCATATTCTCCAGAATCGCTGCAACTCATGATAAACAAACTTAGTGAATATTGCAAAACGTGGAAGCTAGTTGTCAGTCAAGAGAAGTCGAAAGTTATGGTTTTCCGAAAGGGTGGTGGAAGAACAAGTGGACGAGAACGTTGGACATACAATAATGAGAGAGTCGAAGTTGTTATGTATGCAGCCCAAGTGTGGGGGGAGGGGGTAAAAAATATAAAACAGCGGAGAAACTTCTCCGTTTTTATATTAAAAGGATATTTCACCTACCACCTAATGCACCAAATTACATGTTAATGTTAGAAACCGGAATTTCTCCACTATTTACGAAAACTTTTAAATTGCAAGTCGACTACATATGTAAAGTCCTTGAAATGGATGGTGAACGTCTACCAAAAAAAGCAGCGCTTCAAGCTATAAATAACAAATCTAGTTGGTTTAGAGACTGGACAGAGCTAGCTGAAAAAGCAAGTATGGTACTTGAACCGAGTGGGTACTTAAGCTGGAAGATGTCCTTGTATCAACTAATTTCTTTTATGGATGAACAATTTAGACTGAAGTGCATAGCTGAAGCAGAAGAATCTGTCTACAGAATGGCTTACAGCAAGCTAGAACACAATCTTAATAACTACAACTACTTCCATGATGACTACACTACTGACCAAATATCGATGGTGTTTAGATTACGAGGTGAACTTCTTAACCTAAACTTTATTCCCCATCGTGATGATTTGCCCCTGCTGTGTGAGTTGTGTAATATGGGAGAAAGAGAAGATGTTTTCCATTTTATTGGTAGATGCCCGGTTCTAAGAGAAACTAGAAGATCTATTTTTGGAAATGACTTTGTATCAGAAGAACTGACGATACAATATCTGAATCAAGTAAATGTACCCTTGTTATATAAATTTTGCAAAATAGCACTAGCTATAAAAACAGAATTATGAACGAAAATTTTTAAATTTAAATTGCAACTTATGTAAATTTAATTAATGTAAAACATAAAAAAAGTTGTCATTCAGGCAGACGGCAATAAGCCATGCTTAACAGATATTCAATTTATAATATTAATGTTAATCTAATTTATAGAAAATAAACTGTCTATCTATCTATCTATACACATAAATAAAAATGAAGTGTCTGTTTGTAATTTCAAAATATCAGTTTCTTACTAAATGCGTATGAAAGTAATGCGTATGAAGGTACTTATAACAAAAACGCAATTTTTAAAATTTTTGTCTGTCTGTTGGTTCTGACTAATCTTAGCCGCTTAACCGATTTTGACGCTTTTTTCACAGGCAGATAGCTGATAAGCCGAATTAACTTAACTTAGCCGAATTAAATAAAAAGTGTAAAATATCGGCTATTTACTAAATGCATATGAAAGAATTATTATTTTCAATACATTGATGAAATTTGGCGCAACGAAGTTCGCGGGTCAGCTAGTAATAAAAATAAATATAAATATTTTGGCACAACAACGTGGCCTGGACCTGTGACTTACACTCTCAACTATTCCTGTGTGTGCGTTGATGTTCTGATGGAATGGAAGGCTTATAATATAAGAAGAAAAATATAAGGTTTTAGTTTTTATTGATTACTTATATTTAATAGCATATAAAACTTAAATTTATTTAAGTAAGTCTGACCCTTTTCTTATGTAGTTTTCTAAGAGGTTTGGTTCGAAATTGACGGTGTCCCATTTCTTAGTTTAATAAGTTAATAATTTTTATTTTTATTTAAAAAAAATGTTGGTACATATTTCGTTTGAATACAAAATAACTATTGTTATCATAAAACTCAGGTTCCAATAAAAATCAATGTCCTTGATCTGTTCAGGTAGTTTCTTTAGGGAGAGGTAAAAAAAGGAATTAGGTAGTAGGTACTTAATTTATCATAAAATAATAATAGATTTTATCTTTTGAAGAGTTATTCCACTACTTAGTTTTTATATGAATTAACAAAAACTACCTAAAACAATTAAAATTAATCCATGCTTTTTATAAATTTTGGCTAACTGTAATAATAAGTGGATTAATAATGCAAATAATAGGTACCTACGTGTTGGTTTTTTTTTTATGAAACCTACCTTCCTAGATAAAGTACAAAATCCTTTTTTTTATAGCTCTTCCGAAAGTAATTAGCTAAGCATATACGCAAGATAATAATTTTTATTGGAACCTGAGGTTTATGATTACAATAGTTATTTTGTATTTAAGCAACTGAATAGTTTTTATTTGTTTCATTTACAAAACAATTGCGTGGCACTAAGCACTTTACTTGTTTGTCTGTGTAATTTTTTGTAAAAGTAAAAAAAAAAGCAGTACCTACTTACATTTTTTAAATAAATATAAAAATCATTTACTATTAAAACGAAAATATGGGACGCGCGCCGTCAAGTTGCAAAGCAAAACATTTCTTCTTTTATTTTATTTATAAATAAAGTTGTTTCAGTGAACAGTGAACAATTAATCTTCAAACTCATTAAAAAAAAAAAAAATTTTAAAGTTACGTAATTAAGTACTTATCTCCTTTTTTGGTTCCAAGATTCAATGCTCTTATTATTTTAAAGTCTAAAATAGGAAACCACCTGTTTTGTACTTTTTGCGAAAATCAAAAATGACAAATACGAGTTCTTTTTTAAGGAAAAACCTTTCTTTAAGTTTTTATAACAGTTTTAAAGAGTTAGAGGATAAACCTTCGTTTTATTGTTTTTATATATCCCAGAACTTACAAGTATACCTATACAACAAAGTAACAAAGTACCCAGCAAACATTTTCCTTCAAAAATGAATCATTATGATTCATTTAAATGAAGAAAACCTTCAGATATGAATTCACTAACGATTCAATTCCAATCAAATCTCCTGAAAAATGGGCATTCATTTATGAATCTTTGAAAATGATATATAAATGATTAGAGAAACATTCACCAAAATGAATGTACTTAAGCGCTTTTTCCTTATAATTGTATGTTAACATTCACTTTTATTCATAAGAGTGAAAGAAATTTAGATAGATTTATTAGATTTTTGTATAATTCTTGGCCACAATCATTTTTGTTCATATATCTGAATGAAAATCCAATGTAGATCTCTTTTTAATTCGATTACAATTTTGATTCTTCATTTTTGCTGAACATAAAGTGAACCTCTATTTTAAGTGAAGAAAAATGTTTGCTGGGTAGGTACTGGATTAATAATAATATGTGCTACCTAAAGATATATAATTTCTTTTCTTGCAATGTATTTATCTTTAGGTAACACATATTTTGTATTTAAGTTAAAAAACAGGTAGGATCCACCGAAGCGGCGCCGTCGAGTACAATAAAAAAAAAAATTGATAAGTCAATTTACAGGTGTTATGAATAAAAATGGGTAGCGTTTTTTTTTTGTTGTTTCCCCTATAGGCCTAGTCCACGAACAGAACATGAAAACATGTTTTTTTCTACTAACATTTATGTAAAATAATCAGAAGTTCAAGTACTATCTATATTATTTCCATTGCTTGTTTTGGGAGTTCGTACTTTCATACCACGAGGAATGCGGGGATCTGCAAGCTCCAGCAAAAGCCAATCTTTATAAAAAGATGAAAGTTTGCTCACCATTTGTTTTTTCCAAAATTCATCATCTTTTTCTATTATTTCAATGTAAAGATCATATTTGCTGCTGGTCCAAATTGCAAACACACAAACGTTCCTCTTGGAAATATGTAACTGCAATTGAATTTGGTAATAATAAATATGGCTCTTACTAAGACCAGTTATGCAACCATCATCGGAAACTGTGATGTATTTAAGTCTTTTGTTTTCGATAGCGGCAATCGGATCCAATCCAGCAATAGAAAAAGGACATTTTATTTCGCAAATAGTGTTTTCGTCTATGATTCCATCTGGTGAAGCTCCAAGGTAAGAAAATTCTTCGTCAACGAATAACCCACTACCTTTAATTTTCTGGCCAAGTTGTCTCTCAAGCTGTAGTCTTGCGTCGTCTTCACTTATTTTCCCATGGTTTAAAGAATTTGTAAAAATTTCCTGTGGATGAGCGATTCTTTTTACATGGCCCTCGAATTTCTTAGCTTTGCAGATGGTACCGAAAGCAGAAGCAGTCAACATATATGTATTTCCTCGTCTCAGACCATTTGGTGTTGTTTGATTGACCCATTGTTTGCTGTTGTAAGAGGAAGCGGTTCTTTTGGTTGTCTTCAAGCCTTTTTAGAACAATTTCCTGTTCAGCAGCGAATTGTTCCGGTCCCATGTCTGGCTGTCTAGAACCATATCCATAGCCAATATCTCTTCCAGTAAGAGCACGGTTTATTCTGAGAAAGGTTTTGCGCTTGCTGTACACTTTCCTTTTCCTTCCTCGTTCATTGTTGCGCAGTCGACGTAATTCAAGTTCCCTGATTCTGGTTCTTGGGCTGGTTTTATAAACTTGTCTATATAGTTCCGATATTTGAGTCTTCGCGTTGAATTGCTTTTTTTTTAATGTTTACAAAAAATAACACAGATAAACAAGTAAAGTGCTTAGTGCCACGCAATTGTTTTGTAAGTGAAACAATTAAAAACTATTAAGTTGCTTGAATACCAAATAACTATTGTAATCATAAACCTCAGGTTCCAATAAAAATTATTATCTTGCATATATGCTAAGATAGTTACTTTCGGAAGAGCTATAAAAAAAGGACTTTGTCCTTAATCTAGGAAGGTAGGTTTCATAAAAAAAAACTAACACGTAGGTACCTATTATTTTGCATTAGTAATCCACTTATTATTACAGTTAACCAAACTTTATAATTTGTATAGATTAATTTTAATTGTTTAAGGTAGTTTTTGTTAACTCATATAAAAACTAAGTAGTGGAATAACGCTGCAAAAATAAAATCTATTATTTTTTTATGATAGATTACGTACCTACTACCTAAATCCTTTTTTACCTCTTCCTAAAGAAACTACCTGAACAGATCCAAGACATTGATTTTTATTGGAACCTGAGTTTTATGAAAACAATAGTCATTTTGTGTATTATGGAATTTGATCATATATTATGTTTTTTTTTGTATTCAAACGAAATATGTACCAACATTTTTTAATAAAAATAAAAATCATTAACTTATTAAACTAAGAAATGGGACACCGTCAATTTCGAACCACACTACATAAGAAAAGGGTCAGGCTTACTTAAATACATCAAAGATTTATTTGGTATTAAATATTTATAATCAATAAAAACCAAAACTTAACATTTCTCTTCTTATATTATAACCCTTCCATTCCACCAGAATATCAACGCACACACAGGAATGGTTGAGAGTGTAATCACAGATCCAGGCCACGCTTGGAGCTGTTGTGCCAAAATATTTATATTTATTTTTATTATAAGGCTATAAAAACCTATTTTGAATCAATTATTCAATAAGTTCATAATTATTGCTAAGTTGGATGATTTTATAATATTTCATTTTATTTTATTTTATTTTCAATGTCGTAAAAAGCGTAGGTATACATATATAAAAATGCAAAATGCGTACAAAATGTTAAACTCAGGATTTATTCATAAAACTCATATAACTCATATTACATTTGCCTTCTTTCAAATAATTATTTTTCAGATTATTTTATTCATATCACCTTTCATTATTTTTCCCATAAATATTCAAGTTCAAGGTCTTTATTTTTGCTGATGTAATAAAACAGAATTATAAAAACCCCTTGTAAATTGTTCAGAATTGTTCATTGTATAAAATAAAGTATCTTACGCCGAAGCTCTGCCTAAATTTGAAATCGTTTTATTTTAAAACACTACTGTTTGGAATTATGTATTGTATTTTTTTTTTACATAACAGGGCCTTACAGCCTTATTAATTTTTACCTACGTATGAAATGCTTCCACCCATAATATACCAAACTACCACTTATCCTAACAAACCAAATTTAGGGAAAGTAATTTCATTTTACACTTTTTTTCACAAATCTTGTAATCTTATTCTGAGTTCGAATAAGAAAAACCACATTACCACCGAAATCATAAAATAACACAATCAAATAAAATAAACACACACAATTCCTAGAACCAGTACATAAAAATAACCAAACAAAATAGTCACAAAACACGTACCACACAAACACATGTAAGTAGCCATTTACATACATTTAATATATCTACCACATTGCATGGATTTCGTATACCTTCCGTACTGTCTGCTGCCAAATTCAATCTATCCTATTGATTTTTTTTTTTTTATTTTCCTCACTCTAGCGGCCACTTTGAAAAGGAATACAATCCACTGATTTGTGCCTGAACTAAAATTGTGAAATATTGTTTTCTGCTGAGTTGTTTCAAATGTATTGTTTTAAATAAAATATAAGTAAATTAATTTATTCTAGTGATTGTATTTTTATTTGGAAATAACAGTTTGTTTTTATGCGTCATTTCAGGAGAGAAATTCATATACTAAATGTCTGAAAATCCAAATTAAAACTGAGTATTTTTACAGTTTTTCAAATCAATGTAATTCTTAAATCTTTCAGTATTTTGAAATAATTTTTGATCAATTTAAAGATAGTTTTAATAACTTTAAAATAAAATTAAATTTGATCAAATCCAACAAGTGGTTGATGTAAAAAGTTGCGAACCGATAAGCAGTTTCAGCTTAAATCTGAAAATACATCAATACATGTATTTAATTATTTTGGGTTATATTCCAAATATCAAAAAAAAATTGATAGTTTTAAAGATAATAAATAGTACTTTCATTTGCCGTTAAAATTTTTTTAAAAACAAACTCAAATGACTTCACAAAACTGCAAACCATATAGCCATTTTTAAGAATTTTCATCAAATATAGGGAAAGGCCTCTTAACTGCTTCAGCAATTCGCTCATTAGAGAGCGATGGCTTGGGCACTGAACTATTTCTGGTTAAAACTGTCTGGGTTTGGCTAATCTGGTCTTTGATCTGGTCACGGAGTAAGGTTGCCCAATTCGGGTGACAAAAGCAGTCCTTAGTTAGTCGCCCGTCCTCTCTGCAGTAAGAGCAAAACATGCGAAAAGGGCGACGGCAGTTCGCTCTGTTATGGCCACACTGCTTACAATTCCAGCAGTGGGTGCTTCGGTTGTACTGGCTGGGTGCGGCGGTAATCGTGAAAGTCTGGGTGGGCAGGTTATGTACAGGCGTGAATCTCGGTGTTTGGTTAAACCTAGGCGGTACGGGTGAGGAACGTGTGATAGGCTGGCGACTATGACTGTCTTCATTTTGGGCGTATTCCAGTTCTTCCGCTTGTTCCATGAGCTCCTTTAATGTCTGAAAATCTCTTCGTCGTATATACAACCGATAGACGGGTCGCAAACTATCGTAGATTCGATCTTCGCTTTCTACTACCGACATCTTGGGATGTTGGCGGATGAGGTATTGCAAGGACTGGATGAAATCTTTAGCCTTTTTCTTGAGTCCTTGCTTTGTACGCATTATCTCGTCCTCGAGCTTATGGACATAACGGGCTGGTAGAAAACGTTTTAAAAACGCCTTGCAAAACAAACTCCACGTGTGCCAATTTTCTCGATTGATCCTATACCATTTCAAAGCTGAGGCTCTTAGGATTTCCGAGAGTGTTCTAAGCATCTCGTCGGCTTGTATCCGGTAGCAACTTGTCAGTTCTTTCAGTCGTTATAATCTCCATAATCTCCAGAGGATTGCCCTTGGAGTCGAAACGCAGCCCCCATTTCCTTACTGTGTTCATGGTTTCGGCTTCGAGGCTAAGCGTAAGCCGATTATAATGGGGCGATTGATACTGTGCCTCTGGCAACACGGAGTCCTCCCTAAGACCTTACGTTTGGAACAGACGTGACGGTCTGGGGTCGAGTTGACTACTTTGGGGGGCAGTGTTCGGTTCTTGTTGTCTCGGCACGGAAAATGCTTGAGCAGGTTTTTGCCATTCTGGGACCTGCAAAGTGAAAGGTCCCTCCGGCAGAACTGAGTGATCGGTGGCTGTTGCGGTGGTCGGTACGTATAAAGGGAATTTCAATCCCTTCACTTAAGTCTCGGACATAGTGTTTTCGGTCGTAATAACAGGTGACTTCGAGTTGTCTGAAAGCAGTGGAGGTTCGACGATGCTCTCCAGCTCCTCGCACAAATTCTGCGTTGACTTGTGTGCACGAAACTCCTTAAGGTTTTGGCTCAGGCGTTGACGGAGCTCTACAACCCTTCCTTCGGTTTCTAATCCTCGAGTCTTTAACACCTCGATAAGGTCAGGTTTCCTTAAGAAATTTATGAACCCCAGGTTTTTATACGGGTTTATGTCGTAAACGGGCGTTTCTTCGGAATCGCTCATTTTGCGGTTGGTACATGGTGGACGGTCGGTGGTGGCTTTCAAAAGTTTCTTTGGTCAGTCGGCGGTGGATGATGAATCTTCTTCTAGGGCTTGACGGGTAGTTCTGGTAACGGCGGTGGAATGTGCCTATTGAAAATAACGGAATGGTTTTGCGGTCGGATGGCGGTCGGATGATGAATCTTTTTCTAGGGCTTGACTGTTGGTTCTGGTAACGGCGGTGAAATGTGCCTGTTGGAAGACTATGGAACGGCGTTTGCGGTAGGATTGTAGTCGAATCTTTTGAAAGTCCCTGCTCGGGCGCCAAATTGTGATGGGTGCTTTTTGTTTTCCAGCCGCGGTTTTACTCGCCGGATTGTCCAGGTCCGTTCTCAAAGAAAAACAGTAAACTTTGATTAAGATTCCTTTTTTTGTAAAATTCACAAATAACTTTATTTTAACAAAATCCCTATTATTAAAAGTATATAATGGTTTTTAATTTAATTCATTTCACACATGGTTATATCCTTAGTATGTATTTCTATCCTTGGGCCGAAATTCGGCTGGTTTCCTCCTGGGCTTCTGCTGTCGTTTTCTGCGGGACTATGATTCTGAGCTCGTCTCTAGTTTTCATTTCCTGTGGACAAATGGATTAGTTCAAGAAAACCTTATGGCTAGAAACGCAAACATCGAGTTTGCAAGAACTGCAGGCTTTCGCTCTGGTGGATAAGCAATTATAAAGGCCCTTGGTGGCAATTAATACTTAAATTCTCTTAAAATAAATTAACTATGAAAGTTGCTCACGGCAGGCTATTGCTCTGGTGGATCAGCAAATATGAAGGCCCTTGGTGGCAAATAATACTTAAATTCTTTTACAAAAAAGCAACCACGAAAGTTGCACACGGCAGGCTATTGCTCTGGTCGATCAGCAGATATGAAGGCCCCTGGTGGCAATATTAATACTTAAATTCTCTTATAATAAAGGAACCATGAAAGTTGCACACAGCAGGCTATTGCTCTGGTGGATCAGCAGGTATAAAGGCCCCTGGTGGCAATCAATACTAAAATTCTCTTAAAATAAAGCAACCATGAAAGTTGCACACGACAGGCTATTGCTTTGGTGGATCAGCAGGTGTAAAGGCCCCTGGTGGCAAATAATACTTAAATTCTTTTACAATAAAGCAGCCATGAAAGTTGCACACGGCAGGCTATTGGTCTGGTGGAACAGCAGGTATAAAGGCCCCTGGTTTCAATATTAATACTTTAATTCTCTTACAATAAAGCAACCATGAATGTTAATCTAATTTATAGAAAATAAACTGTCTATCTATCTATCTATACACATAAATAAAAATGAAGTGTCTGTTTGTAATTTCAAAATATCAGTTTCTTACTAAATGCGTATGAAAGTAATGCGTATGAAGGTACTTATAACAAAAACGCAATTTTTAAAATTTTTGTCTGTCTGTTGGTTCTGACTAATCTTAGCCGCTTAACCAATTTTGACGCTTTTTTCACAGGCAGATAGCTGATAAGCCGAATTAACTTAACTTAGCCGAATTAAATAAAAAGTGTAAAATATCGGCTATTTACTAAATGCATATGAAAGAATTATTATTTTCAATACATTGATGAAATTTGGCGCAACGAAGTTCGCGGGTCAGCTAGTAATAAAAATAAATATAAATATTTTGGCACAACAACGTGGCCTGGACCTGTGACTTACACTCTCAACTATTCCTGTGTGTGCGTTGATGTTCTGATGGAATGGAAGGCTTATAATATAAGAAGAAAAATATAAGGTTTTAGTTTTTATTGATTACTTATATTTAATAGCATATAAAACTTAAATTTATTTAAGTAAGTCTGACCCTTTTCTTATGTAGTTTTCTAAGAGGTTTGGTTCGAAATTGACGGTGTCCCATTTCTTAGTTTAATAAGTTAATAATTTTTATTTTTATTTAAAAAAAATGTTGGTACATATTTCGTTTGAATACAAAATAACTATTGTTATCATAAAACTCAGGTTCCAATAAAAATCAATGTCCTTGATCTGTTCAGGTAGTTTCTTTAGGGAGAGGTAAAAAAAGGAATTAGGTAGTAGGTACTTAATTTATCATAAAATAATAATAGATTTTATCTTTTGAAGAGTTATTCCACTACTTAGTTTTTATATGAATTAACAAAAACTACCTAAAACAATTAAAATTAATCCATGCTTTTTATAAATTTTGGCTAACTGTAATAATAAGTGGATTAATAATGCAAATAATAGGTACCTACGTGTTGGTTTTTTTTTTATGAAACCTACCTTCCTAGATAAAGTACAAAATCCTTTTTTTTATAGCTCTTCCGAAAGTAATTAGCTAAGCATATACGCAAGATAATAATTTTTATTGGAACCTGAGGTTTATGATTACAATAGTTATTTTGTATTTAAGCAACTGAATAGTTTTTATTTGTTTCATTTACAAAACAATTGCGTGGCACTAAGCACTTTACTTGTTTGTCTGTGTAATTTTTTGTAAAAGTAAAAAAAAAAGCAGTACCTACTTACATTTTTTAAATAAATATAAAAATCATTTACTATTAAAACGAAAATATGGGACGCGCGCCGTCAAGTTGCAAAGCAAAACATTTCTTCTTTTATTTTATTTATAAATAAAGTTGTTTCAGTGAACAGTGAACAATTAATCTTCAAACTCATTAAAAAAAAAAAAAATTTTAAAGTTACGTAATTAAGTACTTATCTCCTTTTTTGGTTCCAAGATTCAATGCTCTTATTATTTTAAAGTCTAAAATAGGAAACCACCTGTTTTGTACTTTTTGCGAAAATCAAAAATGACAAATACGAGTTCTTTTTTAAGGAAAAACCTTTCTTTAAGTTTTTATAACAGTTTTAAAGAGTTAGAGGATAAACCTTCGTTTTATTGTTTTTATATATCCCAGAACTTACAAGTATACCTATACAACAAAGTAACAAAGTACCCAGCAAACATTTTCCTTCAAAAATGAATCATTATGATTCATTTAAATGAAGAAAACCTTCAGATATGAATTCACTAACGATTCAATTCCAATCAAATCTCCTGAAAAATGGGCATTCATTTATGAATCTTTGAAAATGATATATAAATGATTAGAGAAACATTCACCAAAATGAATGTACTTAAGCGCTTTTTCCTTATAATTGTATGTTAACATTCACTTTTATTCATAAGAGTGAAAGAAATTTAGATAGATTTATTAGATTTTTGTATAATTCTTGGCCACAATCATTTTTGTTCATATATCTGAATGAAAATCCAATGTAGATCTCTTTTTAATTCGATTACAATTTTGATTCTTCATTTTTGCTGAACATAAAGTGAACCTCTATTTTAAGTGAAGAAAAATGTTTGCTGGGTAGGTACTGGATTAATAATAATATGTGCTACCTAAAGATATATAATTTCTTTTCTTGCAATGTATTTATCTTTAGGTAACACATATTTTGTATTTAAGTTAAAAAACAGGTAGGATCCACCGAAGCGGCGCCGTCGAGTACAATAAAAAAAAAATTGATAAGTCAATTTACAGGTGTTATGAATAAAAATGGGTAGCGTTTTTTTTTTGTTGTTTCCCCTATAGGCCTAGTCCACGAACAGAACATGAAAACATGTTTTTTTCTACTAACATTTATGTAAAATAATCAGAAGTTCAAGTACTATCTATATTATTTCCATTGCTTGTTTTGGGAGTTCGTACTTTCATACCACGAGGAATGCGGGGATCTGCAAGCTCCAGCAAAAGCCAATCTTTATAAAAAGATGAAAGTTTGCTCACCATTTGTTTTTTCCAAAATTCATCATCTTTTTCTATTATTTCAATGTAAAGATCATATTTGCTGCTGGTCCAAATTGCAAACACACAAACGTTCCTCTTGGAAATATGTAACTGCAATTGAATTTGGTAATAATAAATATGGCTCTTACTAAGACCAGTTATGCAACCATCATCGGAAACTGTGATGTATTTAAGTCTTTTGTTTTCGATAGCGGCAATCGGATCCAATCCAGCAATAGAAAAAGGACATTTTATTTCGCAAATAGTGTTTTCGTCTATGATTCCATCTGGTGAAGCTCCAAGGTAAGAAAATTCTTCGTCAACGAATAACCCACTACCTTTAATTTTCTGGCCAAGTTGTCTCTCAAGCTGTAGTCTTGCGTCGTCTTCACTTATTTTCCCATGGTTTAAAGAATTTGTAAAAATTTCCTGTGGATGAGCGATTCTTTTTACATGGCCCTCGAATTTCTTAGCTTTGCAGATGGTACCGAAAGCAGAAGCAGTCAACATATATGTATTTCCTCGTCTCAGACCATTTGGTGTTGTTTGATTGACCCATTGTTTGCTGTTGTAAGAGGAAGCGGTTCTTTTGGTTGTCTTCAAGCCTTTTTAGAACAATTTCCTGTTCAGCAGCGAATTGTTCCGGTCCCATGTCTGGCTGTCTAGAACCATATCCATAGCCAATATCTCTTCCAGTAAGAGCACGGTTTATTCTGAGAAAGGTTTTGCGCTTGCTGTACACTTTCCTTTTCCTTCCTCGTTCATTGTTGCGCAGTCGACGTAATTCAAGTTCCCTGATTCTGGTTCTTGGGCTGGTTTTATAAACTTGTCTATATAGTTCCGATATTTGAGTCTTCGCGTTGAATTGCTTTTTTTTTAATGTTTACAAAAAATAACACAGATAAACAAGTAAAGTGCTTAGTGCCACGCAATTGTTTTGTAAGTGAAACAATTAAAAACTATTAAGTTGCTTGAATACCAAATAACTATTGTAATCATAAACCTCAGGTTCCAATAAAAATTATTATCTTGCATATATGCTAAGATAGTTACTTTCGGAAGAGCTATAAAAAAAGGACTTTGTCCTTAATCTAGGAAGGTAGGTTTCATAAAAAAAAAACTAACACGTAGGTACCTATTATTTTGCATTAGTAATCCACTTATTATTACAGTTAACCAAACTTTATAATTTGTATAGATTAATTTTAATTGTTTAAGGTAGTTTTTGTTAACTCATATAAAAACTAAGTAGTGGAATAACGCTGCAAAAATAAAATCTATTATTTTTTTATGATAGATTACGTACCTACTACCTAAATCCTTTTTTACCTCTTCCTAAAGAAACTACCTGAACAGATCCAAGACATTGATTTTTATTGGAACCTGAGTTTTATGAAAACAATAGTCATTTTGTGTATTATGGAATTTGATCATATATTATGTTTTTTTTTTGTATTCAAACGAAATATGTACCAACATTTTTTAATAAAAATAAAAATCATTAACTTATTAAACTAAGAAATGGGACACCGTCAATTTCGAACCACACTACATAAGAAAAGGGTCAGGCTTACTTAAATACATCAAAGATTTATTTGGTATTAAATATTTATAATCAATAAAAACCAAAACTTAACATTTCTCTTCTTATATTATAACCCTTCCATTCCACCAGAATATCAACGCACACACAGGAATGGTTGAGAGTGTAATCACAGATCCAGGCCACGCTTGGAGCTGTTGTGCCAAAATATTTATATTTATTTTTATTATAAGGCTATAAAAACCTATTTTGAATCAATTATTCAATAAGTTCATAATTATTGCTAAGTTGGATGATTTTATAATATTTCATTTTATTTTATTTTATTTTCAATGTCGTAAAAAGCGTAGGTATACATATATAAAAATGCAAAATGCGTACAAAATGTTAAACTCAGGATTTATTCATAAAACTCATATAACTCATATTACATTTGCCTTCTTTCAAATAATTATTTTTCAGATTATTTTATTCATATCACCTTTCATTATTTTTCCCATAAATATTCAAGTTCAAGGTCTTTATTTTTGCTGATGTAATAAAACAGAATTATAAAAACCCCTTGTAAATTGTTCAGAATTGTTCATTGTATAAAATAAAGTATCTTACGCCGAAGCTCTGCCTAAATTTGAAATCGTTTTATTTTAAAACACTACTGTTTGGAATTATGTATTGTATTTTTTTTTACATAACAGGGCCTTACAGCCTTATTAATTTTTACCTACGTATGAAATGCTTCCACCCATAATATACCAAACTACCACTTATCCTAACAAACCAAATTTAGGGAAAGTAATTTCATTTTACACTTTTTTTCACAAATCTTGTAATCTTATTCTGAGTTCGAATAAGAAAAACCACATTACCACCGAAATCATAAAATAACACAATCAAATAAAATAAACACACACAATTCCTAGAACCAGTACATAAAAATAACCAAACAAAATAGTCACAAAACACGTACCACACAAACACATGTAAGTAGCCATTTACATACATTTAATATATCTACCACATTGCATGGATTTCGTATACCTTCCGTACTGTCTGCTGCCAAATTCAATCTATCCTATTGATTTTTTTTTTTTTTATTTTCCTCACTCTAGCGGCCACTTTGAAAAGGAATACAATCCACTGATTTGTGCCTGAACTAAAATTGTGAAATATTGTTTTCTGCTGAGTTGTTTCAAATGTATTGTTTTAAATAAAATATAAGTAAATTAATTTATTCTAGTGATTGTATTTTTATTTGGAAATAACAGTTTGTTTTTATGCGTCATTTCAGGAGAGAAATTCATATACTAAATGTCTGAAAATCCAAATTAAAACTGAGTATTTTTACAGTTTTTCAAATCAATGTAATTCTTAAATCTTTCAGTATTTTGAAATAATTTTTGATCAATTTAAAGATAGTTTTAATAACTTTAAAATAAAATTAAATTTGATCAAATGCAACAAGTGGTTGATGTAAAAAGTTGCGAACCGATAAGCAGTTTCAGCTTAAATCTGAAAATACATCAATACATGTATTTAATTATTTTGGGTTATATTCCAAATATCAAAAAAAAATTGATAGTTTTAAAGATAATAAATAGTACTTTCATTTGCCGTTAAAATTTTTTTAAAAACAAACTCAAATGACTTCACAAAACTGCAAACCATATAGCCATTTTTAAGAATTTTCATCAAATATAGGGAAAGGCCTCTTAACTGCTTCAGCAATTCGCTCATTAGAGAGCGATGGCTTGGGCACTGAACTATTTCTGGTTAAAACTGTCTGGGTTTGGCTAATCTGGTCTTTGATCTGGTCACGGAGTAAGGTTGCCCAATTCGGGTGACAAAAGCAGTCCTTAGTTAGTCGCCCGTCCTCTCTGCAGTAAGAGCAAAACATGCGAAAAGGGCGACGGCAGTTCGCTCTGTTATGGCCACACTGCTTACAATTCCAGCAGTGGGTGCTTCGGTTGTACTGGCTGGGTGCGGCGGTAATCGTGAAAGTCTGGGTGGGCAGGTTATGTACAGGCGTGAATCTCGGTGTTTGGTTAAACCTAGGCGGTACGGGTGAGGAACGTGTGATAGGCTGGCGACTATGACTGTCTTCATTTTGGGCGTATTCCAGTTCTTCCGCTTGTTCCATGAGCTCCTTTAATGTCTGAAAATCTCTTCGTCGTATATACAACCGATAGACGGGTCGCAAACTATCGTAGATTCGATCTTCGCTTTCTACTACCGACATCTTGGGATGTTGGCGGATGAGGTATTGCAAGGACTGGATGAAATCTTTAGCCTTTTTCTTGAGTCCTTGCTTTGTACGCATTATCTCGTCCTCGAGCTTATGGACATAACGGGCTGGTAGAAAACGTTTTAAAAACGCCTTGCAAAACAAACTCCACGTGTGCCAATTTTCTCGATTGATCCTATACCATTTCAAAGCTGAGGCTCTTAGGATTTCCGAGAGTGTTCTAAGCATCTCGTCGGCTTGTATCCGGTAGCAACTTGTCAGTTCTTTCAGTCGTTATAATCTCCATAATCTCCAGAGGATTGCCCTTGGAGTCGAAACGCAGCCCCCATTTCCTTACTGTGTTCATGGTTTCGGCTTCGAGGCTAAGCGTAAGCCGATTATAATGGGGCGATTGATACTGTGCCTCTGGCAACACGGAGTCCTCCCTAAGACCTTACGTTTGGAACAGACGTGACTTTCTGGGGTCGAGTTGACTACTTTGGGGGGCAGTGTTCGGTTCTTGTTGTCTCGGCACGGAAAATGTTTGAGCAGGTTTTTGCCATTCTGGGACCTGCAAAGTGAAAGGTCCCTCCGGCAGAACTGAGTGATCGGTGGCTGTTGCGGTGGTCGGTACGTATAAAGGGAATTTCAATCCCTTCACTTAAGTCTCGGACATAGTGTTTTCGGTCGTAATAACAGGTGACTTCGAGTTGTCTGAAAGCAGTGGAGGTTCGACGATGCTCTCCAGCTCCTCGCACAAATTCTGCGTTGACTTGTGTGCACGAAACTCCTTAAGGTTTTGGCTCAGGCGTTGACGGAGCTCTACAACCCTTCCTTCGGTTTCTAATCCTCGAGTCTTTAACACCTCGATAAGGTCAGGTTTCCTTAAGAAATTTATGAACCCCAGGTTTTTATACGGGTTTATGTCGTAAACGGGCGTTTCTTCGGAATCGCTCATTTTGCGGTTGGTACATGGTGGACGGTCGGTGGTGGCTTTCAAAAGTTTCTTTGGTCAGTCGGCGGTGGATGATGAATCTTCTTCTAGGGCTTGACGGGTAGTTCTGGTAACGGCGGTGGAATGTGCCTATTGAAAATAACGGAATGGTTTTGCGGTCGGATGGCGGTCGGATGATGAATCTTTTTCTAGGGCTTGACTGTTGGTTCTGGTAACGGCGGTGAAATGTGCCTGTTGGAAGACTATGGAACGGCGTTTGCGGTAGGATTGTAGTCGAATCTTTTGAAAGTCCCTGCTCGGGCGCCAAATTGTGATGGGTGCTTTTTGTTTTCCAGCCGCGGTTTTACTCGCCGGATTGTCCAGGTCCGTTCTCAAAGAAAAACAGTAAACTTTGATTAAGATTCCTTTTTTTTGTAAAATTCACAAATAACTTTATTTTAACAAAATCCCTATTATTAAAAGTATATAATGGTTTTTAATTTAATTCATTTCACACATGGTTATATCTTTAGTATGTATTTCTATCCTTGGGCCGAAATTCGGCTGGTTTCCTCCTGGGCTTCTGCTGTCGTTTTCTGCGGGACTATGATTCTGAGCTCGTCTCTAGTTTTCATTTCCTGTGGACAAATGGATTAGTTCAAGAAAACCTTATGGCTAGAAACGCAAACATCGAGTTTGCAAGAACTGCAGGCTTTCGCTCTGGTGGATAAGCAATTATAAAGGCCCTTGGTGGCAATTAATACTTAAATTCTCTTAAAATAAATTAACTATGAAAGTTGCTCACGGCAGGCTATTGCTCTGGTGGATCAGCAGATATGAAGGCCCCTGGTGGCAAATAATACTTAAATTCTTTTACAAAAAAGCAACCACGAAAGTTGCACACGGCAGGCTATTGCTCTGGTCGATCAGCAGGTATAAAGGCCCCTGGTGGCAATATTAATACTTAAATTCTCTTATAATAAAGGAACCATGAAAGTTGCACACAGCAGGCTATTGCTCTGGTGGATCAGCAGGTATAAAGGCCCCTGGTGGCAATCAATACTAAAATTCTCTTAAAATAAAGCAACCATGAAAGTTGCACACGACAGGCTATTGCTTTGGTGGATCAGCAGGTATAAAGGCCCCTGGTGGCAAATAATACTTAAATTCTTTTACAATAAAGCAGCCATGAAAGTTGCACACGGCAGGCTATTGGTCTGGTGGAACAGCAGGTATAAAGGCCCCTGGTTTCAATATTAATACTTTAATTCTCTTACAATAAAGCAACCATGAAAGTTGCACACGGCAGGCTATTGCTCTGGTGGATCAGCAGGTATAAAGGCCCCTGGTGTTAACTAATACTTCAATCCTCTAAAAATAATAGAATAATAACCTTAAAATCCACTAAGACCCCTTACCACTGGTGGGGGGAAGTCAAAGCGGCGAAACCTTAAATAAGAAATAAATCTTAAATATATGATGGTTTTCTCCATCCTGTTCTGTGTTCTTCTTCGCCTTCTTATGTTATATGGTGTATGTTGTAAAAGCAAAGATAATTTTCCATGCGCTTTAACACTCGCTTCGTCGTTGTTGCTGTTTGTGGTGTTAGCATTGGGATATTAATGGATCATGTGACGATGACATATCGTAGAAAAGTAGAATGTATGATGTACTTATAGTGAAAATAGGTAAGAGATGTGACGCTTCGTTACAGATTATAGATTCGTTTAAATGATCTGGACTTTATGTGGCCTCATTTGACCACACAATTGATGGAGAAAATTGTGGAACCGAATGGAAGAACTGGCTTCGTTCCTTCGAATATTGCATGGAAGCATGTAACATCTATGATCCAGAAACAAAACGCAAAATGCTAATGCATTTCGCTGGTCGGAAAGCCCAAGACATTTTTATACATCTACCCGAAGTAAGTAGTGACGCATGCAGCGGACCATGGGCAAATGAGTATGTGCCTATGCAAACCAGCTATGAAAAAATAACAACAAAGCTTAATGATTTTCTTTTTGCCAAAACAACATACCTGGTTTCTCCTTTTTAATTCGATTAAGCAGAAGGAAAGTGGAAGCATCAACAGCTTTGTTATGAGACTTCAAATCCAATCAATTCACTGCGATTTAAGAGAAAAACGAGACATGATGATAAAAGACCGATTAATACAAGGATGTCGATCAACCGAAATGAGGCGTAAGCTACTGAAGCTGCGAAATACTTCATAAGAAGATATTTTCAGAAAAGCAAAAGTAAATGAATTCGTTTAAAAACAAGAAAAAGCATTTGCTGAAGACAAACAAACAAACAGGATAGTTCAAGAAGTCCACAAAATCGAAAACAAAGCTAATTTGGCCTGGCCAAAGAAGCAGTCGACCATGGATAGACGTATGAGAAGTTGCACACGATGTGGGTACGGAGGTCATGACTCCAATAATGAAAAGTGCCCAGCTATGGGTAAAAAATGCAATAAATGCAATGGTTTGAACCACTTTGGTCAAAAATGGCGCTCACGAAAACGCACAAACACCACAACAATAAAGACCAACGAGAAAAAGGATTCGCTAACAAAAACATTGAAAGATGAACCACAAAATAAACGAAAAACAGAAGAAATAGTCAAATACGTTGATTATAATAAGAATGTGAACGAATATATATTTTGTATAACAATGACAAATGAAGAAAATGAATTTCCATGTGAATTGGGAGGTGTAACCATCAAAGCAGTAATTGACTCAGGATCCAAATTCAATTTATTGGACAAACAGACTTGGGACTTTTTGAAATCCAAACAAATTACCGTACCAAATCAACGGAAAACTACTGATAAAATATTTAAAGCTTATGGTGAGCACACTTTACAAATCCATGGCGTATTCGAAGCAAAAATTAAAATCGGACTTAAATGCACATAAGCAGATTTCTATGTCATAAACAGCCCTGGAAAAATTTTGATCGGGCGGGATACGGCAAACATTCTCGGTGTTTTGAAAATTGGATACAGAGTTGAATATTAGAAAAGGTTTCCCAAACCAATAAATAGTTTAAAATCCCAATTCGGGAGTAACAAATCTTGTGTTATTATTTAATTTTTTTTTATTGGTTGCACCGTAGATTTTAGTTAAGGTTTGGAAATTCCTCCAAAAATTTTCTGGCGCCCTATTTTCTACTTACCATTTTTGTAAGTACGCCCTTGTGGCAATTAATCATAAATCCCTTTGATCTAATTCAGATCAATATCGGGTTTAAATAATTCGATAGACAATCAAAAAATTTTCGTATCGACGAACCACCCCTTTCACTGAGCTAGCCAATTGACAGCACTCATCGGATGCTGTCACAGCTGCGCTGAATCAAACGCACCTTTCGAGTTGTCAATTTAATTTAATCGACAAATTCAACCCTATCGTGCACATCGGTTTATGCTTCTTTTTTTTTATTTTATCAAATAAATCGTATCGTTTGATAATTGTTTGTGGATTCGGTATCCAAGTCGCGGTTTTTCAGTTCGTCTCATCATAATTATTCTAAATAATAATTTTCGCGGCGCGTTTGGTTCTTGTGTGGCAAGCTGTCGGCCAACGTGGAGCATTAAAAAAAATATATTTGTTCACGGTCGCGGTGCAACTATTCACATAGATAAATATCTTTTTAATATAATATATAAAAAAAAACGTTCTCTGTGTAGTGAAATACTTAGTTTGTTTTTAGGGAAGTTTTAAGTTTTAATTTAATAAGTTATTCTTTTGCCTGGTTTGTGTTCTTTTTACTTCCCTTGTGTTTTTTTTTTTTTCAGAAAAGGATTTGGTGCAGTTTGTCTGGTGGAAATAGTGTGTGACGTTTGGTCTGGTACCTATACCTACTATACATAATACCTAAACGTAAACAAGATTTGTGTGTGGTATTTTGGATGTTTTTTTCCTGGTTAAATCCAGAAATTGAATATTGAGTGAGTTATTATTTTGTTTTCTTAATTTATTTTGTATTATTATATACGGCGTTTCTATAAAATTGATCGGGACATTTTGATTCGTGGTCTTTTTTGTCTCTTTCGAGAAATTACGTTTTCTTTTGTTTACATTCAGTGACATAATTTTTTTTTTCGCGATTATTTTTTTTATTAGTTTTAGCTATTGTGGTCCTCGTCCTCGTTCAATCAAATTATTTTATTTTGAATCGTATAAATTCGAGAACCGTTTGTGGTTTTAAATATTATTTTTTTTTTCGTGGACAAAACAATAGGTACATCTATTTTAATTTAATATCACATTTTGATTGATTTTTTTTCTCTTCGCCTTGCTTTGGTTAGCCAATTAAGGGTTGCCACTTTATTTTCTTTTAATTTTTTTTTGTGAATCATTTTGATTGAACCTTTTTTTCTATTATTTTTTTTTAATAATCGATTTTATCCGTGATTATTTTTTTTATTTTTTCTATTTTCCTTATCTTTTTAATAATATTATATTGATTTTTATTTTTACTTTTTTATTGAACTCGTCCCTCTAATTTTTTTCTCTGTGTGTAATAATTTCCAGATTTTTTTTTTTCGGGTAACTCTTGGTATAGAGTTATCAATTTTTTTTGTGAATTAGAAATTTTCGTCAACTTAAAATTTTTTTCGTTGGCTAATTTTGATAACATTTTCTTATTTTGCATTAGTTTTTTTTTTGGGTTTTTAGCGTGGGAAAGTTTAAGGGTTACGTTTTTTTTCGGAGTTTTCCTTGACTTTGGTAGCGATTTCTGAGATAAGTTTTAATTTTCCTTTTACTACCAAAGCATAGTTTTTTTTGTGATTTGTGGATGTTTGAACTGGGTTTACTTTGAGATTATTTAGATTGTTCATTTTGAGTTTGAATTCAATTTCGTGCTTTTGGATCTAATTTGTTTTGTTTGAATTAGAATGGACGTCAACAGGCTAAACAAAGAAGAACTCATTTATGAGTTAAAGGCTCGGGGTCTGAAAGAGGGTACAATAGACAACATGAGGGTCACGCTCAGAGCTTCACACACCTTAGAGCGTGATGGGTCCATTTCGGCTGAAAGCCACCATTACCCGTTTTCGTTTGAGGAAGATTGCAAGGCAGTTCGAGCTAAAGTGTTGGAAATCAAGAATCTTTTGAAATCCCCTCCAAATAATCCGAAGTCGTCTGAATTTTTGAAGATCCGTACCAAAACCGAATGGTCTCTTGGTAGGATTTGTAGGGCGAAAGCAGAGTCCTCTGATGAAGTAAATGAGGTTGCTGAGTTAAGGGGGGAATTGTTATTGCTGATGGCAGCTCTAACTGACGGGGGTGAAGAGGATGAAAAAGAAAAAGAAAACAACAACAACAACAATACGTCGACAGCAGCGTTGGGTGCGTTACCACCTGCAAACGTCGGTCAACGAACGAGCTCAGGGTCTCAACTACAGGATGAACCCTGTGACCGGAATCCTGAGCGTATTGAAAAGTGGAATGTCAAGTTCTCTGGTGAGCGGTGCGGTTCATCAGTGAACTCGTTTATTGAAAGGATCGAGGAGCTTCGAGAATATAGGGGGGTTTCAGAGGCAAGGCTTTTAAAATCAGGGGTCGATCTTTTTACTGGGAACGCGCTTCTCTGGCTTAGGGCTGTTAGGGATTCTATCTCAACATGGGCTGAATTGGTTAGGGAGTTGAAATTGGAGTTTTTACCCTCCAATTATGATGACCTCTTGATATATGAGGTCAGGCGTCGAACCCAGGGTAAAGATGAGACAATGGGAATGTACATTGCTCTCATGCAAACCCTATTTAAAAGATTCTCTGAGCCGTTGAGTGAGAATAGGAAATTAACTATTCTCATGAAAAACATAGCTCCTTTTTATCAAACGCAATTAGGCTTGGCTTATATTAAATCAGTCAATGAACTGGTTGCGTTGGGTAGGAAGTTAGAGACAATCAGGTCTAACGTGGAATCTTTCGTGCCTCCTCCTTTTAGTCGCAACAGGCAGGCTTTGTAGCCTGATGTTGCATACGTTGCTGCCGTTCAGGAAGCAACGGTTGCAGTTAGTAGAGACCCACCTCCTAATAGGACCATACGATGTTTTAACTGCAATAGGGAAGGACATTTTTCTACTACTTGCTATGCTCCTAGGCGTTGTTTTGGTTGTGGTACTCTGGGTACAACTCGAAGTAATTGTACACATTGTTCGGGAAACGCGCAGCGGACTCTTGGGTCAGCAGGACAAGATCGCCGCCGCCGCAATTAGACAGGTCGCCTGCTGACGACCAGCTGGCACAGCGAATTCACGTTAGATATCAATGGAAATGATAGTCGTTCATATCTCATAGTTAATATTTATGGGATTAGGTTCTTAGGCTTATTAGATTCAGGGGCAACGCGAACAATCATTTGTAGGGAAGTTTGGGGAGTCCTGAAGGACATAGGTTTACAGTTAGATAAAAGTAGTGTTAGGCAGGTCCACTTAGCAGACGGTGCAGGTGTAGGAGTGTTAGGGACAGTAAATTTGCCCATAGTAGTTGAAGACAAATCCGTCCTCATAGAATGTTTAGCAATTCCCTCGCTCCCACATGCCATGATACTTGGTGCAGATTTTTGGGCACTATCGGGAAGATCGGTCACGCATGTGGAGTTTTTCAAGTCAAGAAATGGTGGCTTCGATTTCCACAACATCTATCACAGATGAGTCTGAGTTAGACGACAAGCAGAGGGCAAAACTAAACGAGTTGATTGAAGATTTGTTTAGGGGCATACCTGAGGGATTACGAATAACAAACAAAGTAGAACATGTTATTAGGACATCGGCAGAACCTATAAAGCAGCGTTACTATCCGGTTTCGCCTGCAATGCAGGTCCACATAGACAAGGCTCTTCAAGAAATGCTTGAAGAGGATGTGATTGAAAAATCAAATAGCCCCTGGGCATCTCCAATCGTGTTGATCAATAAGAAAGATAGTACTTATAGGTTCTGTGTTGACTTTAGGAAGCTTAATCAGGTGAGGGACGCATACCCTCTTCCGATAATTTCAGCAATTTTAGACAAACTTAGGAACGCTAAGTTCTTAACATCGTTAGACATAAAGTCCGCATACTGGCGGATTCCTATGTCGGGGGAATCTAGGAAATTTACTGCCTTCACGGTACCTGGTAGGGGACTTCTTCATTTTAAAAGAATGCCTTTTGGTTTACACAATGCCCATGCGACATGGCAGAGGTTCATTGATAGTGTTTTGGGACCAGAGGTGGAGCCTTTTGTTTTTGTTTATCTGGACGATATTATTATCGTTACAGATACCTTCGAGAAACATCTCGAAATTCTAAACGAAGTACTTAGGAGATTACAAGAAGCAGGATTAAAAGTAGGCCGGGAGAAGTGCAATTTTTGCAGATCTTCCCTTAAATTTTTAGGTTATGTGGTGAATAGAAATGGACTTCGATTTCCACAACATCTATCACAGATGAGTCTGAGTTAGACGACAAGCAGAGGGCAAAACTAAACGAGTTGATTGAAGATTTGTTTAGGGGCATACCTGAGGGATTAGGAATAACAAACAAAGTAGAACATGTTATTAGGACATCGGCAGAACCTATAAAGCAGCGTTACTATCCGGTTTCGCCTGCAATGCAGGTCCACATAGACAAGGCTCTTCAAGAAATGCTTGAAGAGGATGTGATTGAAAAATCAAATAGCCCCTGGGCATCTCCAATCGTGTTGATCAATAAGAAAGATAGTATTTATAGGTTCTGTGTTGACTTTAGGAAGCTTAATCAGGTGAGGGACGCATACCCTCTTCCGATAATTTCAGCAATTTTAGACAAACTTAGGAACGCTAAGTTCTTAACATCGTTAGACATAAAGTCCGCATACTGGCGGATTCCTATGTCGGGGGAATCTAGGAAATTTACTGCCTTCACGGTACCTGGTAGGGGACTTCTTCATTTTAAAAGAATGCCTTTTGGTTTACACAATGCCCATGCGACATGGCAGAGGTTCATTGATAGTGTTTTGGGACCAGAGGTGGAGCCTTTTGTTTTTGTTTATCTGGACGATATTATTATCGTTACAGATACCTTCGAGAAACATCTCGAAATTCTAAACGAAGTACTTAGGAGATTACAAGAAGCAGGATTAAAAGTAGGCCGGGAGAAGTGCAATTTTTGCAGATCTTCCCTTAAATTTTTAGGTTATGTGGTGAATAGAAATGGACTTCACGTCGATCCAGAGAAAGTAGAGAGCATGATAAAAATACCTGCACCGAAAAATGTTAAAGAGGTTAGGAGCTTTGTAGGGACGGTTTCTTGGTACAGACGCTTCGTACCAAATTTCGCAATGTTAGTTAGACCCTTAACAGACTTATTACAGAAATCAAAAAAATTCGTTTGGGCGCAAGAATGTGAAGATAGCTTTAGAAAAGCGAAAGAATGTCTGATTACGGCTCCAATCTTGACATGCCCTGATTTCAATCTTCCGTTTGTAGTTCAGACAGACGCTTCCGATTACGGCATCGGCGCCGTACTTTCACAAACTTTTGAAGATGGGGAGAAAGTTATCTGTTACATGAGTAGGTCTCTGAACAGAAACGAAAGGAATTACCCCACTACGGAAAAAGAATGTTTAGCGGTTTTGTGGGCATTTGAGAAGTTGCGTACCTACATCGAAGGTGTTCGATTTACGGTCGTAACAGATCACTATTCGCTTGTTTGGTTGAGTAACCTCAAGGACCCACAAGGTAGATTGGCACGCTGGGCAGTTCGGCTTCAGCAGTTCGATTTTAAAATCATTCATCGCAAGGGAAAAGATCATGTCGTGCCAGACATGTTATCTCGGGGGGTCCCAGTACTTGCTAGAATCTCAGATGCGGATTCAGACCCTTGGGTGGCAAAAATGGTTTTGTCCGTAGATTCAAACCCGTTAACCTATCCGGCTTGGAGAGTGGAGAATGATCGACTCTTTAAATTTGTAAAATCAAACCATCTAGTAGTGCATGAGAGTAATGAAGAATGGAAGTTAGTAGTAGGTAGAAAAGATAGGTTAGGAAAGTTTAAGGGTTACGTTTTTTTTTCGGAGTTTTCCTTGACTTTGGTAGCGATTTCTGAGATAAGTTCTGATTTTCCTTTTACTACCAAAGCATAGTTTTTTTTGTGATTTGTGGATGTTTGAACTGGGTTTACTTTGAGATTATTTAGATTGTTCATTTTGAGTTTGAATTCAATTTCGTGCTTTTGGATCTAATTTGTTTTGTTTGAATTAGAATGGACGTCAACAGGCTAAACAAAGAAGAACTCATTTATGAGTTAAAAACTCGGGGTCTGAAAGAGGGTACAATAGACAACATGAGGGTCACGCTCAGAGCTTCACACACCTTGGAGCGTGATGGGTCCATTTCGGCTGAAAGCCACCATTACCCGTTTTCGTTTGAGGAAGATTGCAAGGCAGTTCGAGCTAAAGTGTTGGAAATCAAGAATCTTTTGAAATCCCCTCCAAATAATCCGAAGTCGTCTGAATTTTTGAAGATCCGTACCAAAACCGAATGGTCTCTTGGTAGGATTTGTAGGGCGAAAGCAGAGTCCTCTGATGAAGTAAATGAGGTTGCTGAGTTAAGGGGGGAATTGTTATTGCTGATGGCAGCTCTAACTGACGGGGGTGAAGAGGATGAAAAAGAAAAAGAAAACAACAACAACAACAATACGTCGACAGCAGCGTTGGGTGCGTTACCACCTGCAAACGTCGGTCAACGAACGAGCTCAGGGTCTCAACTACAGGATGAACCCTGTGACCGGAATCCTGAGCGTATTGAAAAGTGGAATGTCAAGTTCTCTGGTGAGCGGTGCGGTTCATCAGTGAACTCGTTTATTGAAAGGATCGAGGAGCTTCGAGAATATAGGGGGGTTTCAGAGGCAAGGCTTTTAAAATCAGGGGTCGATCTTTTTACTGGGAACGCGCTTCTCTGGCTTAGGGCTGTTAGGGATTCTATCTCAACATGGGCTGAATTGGTTAGGGAGTTGAAATTGGAGTTTTTACCCTCCAATTATGATGACCTCTTGATATATGAGGTCAGGCGTCGAACCCAGGGTAAAGATGAGACAATGGGAATGTACATTGCTCTCATGCAAACCCTATTTAAAAGATTCTCTGAGCCGTTGAGTGAGAATAGGAAATTAACTATTCTCATGAAAAACATAGCTCCTTTTTATCAAACGCAATTAGGCTTGGCTTATATTAAATCAGTCAATGAACTGGTTGCGTTGGGTAGGAAGTTAGAGACAATCAGGTCTAACGTGGAATCTTTCGTGCCTCCTCCTTTTAGTCGCAACAGGCAGGCTTTGTAGCCTGATGTTGCATACGTTGCTGCCGTTCAGGAAGCAACGGTTGCAGTTAGTAGAGACCCACCTCCTAATAGGACCATACGATGTTTTAACTGCAATAGGGAAGGACATTTTTCTACTACTTGCTATGCTCCTAGGCGTTGTTTTGGTTGTGGTACTCTGGGTACAACTCGAAGTAATTGTACACATTGTTCGGGAAACGCGCAGCGGACTCTTGGGTCAGCAGGACAAGATCGCCGCCGCCGCAATTAGACAGGTCGCCTGCTGACGACCAGCTGGAACAGCGAATTCACGTTAGATATCAATGGAAATGATAGTCGTTCATATCTCATAGTTAATATTTATGGGATTAGGTTCTTAGGCTTATTAGATTCAGGGGCAACGCGAACAATCATTTGTAGGGAAGTTTGGGGAGTCCTGAAGGACATAGGTTTACAGTTAGATAAAAGTAGTGTTAGGCAGGTCCACTTAGCAGACGGTGCAGGTGTAGGAGTGTTAGGGACAGTAAATTTGCCCATAGTAGTTGAAGACAAATCCGTCCTCATAGAATTTTTAGCAATTCCCTCGCTCCCACATGCCATGATACTTGGTGCAGATTTTTGGGCACTATCGGGAATCGTTACGGATCTTCGGTCACGCATGTGGAGTTTTTCAAGTCAAGAAATGGTGGCTTCGATTTCCACAACATCTATCACAGATGAGTCTGAGTTAGACGACAAGCAGAGGGCAAAACTAAACGAGTTGATTGAAGATTTGTTTAGGGGCATACCTGAGGGATTACGAATAACAAACAAAGTAGAACATGTTATTAGGACATCGGCAGAACCTATAAAGCAGCGTTACTATCCGGTTTCGCCTGCAATGCAGGTCCACATAGACAAGGCTCTTCAAGAAATGCTTGAAGAGGATGTGATTGAAAAATCAAATAGCCCCTGGGCATCTCCAATCGTGTTGATCAATAAGAAAGATAGTACTTATAGGTTCTGTGTTGACTTTAGGAAGCTTAATCAGGTGAGGGACGCATACCCTCTTCCGATAATTTCAGCAATTTTAGACAAACTTAGGAACGCTAAGTTCTTAACATCGTTAGACATAAAGTCCGCATACTGGCGGATTCCTATGTCGGGGGAATCTAGGAAATTGACTGCCTTCACGGTACCTGGTAGGGGACTTCTTCATTTTAAAAGAATGCCTTTTGGTTTACACAATGCCCATGCGACATGGCAGAGGTTCATTGATAGTGTTTTGGGAGCAGAGGTGGAGCCTTTTGTTTTTGTTTATCTGGACGATATTATTATCGTTACAGATACCTTCGAGAAACATCTCGAAATTCTAAACGAAGTACTTAGGAGATTACAAGAAGCAGGATTAAAAGTAGGCCGGGAGATGTGCAATTTTTGCAGATCTTCCCTTAAATTTTTAGGTTATGTAGTGAATAGAAATGGACTTCACGTCGATCCAGAGAAAGTAGAGAGCATGATAAAAATACCTGCACCGAAAAATGTTAAAGAGGTTAGGAGCTTTGTAGGGACGGTTTCTTGGTACAGACGCTTCGTACCAAATTTCGCAATGTTAGTTAGACCCTTAACAGACTTATTACAGAAATCAAAAAAATTCGTTTGGGCGCAAGAATGTGAAGATAGCTTTAGAAAAGCGAAAGAATGTCTGATTACGGCTCCAATCTTGACATGCCCTGATTTCAATCTTCCGTTTGTAGTTCAGACAGACGCTTCCGATTACGGCATCGGCGCCGTACTTTCACAAACTTTTGAAGATGGGGAGAAAATTATCTGTTACATGAGTAGGTCTCTGAACAGAAACGAAAGGAATTACTCCACTACGGAAAAAGAATGTTTAGCGGTTTTGTGGGCATTTGAGAAGTTGCGTACCTACATCGAAGGTGTTCGATTTACGGTCGTAACAGATCACTATTCGCTTGTTTGGTTGAGTAACCTCAAGGACCCACAAGGTAGATTGGCACGCTGGGCAGTTCGGCTTCAGCAGTTCGATTTTAAAATCATTCATCGCAAGGGAAAAGATCATGTCGTGCCAGACATGTTATCTCGGGGGGTCCCAGTACTTGCTAGAATCTCAGATGCGGATTCAGACCCTTCGGTGGCAAAAATGGTTTTGTCCGTAGATTCAAACCCGTTAACCTATCCGGCTTGGAGAGTGGAGAATGATCGACTCTTTAAATTTGTAAAATCAAACCATCTAGTAGTGCATGAGAGTAATGAAGAATGGAAGTTAGTAGTAGGTAGAAAAGATAGGTTAGGAATTCTGAGAGAATGTCCTGATAGTCCTTTAGCTAGACATATGGGGGTTAGAAAAACGTTTGCGAGGGTAGGGGCTAAATATTATTGGCCCAAGAAGAGGAGAGATATAACAAGTTATGTTAGAAAATGTAGCGTATGCCAACAGGTGAAACCAGTTAATGACAAACCAGCCGGTCTTATGACTGAAAGAATAGGTGTTTCCAATCCGTGGGAGATGGTTAGTGTGGACTTAGTAGGGCCATTACCAAAGTTTATTAGGGGTTTTGTTTACATTCATACAGTAGTAGATTACTTAACAAAATGTCCATTGTTATTTGCATTGAGGGCCGCCACTGCAAAGGCAGTATGTACAGAACTAGAGGATGGGGTTTTTCTTCTGTTTGGTGTTCCAAAAGTTTTAATTTGCGACAATGGACCGCATTTTAGGAGTAGAGAATTGAAGGCCCTCTGTGAAGGATATTCTACGAAGATTAGATTTAGTCCACACTACTATCCTCAGGCCAACCCTGCGGAGAGGATCAATCAGATTATAAAAACAACTTTAAGGGCCTATGTTTCAGAGAATCACAGATCTTGGGATTCTCAGCTAGCAAAAGTAGCTTGTGCCATTCGCACTTCACAGCATGAGGTATTAGGTGTTACACCATACTATGCTAATTTTGGAAAGGAGATGTCAACAAGTGGTCGGGATGAGGTAGGAATAAGTAACGAAGTTCTTGATGTGCATAATAGTACCGAATCAGTAGGAGATGACATAGTGGCAAGATTTCGAAAACTCAGGGCGGATATAGCTGCCAAGATATTGGCAGCGACAAAGAAATCAGCAGAAAGCTACAACCTCAGACGGAGAGATGCTCAGTATCTCCCGAATGATGTTGTTTGGCGCAGAAATTTCGTCCTTTCGGACGCCGCAAACTATTATGCGGCAAAGTTGGCTCCAAAGTTTTTGGGCCCTTTTAAAATCAAGAAAAGATTGTCTCCATGGACTTATGTTCTGGCAAATGAGAATGGTAAATATCGTGGCACGTGGCACACGAAAGATTTAAAGCCTTTTATTTCCTTAACGGAAGATTTCTGAGCAAAATAGAGTTTGCTCCTTTGCCTGCCTTATGACGGTTAATCTTCTTACTTTATTAATAAACTCCCCCCCTTTGTCGTGTTGTTTACCAAATTTTCCATCGGAAATGGCTTTATTTTAGGCAAAATTAAGCACATTTCCAAGGAGGAAAGGGTGGGATTTGTTACGGTAAAATTTACCGTAACAAAAACTGCTCTTCCAGATCCCTGCTCTTGTTCCTTCCGCCCCTTTATTTTCTTTCATACAGGTACCTTTAATCCATCAGACAGGCGGTCTGAACCATGCAACCAGCATTGTGACGAAGCCACGAAGACAAGGAGAGTTCGTAGTTGCCATCTCCCTCTACCAACTACGAAGGGTTCGTAGCACCGATGAAGTTATTGGCCGAGTGCCCAACATAGCTAATTCTCCTTATGTAAAAGATGGACCGTTGTCTGATATTCCCTCCTACTTCACTTATTCGAACGAAAGCCCAACGAAGCCACTCGCGAAATAGTGAATTTCTGCCAAACTCCTCCCGTAATTATAGTGGGAACTACGAATAGCTTCGTTCTGAAGTCTTCACAGTTTTTTGTACCTATTTTATGATTTATTCGGTGGGGGCGAATGCACGGTGTTAAGTTGAATTTCTTTCTTCTTCTTAGAAACTTTTCTTTTCGAAATACAAAACCACATTATTGACTGTATGCGTTCATCGAATTCCTGCCCACTGGAAATGATACCAGAAGCCGGCGAATTCGATGATGACAACGCACATTTGATGCGAGAGGGTGAGTAAGCGAGACCGTCGGATTCCATCTCTGTTCACTTACTGCCTATGTAGTATAGCTGAGTAATGACGAGATCAGACTCCGCGGTCTATGATTGGCTGAAAACCAGAGCAATTGGAAAAACAAGATAAGACCATCCAGGACCAGGAAAATCCTGGAAGGCCACTTCTAGTTTGGAGTTAAAAGCGAAAAGTGGTGGAAAAGTTTAGAAAAAGAGGAGTTTGTGAGGAGAAGAAAGAAAATCAAAAAAAAAAAAAAGTTGAAGAAATTCGAAGAGTTGTTAAGAATTCAGAGGAGATATCTGTGGAAAATTGTGAAGGATTTGGAGCAGTTTAAAACATGGACGAAGAGAGTAGAAAAGTGTATCAAAGGAAGGATTTGGCAGAAAAGAAAGCTAAGTATTCAGATAAATTTATTCTCTGTGTAGCGTATTAATTTGTTCCATCATTGGTTTTCTTTTCTTCGAAAGAAAGAAACTCAGAAATTTCAGTTTTTTTGTTCGTTTGGCTTACAAAATCCTTTGTCTCAACGTGATAACGGTCCTTCTTTCTTTTGTTTAAACCCCATTTTGTAAATTCAATTTTTATTGTTTTGAAAAGATTTTGGGTTTTTTTCCTATATTAGAAAAGGTTTCCCAAACCAATAAATAGTTTAAAATCCCAATTCGGGAGTAACAAATCGTGTGTTATTATATAAGTAGTCATTCAACTGTTCAACTGGATAGTCGTGCCGCGAACTGCCTTGCTTTGTCATTCTTTCTTTGTTTATTAGTAAAATACTTATCAGATCCAGTGTTAACTTTTTAATAATATCCTACCTACACTCGCTACCTACATCTGCTTGTGTGATTGAACTGTACTAGCTGCTAGCTACATTCATCTTCTGCCAACGTAGTACAAAAGAAAGCTATATTTGCCGCAAGCAAAAATTGTGATTTATTGTTTTATCGGCCAATATAAATAACAACAAACCTTCGTATTTCCTGCATGTCATGGTCTTTGACATTTGTCAACCAGCTGTCATCATCTATCATTTATTTGCTGCATATAACTACATTACCGACTACTATATCCCTTTGGTTCGTGAATTAGCTAAAGAGAATCTAGCTTTGCCTGGTACACTAAAAACCAAAATTTTATGGCAAGTAAAAATCATTTCTTTTAATAAACTAAATATCACCGTATATCCTCATCTTCAAAAAAAAAAAAAGAGATCGAATTATTATGTCTTCTTGCGCTGTTTGTGATAATATTGCGGATTATCTCATAGATGCAATCATTTGTCATGGAAACTGTCGCAAATTATTGCACGTAGCTTGCATTAATGCTCCATTTAGCACCATAAAACTATTTAAAGAAAGAAAATCTTTTTATTTCTTTTGTGAAGAGTGTGACCCTTTTGCATATACAAATATTGTTCGTGATGTACTGCAAAATAAGCAAAATCTTGTAAATCTCCATAACCAATTACTTCAACTAAACAAGAAAATTGAAGATATTACTTGCAATCAACAATCCCTACAAGACGTTGTTCAAAATGAAGATCATTTAATAACAAACAGTCCTACTACATGTGATACTGTACCCCTGAAACGGAAAATTGACGAAATTGATATTGATATATCTGAAACCAGCCATCTGACAAAGAAACCTGCCACGGATTTAATAGCGACTACATACAATGAATCCACTACAAATATTCCTCGCCAAGAACAACTTGATGCTTCTAAAGAACTTTTTACATCAAATCAGTGTTATTACACAACATCATCTTGCTTAGCTGCTTCAAACACTACCTCAACAACAACTCCTCCTTTGATAGTGATTGACCAGCATTCTACAGATGTGATTACTTCTCCTGTCAACACATTTCATCATACAGCCTCCACAACTGAAAGAAATTTCATATCACCTTTTGAATCAGGTTTAAAAATAGTTGAAGGACATAAAATTCTATTTATCTCGAAGCTTGCTCCATCTACGAACGCCCTTGATGTGAATTGTCATATTAAATCTAAAATTGGAACACTGGATTCTATAGTCGTTGAAAAAATACTCCATCGCAATTATTCTTAATATTAATCGTTCAAAATTAAACTGAAGACTCAGTCTTCTACCTCCTAAACTCAAGCTCATTCTGGCCTAAGGGAATTGTCATGCATGAGTATCAAAATAGAAAATCAAATTATAATTCTCACCATTTTCAAAAACGATTGACAATGCGCAGCCTCAACCAAAGCAGCTACAAAAACTTCTGATTTACTACCAGAACGTAAACGGCCTCCGGACAAAGACCAACAAGGTCTATAAAAATGTAAATAATATTCCGCATGATGTCCTTATATTGACAGAAACTTGGCTGAACTCATCTTTTGCTGACACAGAGTTATTTGATTCCAATTTTCAAATTTTTCGTCGTGATCGTCATTATGACCCCAATATAGCTACTGTTGGAGGAGGATTATTACTAGCCGTTCGTAATAATTTGTTTTGTAATCTCGTCGATGATTTTTTGGACTCCAACCTCGAAATAATATGTGTGAAAATATCAACCCCGTCTGGTCATTTATATGTAGTTGTTTGCTATATCCCGCCTTCTTCTACAAGTGATGTCTACAATAAACTTATCGATTGCTTGGAATCTATAAATGATAAAATTGAACCTTCAGATGAACTTTTTGTTATTGGTGATTTTATTTTGCCAAATCTTGAATGGACTAAATCATCGGAACATGAATCTTATCATGCTGCTAATGCGTTGAGCAATAACGAAGTTCTTTTTATCGATGGAATGATTTCATTTGGTCTTAATCAATTAAGTAATGTCAAAAACCAATTTGGTAAAATTTTAGACCTTGTATACTTTTCTGACCTTAATAATTCTGATGGAACTGTGATACTTTCGGATGCAAAACTCATTTAGGAAGATCGGCATCATCCTGCATTTTCTATCTCATTAAACCTAAATATTATTAATGTAACTTATCATTGTAAGAATATGCATGAATTCAATTTTAAAAAAATGTAATTTCTCAGAACTCTATCGTTTATTGCAAGATATTAACTGGAATAGTTTATTTTTTAATGTCAGTTTTGATGAAATGGTCTTTCGTTTTTATAAAATTTTATTTGATTGTTTCCTAGAAACCATTCGTTACGAAAAATAAGACCTTTAAATAACACTCCACCGTGGTTTGATGAACATATTAAAACTCTTAAAAATAAAAGAAACAAGGCTTAGGTGAAGTTGAATCGATTCTGGAGCGTCGAGGCTCAAAATGATTACATTAAACTAAGAGATGAGTTTATTAATTACTATAATTTTCTTTATTCGGACTTTATCACTAAAACTGAAGATGATCTTAAATCTAACCCCCGAAACTTCTGGAAATATGTCAATTGTAAAAGAAAATCTGATGGTTACCCAAATAATATGTGTTATCAAAATTCTGAGAGTCACAACCCAGAGGACATAGCAAATATGTTTGCCGAATATTTTCAGTGTGCTTTTGAAGTATCTACTTGCGATACAAATAATATTCCCTCTGTTGATGAGTTTTTACATCTTAATTCGATTAACTTTACTATTACTGAGGAGACTATCTTAGAGTATATTAAAAAATTAGATAATTGCTTAAGTCCTGGTCCTGATGGTTTTCCTGCTTCTATGTTAAACAAATGTGCAATATATATGTCATATCCGTTATTTTTACTTTTTAATCAGTCTATAAATAGCTGTAAGTTTCCGACCCTTTAGAAAAACGCATTCCTTATTCCTACTCATAAGAAAGGTAAAAAAAATTTGATTTTAAATTATAGACCAATTGCTAAACTATCTGCTATACCCAAAATGTTTGAATCTATTATTTGTGATATCTTGTCTTTTCACTGTTTCTCCGTTTTATGTGACAACCAACATGGCTTTGTTAAAAAGAGATCCACTATAACCAATTTGTTACAGTTTACTACATTTTGTATTGACGCGTTTGAAAAAAACAACAAGTTGACTGTATTTTTACTGACTTTAGCAAAGCATTTGACAAGCTAAACCACCATATTCTTTTAAGAAAATTGCAATATATGGGTCTTAACGATAGATTTGTTTTGTGGATATCCTCATATCTTAAAGATAGGTTATATAGTGTTGTTTTTAAAAGTGAACGTGCGAAATGTTTTACTGTTAACTCCGGTGTACCTCAGGGTAGCCACCTTGGCCCGTTATTATTTGTACTATTTATTAATGATCTTCCGTCCGTCCTAATAAATTCTTTGTCTCTTATATATGCCGATGATGTAAAAATTTTTCGTACAATCAACTCTGTAGAAGACTGTGATCTCTTACAAAAAGACCTTCAAAGTTTCTGGGAATGGTGCAATATTAATGGTTTATCTTTAAATATTGACAAGTGTAAAACAATGTGTTTTACACGCAAGAAAAATGTGATTATCTATAATTATGCGATTGATTTGTCACCTCTTAGTAACCTGTCTTGCTTTACTGACCATTTTGACTATATTATTAAAAAAGCTAACATGACTCTCGGTTTTATTAAAAGATTTGCTCGAGAATTTCGTGATCCCTATGTTCTAAAAACTCTATGTCTCATTCGTAAGATCCATCTTAGAGTATGGTTGTGTTGGATGGGCACCATATTATGCGGTTCATATAAATAGATTGGAGTCCGTTCAAAGAAGATTTATGAGATTTTGTTTAAGATTTCTACCATGGTCGAATAGAATTATCTTGCCACCTTACGCTCAACGTATTCAATTAATAAATCTTCCATCTCTAACGAGTCACAGAGCATATCTACAATTTTGTTTTATTGTCGGGATAATCAATGGATCCATAACAGCCCCATTGATACTTTGTCGATTAAATTTCATAGCTAGTCAGTATAATTTGAGAAGGCAGTTGCCAATTTCCAACATTTATAGTAGATCAAACTACGGTGCTAATAGTCCTTTAAATCTCTTAATAAATATTTACAATCAAAATTCAAATTTAGTTAATTCCACCAATGACAATGTAAAATCACTCAACATAAGAAAAATATTTTTTATTCAAAATAATCCATAATGTACATTAGATATTTAATGTTTTTTTTTTCTTTTTTTAATACATTATTGTAATGGAAGTTGTATATTATATAGGTACTAGTTCTTAAGATATATTATATGTAATAAGAGTTAACGTTAGTCCTTTAACGTATTAAGTAAAAAATAAATAATAATTTTTTTTATTGGTTGCACCGTAGATTTTAGTTAAGGTTTGGAAATTCCTCCAAAAAATTTTCTGGCGCCCTATTTTCTACTTACCATTTTTGTAAGTACGCCCTTGTGGCAATTAATCATAAATCCCTTTGATCCAATTCGGATCAATATCGGGTATAAATAATTCGATAGACAATCAAAAAAATTTCGTATCGACGAACCACCCCTTTCACTGAGCTAGCCAATTGACAGCACTCATCGGATGCTGTCACAGCTGCGCTGAATCAAACGCACCTTTCGAGTTGTCAATTTAATTTAATCGACAAATTCAACCCTATCGCGTGCACATCGGTTTGTGCTTCTTTTTTTTTATTTTATCAAATAAATCGTATCGTTTGATAATTGTTTGTGGATTCGGTAACCAAGTCGCGGTTTTTCAGTTCGTCTCATCCTAATTATTCTAAATAATAATTTTCGCAGCGCGTTTGGGTCTCCAAACTCCAACGTCAATATTCACACAACATTACCGACAATTGCGACCCGGTTCGTGTCTTAACTATCATTTCGCACTATTGTACACATTGTACACTGGGAGGGAAAAATACACATCTTTTTTTTGTTAAAGTAAAGTCGAGATAAACTTTAAAAGTTTTTTTTTTAACTTTTAAATAACGTTGTTAACAATGGAAAATAACCCATGTGATTCCCTGAACTGTGTTCTCGATAGTAAATATACCGAACTAGTGCCGTGTCGCGGTCTCTGCGGTAAAACATTTCTTCCAATAGCGTAAGCGATACAGTTATTGACACTCTTAAGGAATTTTTCAGTTCACACAGCTGGCAAATATATTTGGTATGGATATATGAAATTATAAGTACATTTCTAAATACCTTATTCAATTGGTTTTCATGATATATGTATTAAAATCGGTTAAGAGATTCGTGATAATGTTTAATTTTGATATTTCTAAAACTTTATCAAAATGTATAGTAATTGACACCCATGTACAACTATTCACACCACATATTTATACAATTATTGACATATCTTCGAATAGATAGCAAGGAATAAAAATAGCGATATTTTGGTTGAGGTTGGCTTAAATCATTTGTAAACCTGTACGAAGCTTTACTAATAAAATTTAAAAACAAATAAAAAACTGTGCTAAATCTGTGTTAAATATGTTCTAAGTCTGTGTCTTGTCTGTGCCTTGTTTGTGTTAAATCCGTGCTAAGTCTGTGTTAAGTCTGTGCTCAGTCGGTGCTAAGTTTGTGTTATGTCTGCGTCTTGTCTGTTTCTTGTCTGTGTCTTGTCAGTGTCTTGTCAGTGTCTTGTCTGTGTCTTGTCTGTGTCTTGTCTGTGTCTTGTCTGTGTCTTGTCTGTGTCTTGTCTGTGTCTTGTCTGTGTCTTGTCTGTGTCTTGTCTGTGTCTTGTCTGTGTCTTGTCTGTGTCTTGTCTGTGTCTTGTCTGTGTCTTGTCTGTGTCTTGTCTGTGTCTTGTCTGTGTCTTGTCTGTGTCTTGTCTGTGTCCTGTTGTGTCTTGTCTGTGTCTTGTCTGTGTCTTGGCTGTGTCTTGGCTGTGTCTTGTCTGTGTCTTGTCTGTGTCTTGTCTGTGTCTTGTATGTGTCTTGTCTGTGTATTGCCCGTGTCTTGTCTGTGTCTTGTCTGTGTCTTGTATGTGTTTTGTCTGTGTCTTGTCTGTGCTAAGTCTGTGCTAAGTCAGTGATTAAGTCTGTGTTAAGTCTGTGTTAGTCTTTGTTTTGTTTGTGTTAAATATGTGTCTTGTCTTTGTCCGTATCGGTATATTTCTCAGGACAAGTAGTCATTTTTCCAGCTAATTATTAAGTTAAAAGAATATTATAATTATTGACACTCCTTATTAGTACAACAATAGACACAGTGTCAATGTTTGTACTCCAATAGAAGACATATATTGACAAGGAGGTGTCAATTATAGGAAATGCTAAAATCTTAACACAATAGTTGACACCCCATTTTATTAAATATATAATCAACAGATACTAATAAAAATAAGTTGAATCCTTCTCCAGTGCATTATATGTCATATATGTATATTAAACTAATATGATCAAGCCTATATTAAATATAGTATAATTATCCACTTACATGTTGTAGGGAAAATATTTTGACAAGCCCTAATGACAGTGTGACAACACCCTAAAATTTTTTTTTATCATGCAATCATCACCTTAAGCGATATCAATATACTTATATCTCATGACTACACTTGTCACTAGATGGCGTTCACCCTACATTTCCAATCCTCCAATTTCTCTTTGACAATTTCCGGATTGGAATAATTTCCTCATTCAGAGAAATTCCCTTTGACAAAATGTTCCCATCTATGAAAAATTGTCTGTCAGAATAATTTCCTTCTCGGACCAGTTTCAAATTCAGATGTCATAGTCTGATAGGAAAATATCCTGTATTTGACCCCTCTTCGAAAATTTCTCTACGGAATTTATGTCTAGTTAGACATTTGCTCCGCCAAGGTCCATGTGTTCCGGAGTGGAGAATTTGTTTCTGTGTAATGCGTTAGTGTTAGTGTGCAATTCACCAGCCCGATTTGGTGGTGAATCTGACCTGTATAACACTTAACTCGTGGTAGATGAGAAAGTATCTCGATACCATTCACTTGTTTTAGTTGTCATTTCGGTGGTGAAGTTCCCTATGGCGAGGCTCGATTCGTAGGATTGAAATCTCAAGTGAGTCCAAAACTCACCATACAGTCTTTTGCAACGGCATGATATGTCAAAGTCAAGTTAGAATGAGTAAGCAAAGCATGGCAAATAGGTACTACAAATCAGAGTACTATATCTTCTGTCTTTGTGTCCGCAACATCTCTTTTACTTGATGGAAATGTTGACACATGACGTGATGATAATTGGAATCTAACACCCAATTCTTTTTACGGTTTTTCCAAGTTCCCTGATGGTGGCGACATCTATGTACGAACGACATTAGCTAAAGAAAGAAAATTTCCTACACTACGAACAGGTTTATGGCCATAGGGAAAATTCCCATGTGTAAACGCAACCAACTTCAAGTGTCTAGACATAGAGAAATGAATGCCGCAGATATTTTTATTATTTCTCGGGTGGAAATAATTTATAAAACAAAAGGTATGTAATATATATATTGTATAGAGTATTCTCTTTGAATTTATTCAATGAAAATGCTCCTTACTATATTATATATGGTTATTAAGTGCAATTTATATTTCAGCACATTGTTGCGTATAGGCAAATTTTCCGAGGTGGAATTTTTTTTTTTTACTTTTTCAAGCGTCGGTGGCAAATCACATGGTGTCTGGCCACGACGCCAACATATATTTAAGGATAATCCTATGGCATCCTTGTACAGTTAATTGAAATAAAGTATTTCAGACAATCTTGGTAAGTTTTCGAAAGTTTTTTCTGAATATTTCCTTGTGTTTTTTTTGATATTGGCGTGTTTTTCGCATGAAAACCAAAACGCCCGAGCACGTGGAATTGTGATTGCAATTGCCAGCTGCCACCGTCGCGCCACATTAATCAGGGTACCATTTAAATCTCCTATTACATCTTTACTTTATCTCACAATTTTTGAGTTGCTGAGTTTTTTGTGGCGATACTCTGCATCGAAACCTGGAAAAATACGTAAAATAAAACGGAAAGAATCCGGATTTCAGTGTGTTGTGCATTTTTATTTATGGTACAGGACCTATTGTCCCCATAAGACCTACGAACGATTTACATCGGAAGCCACGTGCGGCTGACGACGTCTCGCACACCTCTTCACTTTCATCGTTCGACAACCAGCATCAAGCGAGGAAGTGGCGTGTGTGGCTACCTAGCTCACCTCACCCTTCCGTAACTTTGTTTTACATCGACGCTGGAACAAACCCTTTGGGATTGCACCGTCCTGACGCAACGGTTGCAGTCACTATCATTATCCTTCAACGAACATTTGTGTATGCAAGTTCCGAAACACCACCTGCGGTGCCAGGAGAAGCCCACCTGCGGGCCCATACATTTCGATTGTATCTCCTGCAGGCAGGAGATCTTTTAGATCATTCCACACAAATTTCCTCTGTTTGGACAAGGTTCCTTAGAGTGAAAATCCACGTGGATCCACATCAGTTTAGACACCACGCGCGGTGTGTACATCCGGCGCGCCCCAGCTCTGTTCCGGATAGCAAAGGATTTGGACTCATAATTGTTTCCGATTCTGCAATTCGTTACATATCCCTACACCTGGGGTGGAATCGGCTAATGTGATTTGTGATTGTCACATTTCTGACAATCACATGTGATAAAATAATTTTGTGCGTTTGCATAATGTGATCACCGGAATTTTGTTTATTTTCATTATGTCATTTTCCGTTGGGCAATTGGAGAGAACTCCGAAGACAAATCGTTTCTCTTCGGAGTTGTGTTTTGCGAGTCTTACCTCTTCTGCTTTTTATGAAATATGCGGTCTAAAGGCGCATATATACGAACGTCACAGTTTCTATATATTTTTTATTTCAAATTAAACAATTCGAACAATTTTAATATATAATTTACGTTAAGGGACGTGACAATTATGTATTTATTTAGAAAAGATTAATTTAGTTGCCACTTCACGTGATTGCTCACAACATATACGCGTTTCAGAAAAATATCTCAATTAAAAAAATGTTCATTACTTTAATCATGAGGAGAAACTAATTTCTCCCAATCGAAAACAACATTAGTATAGATCTTTGACAAATCTTTGACAGCAAAAGCAAATAATTTTGTTTTATAAGTCAGCGTCAGAGGTTTATTTTTTATTTATTATTATTTTTGTATGCAAGTGACACCTAAATAGCTGTCACAAGAAAAAGTCACAAAAATGTGATTGTCACATGTGACAATCACCTTAGCCAGACGAAATTTGTATATTGTGACTATCACATATCACAAATCACCTTAGCCGATTCCACCCCTGGAGTTTCGCTGACGTACCTCTTCAAGACATCCAGCTTTATCATCGTTCCGAGTTGACACGTATGCAGTTATTTGAAATTCAATAGGGATTTATGAAGTTTATGGAGTTTGTCTACGATCCAGAACAAAACACTTAAGTATCAAATGATTTTTCTTATATTTTATTATAGTTAGATGTATTTAGTGAATATGAATATAGTGTTAAAACAAAACGAAAGTTAACCTAAAGATAGAATCACTTTATTAGACCCGATTTTTTTTTTATTTAAAGAAAGCATAGAGAAATATCGCGAAGATTTTACTTACTTTAAATATTTTATCGCTGGTTACATTTTGATTAATTTTTGGATTTTTGTGAATAATATACAACAGTTAGTCTGGAAACTAACAGATACTCGTCTTCGTCCATTACTAGAGATATGTTTTGTGAATTAGTGTTCCTTTTCCTATGGTTTGCCCACATTTTTAATTGGCAACCATCCATAGAATCGTTAAGATTCGTAACGCCATTGGTTGAAAGTACTGTCAGGGATATACATTCCCTACCTTAGTGTATAGCAGGCCAACTTCTTCCTGCCTCTTCGTAATTTTATCAAGTTGCAAGACAAATAACAACGTAATCTTTTTGCAAACAAACATAAAGAAAATTACCAATAATAGATTCTAGCAGTGCACTACTTCGTCTAGGTATTTTAAGATTTATTGATATTATTATTGATTTTGAAAACATATTTGATTGCTTTTGATAACACATGCGAACTGTATAGTATATGCATTTATTTCCAATCTTTATTTTCAGCTACCCTCCCTGTTACTGGCCTGCATTTTCGATCCTTTATAGTTCCCATACTAGTAAAGAATTATACTTACCTTATGTCCTGGTACTCCAAGGAACTTTGAAGTTGCAAGATTTTAGTTATATTTGACTATTATATTTCTTGACTGTTTTTGAATTGTTATCAATTCACACCCTCATACAGGGTTCACTCTATTCGAGTTAATTGTTTTATAAGGTATCTGAGGATCCTTATTGTGATAATATTTATTGTCTTTGTGGGTTATTAATTACCTGGGTTACCAATTTGGTACCGCCTGTCAAACTTTATGACACCACTTAGGTTTAGCCTTCTTGGTTATCATGTACTTTATGTAGGTATTCTTACCTGAAATTTTTGTGTTTTCGCCACCAGTATCTCTCTGGTCTAGGTATTTGACTTCACGTTTATAAGTAATTATTGACATTCTTTGTATTAGCAGGTATCTTTATTGCCTCTGGTATACTCCTGTTCAGGAATTTAAATGTCAAGATCCTCTTTGTAAGGATAATAATAAACACTTAATTGTTGCCTTTGTTGTGTTTGTGTTTGTTGAGGTTTGGGTCAAACGGAAGAGTCGGTATGTTAATCCGCACCTTCTCGCCTACCGAACGATTAAGCTACTTACCTGATATGCTCGTTTAGCATGATAATTAGAATCGATAATAGAACGATGTACTTTTCTCGCACTTTTTGTATGAGAAATTATTAACACTTCGTATCGGTAATAAGCCACCTTGGCATACTTGTTTGTATAATATTCGTGATCTGTTTTCTTGTCCGCGTGCTTACGTAATATTAATAAGTTTTTTTTTTAGAATTTGATAAATAATCAAACAACGAATCAAAATATTCGATTCACGGTCGTATAGATTGAGATAACGATCAGTTCATTTTTTTTTTTGAAAGCTACAAAATCATTTTTCTTTTGTAAATTTTGTATCGAGGTACGATCATGACAAGATAGATTCTTGCATGGCGACCGTCCAATCGTAACATTTTTGAATTTCAATTTAAAAGTTAACAATATACAAATAAAACTAATAGCAGTCGATTAAAGTTATTTGATATATATTTAGATATATTGACTTACTTATATATTTTAGGTATTATATATTTTAAGGACTTTACCTTGTTAGAATTAAGATAACATCCAATAAATTTTTGTACAATACTGATTGAAAATTTTGCGGTATTCACTTATTTAAATGACCTTACAAATTTCACTTTTCAGTTTGTATAAGTAATAGAATTTTTGGTTCATCATGGAATAGGTTAGTTTAGGTCCGATGGGGGTTGAATAGAACTCTCTCTCCCTCACATTCTCATGAACGGGGGAACATTTCGTATATGTGGTTTGGGTTAGTTTAGTTTAGAGGTTTAGTAATGTAGGTCAGGCTTGACCTACATTCATGTTAAGGGGCTTCTTCATAATATTATTTGACTGTCATAGAGAAGCCATTTTTCAAAGAGGGAGTTGATCTTCTTTGGAAAGGGTGGGTTATGTATGAGACAGGGGTTGTCGTTTACACCTTAGACAACCCGACACCAGGTCAGACACTTCGCTCCTGCACTCTACAGAATATTTGAGCATGGTAGAGATGAGGGCATAGACAGCTCTAGATATCTTCTAACATCTAAAGTTATCGTTGTTTAGAAACTATTTAATGTGGTCACGGATATTGGTGGTTAAAAAAATATTTCTACGTTAGAACTCCTTAGGAAGTGCAGGACTAATTTTCTTCTCAAGGTAATCAGGATAAAAATACTCACTTAGTGGGTGTCTCAGACTTAAATGGTCGGGGACAGAGACAAGTGCATCATAGTGAACAAAAGTATTAGAGCCTCGGGCCTCAGTCTTTTAGATAGAAAGGGATATGTCAACATCCATATCCAGATATGCAGGGTAAAAACTTGTAGCACCGTCGCGATCCCACAGCAAGGATCCACCTCCCTTCGGCTCTTGAGCGGAGCGGGGCAATGCTGCATATCGACGCGGTGGCCGATCGACAACCTCAGTTTACCTCCCGGGTCAATGCCCTCCAGTACGTGTAGTGAACTGAAGAGTAGTACGGGGTAGGGGAATTGAGGAATAGAAATTCGACTTACTATTTTTTTCTATACCAACCGAGTTCTTGGAGGATGAGAGATTTTACATTAGTCACTTTCCCATGACGCATGCAGGCAGTAGGCCTTTGTGGCTGGCGAGGACTTGGGATTCCAGAATCATTCTCTCTTCCATGAATACTGCGATGATTGGGTCGGCTTCGGATCTTTTTGAGTATAGTAGTGATCTCGTGGGGACGATTGTCTGTTTCCACGTTGATCTTCGGTATGATTCTTCTTGGAAGTTTAGTATGGTTCTCTGGTGAGTTAAGTTTTGAGCATGTGTTAGTATGATTTAGGTATTTCAGGACATCGAAGCTACCAATTATAAAAATAATAATAAATTATCCACTCGCAATCTGGTTTCCTCTTGTTGATGCTATTTACACCTGATGTGATCGGCATGGTAAGTTATTTGTTCTAAGGGATGTAGGTTATAAGTTGTGTTTGGATCTACCCCTTACTCATCGTGTCTTTGGTATTTGGATGTGTGAGTCAATGTTTACATTGATGATGGAACATATCAAAATGCGTATGCGTGTCTGTATGTATGCATCCATATGCCTATGTGGTCCTGTCATTCAGTAAGAGAGAGTTGAAAGAACCGGATTGCTTGGGTGGATAAGTCTGTGTATGGGAAGGGATGATGGAGGGGATCTTCCTATGGAGACTACATGTAGGTTGGTCTTAACTGGATGCCCTCTATCGGATGAACATGCCAACTATATAAGATCATCACCATGCCTAGTTAATTCTCGGCATTACAAAACTCTCTATGTTACAGAAGAGTGTTTCCATATTGGTGGTGAGGGCATAATCTCTATGAACCTCGGGTTCGTTTTTCTGTGCATTTGAGTTTTGTAATGTCTCTTTTTCATTTCAACGTTACAATGTTCGGATTCCTTAACAAAATACACACTTTTTTTAACAAAACACACACTCGCCTAACAGTGATGTTTATGTTTTGGAATTCAAAAAAAACCTAACTAGCCCTTAACTATATAAAAACAAAGAGTGAGAGAATAATAAAGAGTGAAGAACTTAAAGGAAACAGTTATGGGAAATATTCAGATTTGTTCCAATGAAACGTTCTGTAAGAAGAGGGTGTCAATAGCTAGGTCGAAATTTTGCAGTGTCAATAATTGTATCGCTTACGCTATGTATCGGACTAAGTAAAAGATCATGCGGGTATATAAAAGAATACTTGAACTACTTCGTATATCTTTGTGACGAATGTAAGAACATCTCCCTCTCTCATATTCTTCTAGCCGTCAAATGCCTCAGCGATTCTACAAATTCTATTTTAACTGACAATAATCGTTTTCATAAAAGTGTATTATAAAAAATAAGTGTATATAAATTCTTAACAGTTCCATCGAGACCCTAAGCAATCGTTGTGTTTCTAATCAATCTTCAATCGATAAGAAACTCTCAGCTATTGTGCAGCAATTAAATCCACGTTTCGAACAGCAACTTTTAAATCCTCTATTAAAACACACGAATTGCCATTTTGAAAATATTAATCGTGAAATTCCATCTACAGTTGACTCGGTTCTTAGCTCCTTTCCTCTCGATAATATCACTAAGCAAATACAGGTCATTCGGTCTGACCTCGATCTATTTCTACAAGACACTGCAACCTCAGTGTCTTCGGCATCATCTCAAATTTCCTCGATTCTTCACGACCTTGCTTCCAAGATTACCGAAATCAGCAATCAGCTAACTGAAACGCGTACCTCTTTAAAAGATGTTATTGAGGAAATTAAAATCACTTACTGCAAAATCGATGAATTACCTTCGCATTTCCAACCAAATGTGCCTAATTATATCAACGATACATCCATTCTCGCTGAAATTATTGAATCCACTCAGAGCACAATCTCACTCTGTCTCACCACCTGTTATTACACCAAACATATCAACAACGTCAAATGATTTATTTATTTCGCTTAGTACAAGCACATAATATCTTAAGACTAAATAACAATTAAATCTTAGAGCTAAGGTGAAGAAAAAGATAAGGATTAAAAGGAAAAAAGGAAAATTAAGATTGGATAGGTAGTTTGAGAGAGGATTTAGATAGGTTTAAGTCAAAAATGTTGGAATTATTTACTTTTCGAATTATTCTAGTAATTAGTTCATTTTGGCCATATTCGGTAAGATGGAAAGGTCCTCAAATGATGATTCCGAGTGTTCGGTTTAAATTTATTGAGAAGACATTCGCTATCAATGACACCATTCAAAAGCTGGTGTGCAAAGAGTATATCGGCATTATCGCGACGTCTACTAAGAGTTTGCAAATTTATTAATTTTAGACGGCTTTCGTAAGGAGGAAGATTATATGGGTCGTTCCAACAAAGACCACGCAAGGAAAAGCGAATGAATCTACGTTGAACAGCTTCTATACGTTTAATGTGAATATGGTGGTACGGAGACCATACTACAGAGGCATACTCAAGAAGAGGTCTAACAAATGTGACATACAGAGACTTGGTAACATAGGGATCAGAGAATTCTTTCGACCAGCGTTTTACGAAACCTAGAGTAGAGTTAGCTCTATTAATAATATTATCATAGTGAGCTCGAAAATTGAGTTGGGAATCACATATCACACCCAAGTCACGAATGGAAGTAACAATCGCAACTGGTTCATCGTCAATAAAATATTGACGTTGTGGTAAAGGAGGGCGTTTTCGGGAGTATGTAATGGCTTGGCATTTGTTTACATTCAGTTCGAGAAGGTTGTGTTGGCACCAAGTAAAAAAATTGTTTAGATCAGTTTGAAGTAATCGAAAATCGTCCATTGAATTAATATTTTTTAGAAATTCGCATGTCATCAGCGTAAATCTGAACGTCAGATCCTTCAAGGATGAGATCCACATAATTAATGGTCAGTAGAAAAATCAGGGGACCTAGATGACTTCCTTGAGGGACTCCTGATGTTGGGCAGATAGGGTTGGAGCTGCAGGACCTAAAAAGGACAGTGTTACGACGATCATTTAAATACGATTGGATCCAAGATATCAGTAAGGTCGGGAATCCATAGGATTTATATTTGAAAATGATAATATTATGGGAGATTTTGTCGAAAGCTTTACTGAAATCAGTTGCAATCGCATCAACCTCATTACCAGCTTCCAAGGAGCAGATGGTATTGGAGATAAACTCAGTTAGGTTGGTAGTTGTAGACCTACCGCTAAGAAAGCCCTGCTGTTTAGGTGAGAAAAGTGGTCTACAATGAAGAAGCAAAATATCATATATTAAACTCTCAAATAATTTGGGTATGCAGGAAAGTTTTGCAATGGGTCTATAATTAGAGATATCTCCTTTACATCCTTTTTTGTGAATTGGGATTATGAGAGAGTCTTTCCATTTAGTTGGAAACAGACCTTGAGAAATGAAAAGTTGGAAGAGATCAGTGAGTGGTTGAGCTAAATTGGAGACGCAGTTTTTAAGAACAACAGCAGGAATCCCATCAGGACCCGAAGAAAAGTCATTCTTCAACAGGTGGATTTTATTAATTACTGAGGTCAGGGATATGTTTAAGGAATTAAGAGTGGTTTGGGTGCAGTTGTACAAGTGATTAAAGTTGCTTGCATCAACCTCTGTATCATTAGGAGAAAATGCTTGACCAAAGAAATCAGCAAAAAGGTTAGAAATACATTTTGGATCGGACGATGAGGAATTGTTGTATTTTAGTGTTGAGGGATAACCATCAGATTTTCTTTTTGAATTAATAAATTTAAAAAAAAGTGTTTTGGATTCGAAATAATAACCGATTGGGTTTGAATTAGATGGCTGGCGTATACGGACTCGCTCAAGTTGGAAAAGTTGTTAAAAACTGCGACATAATTGTTGAAATCATGAATCGACTTCGAACAAAGGTACCTTTTCCAAAGTTTATTCCTCCTATTCCTAAGTGAGCGGAGTTCCTTATTATACCACGATGGAGAAGAGGTAAAATTCTTTTGAGGCAGTATAGGAATGGATTGAGAAAAACAAATTTAGATCTGTTCATAAAAGGTGGCAATCAAAACATCAATGTTAGAGTCGTTGGAGATAAAATCAAAGTTAATATTCCCAATAAGGTCGTTAAGCTTATCACAATTTGCTTTACGGAAGTTAAATGATTGGGACGTGAGGGAGTACGGTTGGATATAATCACACTCAAAAGCAAAAGTGAGGGAAATGGGGGGGATGATAACTGTCGATCTTTGAAAGGATATGGTGACTTTGTATAACTTCAGTGTTTTGAGCGTCAGATGAGAAAATAAGGTCTAATTGTCTTTGCAGGCAGTTTTTTACACCACTCATTCGAGCGAGATTAGAAGAGAGGAGGCGGTCAATAAAGAGGATTTCCTTCTCAGAGCTTGCGTTGGATGAAATAAAATAAATTTCATCGTCAGATATTTCCCCATTTAAACGAGGAAGATTGAAGTCACCAACGATTATTATGTTAATGTTATCTTCAGGATTAGAAAGATCAACAACATAATCAATTGCATTAACTAGAAGCTCATATTCTGATGTAGGTTGGGCAGGTGGAATGTAACAGCACAAAATGTAGAGGGAACGTTTAGATACACAGACTTTAACACAAACAAGTTCAAGGTTAACTGTGTTAGGAATAAAAACCAAGGAAGAATCGAGATTGGAATGAAGTGCCAACAAAACACCACGTCCGGGTGAAAAGCTTTCAGGTGGATCTATATCAGGACTAGCATTAGAGATTAAAACATCTTTTCGGAAAACACTGAAATCAGAATTAAAGAACTCGTTATTATGAAAATCAGATGTAAGGTTTGTTTCGGTGAGGGCAAATACATCAAATGGAAGTTTTTGGGAGTTTAAGTAAACATCTGAACTTTTTGTGCGTAGACCCCGAACATTTTGGTAGTAGATAGATACAAATTTGGGTCTCGGCGGGTCTGAAATGCGGTTGTTAGGAACGAAAGGGATTATTGTTACGATTTCATACAAACGTACGTTCGCATAAATGAGACGATTTCTGAGGCGAGATATAACATAGCGTCCATCATCGTTTAGGTCTGAGAACTTTTTTGTCATTTTGACAGTTGGTGGGAATAGAGGATCAAGGAAATTGTTTGGGAGATTAGAAGAAACATTACTAACGTTCATAATGTGTGAAGCCGAGGGCAATATATTACCTTCATTAGGAGGAGGAACAGGACTATTCTGAGGAATAAGATTATGTGGTGGGTTAAGAGTATGAGAATGGATGAAATTTTGATATTTAGGAAATGGGGAACGGCTGGGTATAGGTGGATTTGAGCCTTGGGGCAAAATGAACGAATTACTAGAGTTATTTGACTTTCTAGGAGCAGCAATCGGGCGAGAAACAGTGTTATTGGTTAGTTTAATGGGAGCAGAAGTTGGACGCATTAGGGCAGGAAGTGTACAATTTTCGTTACTAGAGGAGGAAACATTATTATAAGAGCGAGAAACAGACTTAGAGCTAGACTTTAATTTAAGATCAAAAAAAAAGATTTATTAATCCAAGGTTTAATTGTAAAGCTATCTGGTTTGAGGGCTGGACGGAGAAAGATCCATTCGTATTTAGTTGGAATCTTGACTTTGAAGGATCGGGACTTTGTAGATAAAGGTTGAACTGATACATCAGAAATACCAAATTTCTTGTTGAACAACATCTGCAGCCGAGATATATTAACTGCTTCTGAAGTGCATTTCAAGAACAAATACGATGAGGAATTTGCGTTCGAATGTTTCAATCGCATGAGACGGTTTTCCCATTCCAGTTGTGTCCATAGTGTCCCGAATTTTGAGGTAGAAGAGTTGTTATTGGTATGTTCAGCGGTGGTATCCAAGTGTTGCTGTTCCAAATATTTCGATTTGGTTTGTTCGATGTTATACGATGATGATGTGGTCATACAGTTGGATGATGGTTGCCAGGTAATATTTGGTAATTGTTTTGTGGAAGCAGAAGAGGATGGAGTATTATTGTCACCGTTAATTTGAGTGATTGAGTTGTCCAGATCTTGAAGTTCTATGTGAAGCGATTTGTTGTTGTTATCGATTACAAGGGGTTCACTTAAGCTATTTAGGTTAGGTAAGCGTCTCAACTCTTCAGATATGTTAGATATAGCAATACGGAAGGCAGTGCATTCTCTTATCAACACATCAGCAAGCGCTAACTAATCATTTATGATTTTATCATGAGAGGATGAGTCTATACCGATTGATTTCACTGCATTAGTTTGAAGATTCAATGTTGCTTCAACCCTTGACAACGTGTCACGTAACGAGTTTATTGCTTCGATATTTTTTTGTTAATTCTTGCAAAGGATTAATGGCGGCAATAGCTTTATTAATTTTTATAAATTGGGTTTTCAGGTGGCTTGGGACTAAATTAATTTTATCGACGCATTCTGAAAATTTGTTGAGGGCCTGTTTGGACAGATTTTCGATGTTGGAAAGTTGTTTTGTAAAGATGTATTGATGATTCTCAAGACTTTTTGTGGTGGATTCATTATTCTCTGCAATAAGCTGATTTATAGAAGTACTACTGCGAATCTCATTTTTCAATTCTGAGATGGAGTCGGAAAATTGTTCTACACGCTTATTGTTGCATTTAATTGCAAGCATTATGTGTGAAAGCGTAATGGTCCTGCAGTCAACACAGAAATAATGAAAGTTAACAATGTATTCGGCCAAATAAACTTTGGCTTTTCTGCTTAAGCCAGTACAAACGGGGTGAAAAACTTTACCACAAATACCTTCACAAGTAACCCACTCGTTTGTCTTTTCGTTAAGGGTACAACCTTCATTTCCACAATGAGGTACTTTATCCATTACTTATTCTTTAAATTTTCCGACGGGTAAAGAAAATTTTAATTATTAAATTTTTTTTTTGTCTTTAAGAAATTTTGAGAGTCTAATAAAAATGTTGAGATCCTTATGTAGATTTTTTGAAGTTTTGATTTTAATTTTACTAAAAGTTTTTGTTATGTGCAGACGACAACGCTGGTCAATGATGTAATGTGGAAGTTATTCGAAAATAGGTTCAGGTATAAGCTAACAGCTGGTGTGTTATTAGCTTTTCGAAATAAAGCAATTGTCGATAATGCAGTGTTATCATGTAAAGAGAACCATATGTTTTGAAGTTTAGGGTAGTCCCTGATAAGCTAGCGGCAGAACATGTACTAAAATGTACTCACCGGTAGGTAGATGAGACAAATATCGTGTTTTGCAAAATCCAAGATGAAAAGATCAGCTCTTTGACGATTGTTCGCTTATCCGATGATTTGCCACAGATTTTTTTCGAGGTGCAGAGAACCAAATAGGTAAAGAAAGAAAATAGGATTTTTCTGTAGTATCATCAATTGATTTTGCTTCGTTTATGCAAAACATATACTCACAAAAATTGCACTCACCAGGGGAGATGTGACAAAAGCAAAATATGATTTGCAGTTCAGATTGAGGAAGTGAGACCGATGATTAATGAAGAGAAAAAAAAATATAAACAAAAAAAACAAAACTTGCAGTAGATTGTGTGTTAAATGGTAATTCGTTTTTGTGGATTATTGAGTAAATAAAATAAAGGAAAACACTCGTATTTGTAAAATAATGAAACAAAATTTTTTATTTTATGATCAAATCAAAATTTAAGGTTGAAGGCAAAACCTTTCACTTGAAATCAAATTAAAATTCGCGGAGCCAAAAATTAAGCGGGCAGATAGATACTGCTTGCCCTGCTCAGTCAGTTCCTATCATCCATCGTTTCGGCACAACTTGAACTGAAAGCCAATGACAGGCTCAATAAACTAAAAATGGTATCTAAACTCACGCTTTTCTTCGTTAAAGGAACTCTTAGTTATGCTAATGACTCTTGGATTCGCAAGCTTTTTTCGAGCAATTTTAAATTCAACCTCGGAGAATGTCAAAAGCTTACTTCGTCAAGTTTCAAAGTGTCGATTCCATTCAGATATGAATGGTTACTCATCTCTACTGCCCACCCTATTTGCTGGCTTGGGAAAATAGAGATTTATAAATGGGTCACTAGAACTAATAGGAAAACTTATATGTCTTCAACAAAAAATGTAAATAATAATAAAATTAATTTTAAGATCAACCCTACCAGTTTCAAATCCATTAACAATCTCAACTCTCCCAGTTTCAAATTTATAAACAACCCCAATATTAAAAAGCCCCCAATCCTAAATGCCGCACTCTTCCCGAACGAAAACGCGTATCATTTAATACCAATCATAAGTCCATCCCATCTTATTACACTGATTCAATTAAGAGCACTTCTTCCAACGTTAAGTATAGTAATTTTATCCATTTTCATACCTTGAATCCTTCCTCTCACTTAACCACCCAAACTCCCTCAATTTTCGACCCAATGGTTCCGCCTTCTTTCAAATTAGCTTCTAAATTTGATAATCCTAAGCTAACAGTAGATGAGATCGATGGCCGATACATTATGGCAAGGCTTCCTAAAAGTGAATTATACGATAATGTGCGTCTTTACCTTGCTTACTTAGATGATAAACCAGACTCTGTTTGTTTTAATGGTAAGACTAAAACTAACGTCTTAGTATCGATACAAAAAGAAGGCCTCCCTACCGACCCTTCTTTACTATGAGGGTTATAATATCTCTCCTTCTACAGTCTCGAAAGACCTTGCTACGCATGCTTCATTTGTAAACTCTAAACTTTCTCGTTTCACAAGTTTCAACCACAGGCCTCGTCTTTAATACTAACCCAATCCTTAATTCTTCATCTATCGGCGATACCCAAACTACAATATCTCTCTATTACCAAAACGTTAGAGGGCTCCGTTCCAAAACCTCTACTATGCTTCTTAACTCCCAAAAACTACCATTTGAAATTTTTGCCCTTACAGAAACGAACCTTTGTCTAGCATTCTTGATAGCGAGCTATTCACATCTGATTTTACTGTCTTTCGTGCTGATGGTCAGATCATAGATAATGCTCCTTGTGGGCGTGGAGTTCTCTTGGCTGTTCACACTCGTCTGAATGCAACCCTTGTCAAGTCTCTAAATCGGCACTCTTTGAATTCGTGTGAATTAAGGTTTCTGCATATAATCGGTTTTTTCACATTATCTGCTGTTATATTCGCCCAGCGCAGCCTACTCTTGCGTATGAACTAATAGTTGAGTCCTTTGATTCGCTTTTTGATTCTGCGTAATCCAGTGTTGATTTTATCATCGTCGGTGATTTCAATTTTCGTAAAGCCAACTTCAACCAACTCGAGATCCTTTTAAACAATATTGATTTCAGTTTATTTTTGACCCCTAACGCCCCATTGACATTGCCCTGACATTCTCTTACACAGCTATCTTTGAGTGCTTGCTCGTGTGTCCCTTACGTACCCCAAAAGAATTGTTTATTATCTCCCCTTGGTACACCAAGGAGTTGCGAACTCTTCGTAATTTAAGGAATAAGTTATGGAAAACCTATTTAAAATCCTGAACATTTTCAGATTTTTTTAAATTTCGAACAAGCTTCTTTCAAATTTTCTCTCCTCTGCGATTCACTTTACAATGCATATCTTGATAAAATGCAGACTTGCCTTATCTCTGAACCGAAACGGTTCTATCAATTTATTAATTCAAAAAGAAAATCCGATGGTCTACCCTCTTCCTTCAATTTTAATAATACCTCATCTGCTGATCCTGAAGTAATTGTCAAACTTTTTGCAGATTTTTTTAGCCAGTCTTATAGCGATGCTGTTAATAACCCTGATTTAGAATATTTTGAGTACTTGTCAAGCAGTTCGCAAACTTCACTAGTTTCTCTTGATTATCTCTTTCATCGGTCAGTGAAAAATTAAATTTACTTAAAGATGACTTCTCTCCTGGTCCTGATGGTCTCCCAGCCATTTTTCTAAAAAAAAAGTGCTAGCGCATACATACGCAACAAAGTCCCTCTTCACCACATATGTTAGACCTATTCTTGAGTATGCCAGTCAAGTTTGGTCTCCTTATTATTCCACCCATTCACTTAGAATTGAAGCTGTACAACGTAGGTTCCTCCGTTTCGCTTTACGAAACCTCCCTTGGTCCGATCCTCATTTCTTTCCCCCCTAGGAACATCGTTTACAACTGATCGTGAAAAATTTGGTAAAATAAATAAAAAAACGGGTTTAAGAACGAACATTAAGTATTTATTTTAGAAAAGGAAAAAAACTTTTATACAACATTAAAAATATAAAATATTAATACGCGACGCGTTTCGGACGTACGTCCATCATCGGGCTTTTGATAGCTGGTGAGTGAGAGTGAGAGTAGATTTGTGTGAAGTATGTTAAGATGGATGTGTTTAGTGTTGTTTGATGTTTATCTGTTGTTGTATCTTTGTCTACTTTCGTCTTACACTTCTGTTTGGTGGTTTATGGCAGTATTGTACAATACGTTGTTTTTTATTGTAAGTTTGTCAGTTTGTCAGCAACAAGATGCATTTGATAAATTGAAACATATTATGATCAACTGTTACTTGGCTATTACGATGTGAACGACCAAACTCAAGTCATTGCCGATGCCAGCCCCGTTGGCTTAGGTGCAATTTTAATTCAAGTTAACAACCAAAACGAGCCACGAGTTATCTCATATGCAAGCAAGAGCTTATCAAATGTGGAAAAACGTTATACACAAATTGAGAAAGGAGCGCTCGCATTGGTATGGGCAGTGGAATCCCAGCAAACATTTTTGTGAATGTTCACTAAACACTCAGTTTATGTGAACAATATTTATTCGAAAAACATTCACTTTAGTGGATCAAATATGAATATATGCAACAAGATTCAAATTTCTTTCACGTAATGTGCGAACAAGTAAATCCTCAAAAAGCACCCATAGCTTTGTGCGTCCACTTTTATTCGCATAAAGTGAATGAATGTGAATGTTTTCTTTTGAAAATACATAACAGGACCTAGTCGCTGCAGTAAATGAAACAAAAGCAATGCAAATACAAAATGCGCCAGTTTCATTCATATGCTTGGAACGGTAAGCAGTGTTTTGTTGTGTCGGATTCAATTCAACACAAAAATTGATTCCGGGTTTTTTTGTAAATCATATTCTTTACAACAAAAAGAAACCGCCGCAATATCAATCAATTTTGTTGTTGTTGAAGGAATTCGACATAACATTAACACATTTAATTCTATGGTACACATTCGAGTTAAAAATTAATCCCTTGGATGAATTAGAAATGATTCAATTTTCGTTCACAAAATTGAATGAGAAAATCTCAATATATGTATCTTCATTTTTATGAATCATATTTTACCCAGTTATATGGTTCAAAAACTAATCATAAATTATCCAGTACAATGAATACATAAGCCTCTTATTTACATTTACTTATGTGAAGAATTCCTTCATCATATATGAACCATAAAAATGATTCGAATTCGTTGCTTCGTTAGCAACGAAGAAAGAATCAAAAAAGCTTCAGAAATGAATTCATAAATTAAGGTTTTTTTCACTAATATGAATTATTTATAATTCAATTCTGAAGGGAAATGTTTTCTGGGACGTTTCCATTTTTACTTGTATGGGCGATGTTTTGATTTAATAGGGAATTTTGGCTTATTGGTCATTTTTTCCCTTTTTTTGATCAATTTCCAGGGGATGCTACTTCTACTGTTTCGCCCCCTTGTAATGAACATTGTTTACTGCTCGTAAGAATGGATTTAGTTTTAAATTTCATGTCGAACATTTGCTTACATACATTACTCTTTAACTGTAAACGTTTAAGTCATTCGAAAAGATATTCTTTGTAAAAAAGAAAAGTTATTTAATTTCCTATAGAAAAGGCCGTCAAAAGTTTTAAGTGCGTTGAGTCGTTCTTGGAAAAACAGACAAAATGTATTTCAAGAATAACACTTACCAGAATATTTTTGCATCTAGATTTTTTTTTTGCCGACTGGACTATCAATTGAGGAGAAAAAAAAGTGCACGACAGTGTCGTACGAACTTGCCCTTATGTGTTACAGTGGTCTTGGGGCTTGAGATTTTGGAAAAAAGCAAGGGAAAAATCATATGAAATTTTATTAATCATTTAAAAATCAATAGTTAAAACGTTTTTTGGGAAAAAAAGTACACCATCAGATTTCTTTTACTTCTCTAAATTTTACGGATTTTTTTTCAAAATCGTTGAACCAGTTTTTTCAAAAAATGATTTTTTTTTAAACTTTTCGAAAACATGTTCCAAATTTTGTTTGAGTAGGTCAATTTCTAGCGGTTCAAAATTCTTATCAGAAAATTAAAATTTTTAAAATTTTGAACAAATCGTTTTTGAAAAAAAAAAACAAAAGTTAAAAAATTATTTCCTTGTTTTTTAATATACTCAAAATAACAATTTTTTGAGAAATTAAATTTTTATTATTACGTTTATAAAAGAGCTTTTATATTAAAATGTTCATCGAAATCCATGCGAGAAAATCTGATTCAAAAAAACCGATCCCATGGGATGTATCGTTATAAGACTTTTCCTGAAAAATCCGTTCCAACCATAACATAAAGTTTACTCAAAAAACTCAGAAAGTTTTATCGAAATCGTAGGAGCCGTTTTTGAATTTTTCATAAGAATTCATATGACAGGTACCGTTAGTTTTTTAGCTAGAATGCTAATTCCAAAAACACACTGCCACTAATACCTCCACCACCACTACATTCGCCACTACAATAGCCACGTCAACCAATACTACCATCGCCCATACCATCGCCAGCTCCACCAACACCCACAACACCACCGCCTCCGCATCAACAAATACCGCCAATAAAGTCTCTGCATCTACCTCCGCGCCCTCCAGATCCATTTTTGTCACCTCCGGTTCACAAAACACTCGCGCTAAGACTATTAATAAAAGTGATACACCTAAAATTGTTCCAACTCCCGACAAATCCAAGTTATCATTATCAGCTTCTAATTACCATCATATAGATTGACACCATTGAAACGACTAAAAATGATACCAACAATAATAAAAAACAACTTCGTGAACTTGAATCAACCTTTTTTGCTAATCTGTCAACCTCGTTGAAGGAACTTGAAGAAAAAATAAGGAATCATGTAAGTGAAACACTATCAACACTTAATGACAGATTGTTTCAGTGCGAGAGCGTTATAACTGAGCTAAGAAAGTAAAACAGTTCGATCAGAGAGCAATTAGAGGACCATCAACGTGTGCAATGCTTGAGTGATGTAATTGTCTGTGGTTTACCTAAAAACATCAGTGCAATGGATCTCGCAAGAAAGCTCGCTGCTAAACTCAACCACCCGCTCACCCCTCATTTTGATGCCTTTCGATTGAATACAGCGAAAGTCAACTATGATATTCCACTCCTAATTCGTTTATCCTTTCCTGCTGAAAAAAGAAATCTAATGTTTTCATTTCACTCAATAAAGGGCTTAACACGATCTCAGCTACTCAATGACTGTGAGGAAGTCACCAACCTGCACCCTGGTGCCCTTGACCATCGCATCTATTTAAATGAAAGTTTAACACCATCGAACAGTGCATTGCTACGACATGTGATTCAACTCCGTAAATAGTCCAGGAAAATTAGAGACAAAGTTCGGAAAAATTATATACATTGTTTTTATTTTTGAATCAGAATCGTTTAACTGTTATGAATATTTGAGGAAAAGTCCCAATCGATCCGCGCTCCGCGTCTATTAAAAAAACGGGGTCAAAGGTCACGAAACATGGTATTTCGCTGTTTTAATAATTTTAAACTAGAATATATCAAACAAAAATCATCCACGCTTAAACTTGGCAAAAATGTTTCAATTATCATTAGAATGAAGGACCAAAAGAGTTCATAGAAATATGAGGGGTGAAAGGTTGTTTTGAGGGGGAGGGGAATGGAGAATGGGGTGTGAAAAAAAAGTGTTTCATTTGCCATGAGAATGAAGACTCTAGAGCGTGTATAGAAATATATAGGGTAAATATTTATTTTTTGAGGAGGGGTATTCAAAACCAAAAAATTATTTTTAAAAAACCTAGGCATATGGCACATAATTTTAGGGTATTTTTTAATGCTGGATCTAATAAAAGAAAAATCAGGACGCTATATACACCATTGATAGAGTTAAGACTTTATAAAATAAAAATATAAAAATGACTGTGAGAGTCACCCCGGGATATCCCGCACATCGCGAGCCTTGCGATATTCAATGTAGATAATGTATGATATTTATGTACCCTCTTCTACATCAACTAAGAGGTTGAGTTCAAGGTGCGTTTTTTTACTTAGTTGTATCCCCAGTAGGCCTAATCCACTGTTTACCATTGATATTTATATTTTTGTTTGTAATTTTTTTATTTTTTTTTAATTAGTTTAATGGCTCTGGACTCTAATCTTAATCATCTGAATCTGACTCCATTGTCTTCAATTTTTGAAGTATGCACGATAAATCTACATTGTCTTCCAAATCTGACTCTGCGCGCTGCTCTAGAGCAAATGATTGATCCATATCATTGTTCGTCTCCTCTTCAGTATAGTTTTTAGGGTTAGTATTAAGGCACGCTTGACCATGACATCGCAGATTTCTTTCAATTCATTTAAAGTGAACTGGCAGTCATCGTTGTCCTCGATGTACTTATAAATTTCAATCCCTGCTGAAACACTTTTGTCTTCAGGACGACCAGCTTTGTCTTCAATTGGAGGTTTCTTGAAGGTATCGGGCTTTTACAGCTTCTAAATCTTCATATTGTAATGAACAACGATGTTCGGCATGCTCCAATATGGAGCTTTTAAATGAAATAGTTGATACAAGCCGTATAGGACGGCGAGATTCAACTTTTTTTCTTTTTTCTTCTTCCTCAGAGGCATCCTTACCACAAAAAATACATTCTTTTTCTAATGAAAATCCTCCGCTTGACCGTGTTCTCACTCGAGGTGGACTAAGAGATGGACCTGCTTCTTCAGCATCTCGCTGTCTCTTGAACGCAGCAATACTATATTTGCGTGTGTATTCCTTGCGACACTCGCTATGAACGGTAGCAGAATTTTTTTCTTTCAAAAAATCATTGTTGCCATCACCTCTTTCTTGGCTGGAATCAATTAATGTTTTCATTCCACGTTCCACCTTTACAATATCACCACATGACAGAGATTTTTTACATATAAAACAATAATTATTGCCTTCCAGCTCCATTTTAACAAAATTGCCTTAAATAATTCGGAGACACTTAATAAGACTTCCGTACCCTATAAAATATTCCCAAATTATAATAGGTACAACCGCTACTTACTTTTATTTTTTTACATTTATATTTGGGGCCAAGGAACCAATTAAATATTTTATTATCTTATTGTTTTACTATTCTCTACATATTATTTTATATTCAAATTATATATGATGTTAAATAAACAAATAAAAAAAAAACTGTCTATAACATCTTAATTATTCTTTTTTTTTTTTTGATCCAGCACTAAAAAATACCCTAAAATGATGTGCCATATGCCTAGGTTTTTTAAAAATAATTTTTTGGTTTTGAATACCCCTCCTCAAAAAATAAATATTTACCCTATATATTTCTATACACGCTCTAGAGTCTTCATTCTCATGACAAATGAAACACTTTTGCACAGTTTCATCGCTGACACTATTCTTTTATAGGTTTTGTTTCTAATAAAAGCCCACACCCCATTCTCCATTCCCCTCCCCCTCAAAACACCCTTGCACCCCTCATATTTTTATGAACTTTTTGGTCCTTCATTTTAATGATAATTGAGACATTTTTGCCAAGTTTCATGCGTGGATGATTTTTGTTTGATATATTCTAGTTTAAAATTATTAAAACAGCGAAATACCATGTTTCGTGACCTTTGACCCCCTTTTTTTAATAGACGCGGAGCGCGGATCGATTGGGACTTTTCCCTTAAATATTCATAACAGTTAAACGATTCTGATTCAAAAATAAAAACCCTGTATATACTTTTTCCGAACTTTGTAGATATTTATGTCTAATTTTCCTGGACTAAAAGAGGATATTTTGTTCTCAGCGAGAACGATAAATGGATTTGTTTTTGTTAAGAAAACCAGTGACGATAAAAAAATGAAGGTTGACTCGAGTACCTTTTCTACACTCTCCACAACTTTTGCACATAATTAACCGGAGCTGATCATATATCATGAATTATTTATCTTTTTTGAAATTCCTTCTTGAAATTAATTTTCTTTTAATTTATTTTTTCTTGCATATATTATTACTAGCAAAAAGTACCCGGCGTTGCCCGGGCACCCGAGGAAAATCTTTTCATGCAATATCTTTAAATGAAATTAAAAACCAAGACATAATTTTTGTAAAAAAAAAGGGTTTTGTATTTTTATTTTGCCAAATTATGTTCGTTGAGTAAATAAAACAAACAGAGATGCTATTGTTTTTTAATTTCGGGTACCTTCAAATCTTATACTGTAATTTCGTTGGGGTAAATGGTGTAATTTCCTAGCACATTTCCGAATAAGATTCGAAATTACATCATTTCCTATACAAAAACACATTTCAAAATTTTCTCATTTCCACCAAATTTGGATGAAATTGGGTTTCAACCGAAATCGAACATCCCTAATTTCAAAATGATTATGCTTTCGACTTTCAGCTGTTCTTAATATCTTAGTGAAGAGAAATTCAGAAATTCAAATTGCGCTGGCATTAAAATATCCTGGAAAAATTAACGCGTGGTAACACTCACTTGCACCGAGGTTGATATAACATTTCCGAAATATCCAAGATGGCTGAACTTATGAAATAGGCCAGAACAGAAGAGTTAAAATTTTACAATGTCTTCGGTATGGCCCAAGCTGTGAATTATTTGACGCAGATGATATTTTGGACAAAGGTTTTCGATTCCGTTTCTTTATTCGGATTTGGACACCATGGTTAAACCAGGGGTTGCAGGTATTTAAAATTTACATATCGCACTAATGAGTTCATTCATTGTATACAAAATCTATGGTTCTCTGATGGTGTCTTTACTCTAAGTTGCCCTCTGGTTCACAGCATTTGTGACAGCTAGCATGTAGCGTTTGTGATAGAAATTACTTCCTCTTGATAATACTAAAATTTGTATAGCAAAGATTTTGCTCCTAAGGACTATTTACATAAGAACACTACGAACGATTTATAGAAAATCCGTTCATTGCTGCCGACAACTGATGGATTTGGATGAAGCTTGACAATTGACTATCAATAGGCCTAGTTTTTGTAAAATGTTTTTAGTCACTTTTGTTAGTCAATTCCATCGTTTGTTGGTTTTCGGGTTTCGCTATCGCAAACATCAACGCCATCGCACTGGTTTGTGCGATGTTTCAAAAGCATGAATTTATTCATATCAAAGGAGGTATAAAGTGTAAAGCATTAAAAGCGCATTTGGTCTCAAAATTTTAACCCCAATCACAGCAAATTCACCTAACCCAATAAATTAAATGTTGCTTTAATTTTTGAAATCACACCAGAATGGCTAAACGGATCTGAATGAAATTTAGCAGAGAGATAGATTGTAGTCTGGAATAGCATATTTGCTACCTTTTATCCCAATAAAATGTATGGTTCCCGTTGGATAGATTTGTTTTAATTTTTGAAATTATACCAGAATGGCTGAACGGATCTGAATGAAATTTAGCACAGAGATGAAATAGAATATTGACTACTTTTTATCCCGGTGAAATGTATGGTTCCCGTGGGATAGATTTGTTTTAATTTTTCCAATCACGCCAGAATGGCTGAACGGATCGGGATGAAATTTAGCACAGAGCTAGATTATAGTTTGGAATAGCATATTAGCTACTTTTTATCCCGGTTAAATGTATGGTTCCCGTGGGATAGATTTGTTTTAATTTTTGAAATCACCAGAATAGCTAAACGGATCTAAATGAAATTTAGTACAGAAATAGATTATAGTCTGGAATAGCATATTTGCTACTTTTTATCCCGGTAAAATGTATGGTTCCCGTGGGATAGATTTGTTTTAATTTTTGAAATTACACCAGAATGGCTGAACTCATCTGAGTGAAATTTAGCACAGAGATAGATTATAGTCTAGAATAGCACATTGGCTACCTTTTATCCCGGTAAAATGTATGGTTCCCGTGGGATAGATATGTTTTAATTTTTGAAATCACACCAGAATGGCTGAACGGATCTGAATAAAATTTAGCACAGAGATAGATTATTGCCTCAAATAGAATATTGACTACTTTGTACCTCGGTAAAATGTATGGTTCCCGTGGGATAGATTTGTTTTATAATTTTTGAAATAACACCAGAATGGCTGAACTCATCTGAATGAAATTTAGCACAGAGATAGATTATAGTCTGAAATAGCATATTGGCTACATTCCCGGTAAAATGTATGGTTCCCGTGGGATAGATTTGTTTTAATTTTCGAAATCACACCAGAATTGCTGATCGGAGCTGGATGAAATTTGTCACATAGCTAGATTTAGATTATAATCTGGTATAGCACATAGGTTTCTTTTTATCACGGTTAAATGTAGGTATTAAATTATAAAGCTATAAAAGAAGAAGAAGCTAGATGACGATAGACTATACTCCTCAAGCTACAGTCTACTTCTTGATCAGCTGAAACGCGAGCGAAGGCTAGTACTTCTTAAATACTTGCGAAACCTTAGCAATTACTGTTACCGGCGCATGAAAAGTTGGTGAGCAACAGACTCTTATTATACTTTCATGCATGTTCCCAACCAACGCGTCAGTGTATGTTTACACATGCTTTTTGCTTTCATAAATTATTCATTCTTGTGTAAACCGCACAAATCATAGAAAAGTAACACGGCAGAAGTAAGCAAAACTAAGCAAAAGGCAACTGCAGAAGTAAACAAAACAACAATTTGGAAATAAATCCAAGGCAAAAGCAGAAGTAAACAAAACTAAACAAAATTCAACTGCAGAAGTAAACAAACCAAAACAACAACTTGGAAATAAATCCAAGGCAACGGCAGAAGTTAGCAAAACTAAGCAAAAGGCAACTGCAGAAGTAAACAAAACAACAATTTGGAAATAAATCCAAGGCAAAGGCAGAAGTAAACAAAACTAAACAAAAGGCAACTGCAGAAGTAAACAATCCAAATCAACAATTTGGAAATAAATCCAAGGCAACGGCAGAAGTAAGCAAAACTAAGCAAAAGGCAACTGCAGAAGTAAACAAAACAACAATTTGGAAATAAATCCAAGGCAACGGCAGAAGTAAGTAAAACTAAGCAAAAGGCAACTGCAGAAGTAAACAAAACAACAATTTGGAAATAAATCCAAGGCAAAGGCAGAAGTAAACAAAACTAAACAAAAGGCAACTGCAGAAGTAAACAAACCAAAACAACAATTTGGAAATAAATCCAAGGCAAAGGCAGAAGTAAACAAAACTAAACAAAAGGCAACTGCAGAAGTAAACAAACCAAAACAACAATTTGGAAATAAATCCAAGGCAACGACAGAAGTAAGCAAAACTAAACAAAAGGCAACTGCAGAAGTAAACAAAACAAAACACCAATTTGGAAATAAATCCAAGGCAACGGCAAAACTAAACAAAAGGCAACTGCAGAAGTAAACAAAACGAAACACCAATTTGGAAATAAATCCAAGGCAACGGCAGAAGTAAACAAAAACACACTAAACAAACAGCGAATAAGAAAAAAAGGAAAAGGAGAAACGTCAAAAATGTTTGAGAAATATAAAATTTCTCATGATAAATCTAAGAGGTAAGTTCAAATATTATTAAATTAAACCTATTTAAAATAATTTATTTTTTAATTTAAATAGCCTATAACCTGGCCAGTGAATGGGGGAAGATCTTTGGATAAACTGCATTGCGAGGTAAGTGGTGTGCCGTCAGTTTATCTGCCATATACAGACAAACTGACACACAAACAAAATTACTCTTTTATATATAGTAGAGATTACTAATAAGTATTTTTTTTTTTTTTTTTTCATTTAATTTTCATATATGTTTCTTTGTTTTTGTAGTTGCTTTTGCTGTTTCTGAGTTTTTGGATAGTAGTTCTAATTAGGTCCTAACTGTTTGCTTTATGATGTCTCGTGGCTTACTTTTTTTTTGGTCTGGATATTTGTACTAAGTCTATGAAAAAAATTCTTTCTAATGCTCGTGAGGGTTTCAGAGTTTGTTGCATGAATGCGCGAAGTTTAAATTTAGACAAGCTAGATTTTGTGAAGTTTGTCTTTGATTCCTCGGGTGTTGATGTTATTTGTATTACTGAGACGTGGATGAAGCCTGAAACATCTAGTACCGTGTACGACTTACCCAACTACAAATTGATTCGCAACGACAGAATTACAGACACTTTTGGAGGAGGGGTGGCAGTATATTGTCAGACAGCATTTCAAAGCAAAATTATTTCTAAATCAGAAGGTTCTGGAATTGAGTTTCTTATCTTAGAGATCTGATGGCAATATTAAATGCTTGTTAGGTGTTGCTTACAATCCTAACAGGAGCTGTTCGCCTGAACCTTTTTTTCAGTTATTTTGGAATTGTCGTCAAGTTATGAAAATTGTATTCTTTGTGGCGATTTTAACGCTGATCTCTTTCTCAATGATACAAGAGCCAACCAACTCACTGATATGATGAAATCTACAGGCCTTGCCGTGACAAACTCTCATGCTACTCGTTTTGGCCCTAACTCAGCTCCGAGTCTCCTTGACTTAATGATCGTATCTGATTTTTCGAATGTTCTTCTAGTCGACCAACTTAGTATTGAAGGTATATCTGATCACGATTTGATTTTTTGCGCCTACGTTCCAATTCCGCGATTTTAAATCTTTGAACTTTAATGCCTTACGATATGATGCTTGTAATTTTCCGTGGGATTTGTGTTACTGTTTATACAATGTCAACGATAATGTCAACTTTTTTCAATACCTACTGCTGGAACTGTATGACAAAAATATTCCCTTGAAGACTGTTTCAGTTCGCAACAATAATTGTCCGTGGTTCACATCTGAAGTACATAATTCAATTAAAAATCGGCGTAAATTATATTCAAAATGGAAACATTACCCTACCACTTTAAACTGGGAGATTTTCTGTCGTGCTCGGAATCATTCATCTTTCGTTACTCGAAGAGCTAAAAAAAGATTTTTTATGTCTAAGCTAAGCACCAACCAGACCTCTCGGAAGCTTTGGAGTAGTTTGCGTTCCATTGGTGTTGATAGGAAGCAGGTTGTTGACAGCAATTTTTCTGACCCAAATGATCTCAACAATGCTTTTACATCAGGTAACGAACAGGCTTCTAACTTTGCACCTAATGGTAACATTTTGTATGGGGATTCAAGTGAATTTGATTTTGAAATCGTCTCTGAGTTTGAATTGCTAATGAGCATTCATTCTCTTAAGTCTAATTCTATAGGTGAGGATGGTTATTACACTTTTTTCCGCGACACGAACACGATAGGGGTAGGGGAATTTATTTAATTAAAATTATTAATATAAACGTAATTATTACCGCGAACAATTATTAAATTTAAACAAAAAAAGTAAAGAGAAAAAAAATGTTTGAAACGCGTACCGACGGCGACACACGACACGAGTTTACTAATGATACCTACTATCAATAGGCCACACACGAATAACACGAAAAGAGGATGCAAAAAAAAGTGCAATATACAGCTTGATTAAAGAAGCTGTCACCACGGCTGCTCAGCTGGGGTGGGTTCAGTGGAAGAATTTTGTATTTCCTTTGATAAACTTGATTGATTCCGCAATCAAAATAGTTTATCAAAAGAAGAAGATTTATGATTGCACAGTAGGGTGCAAAAAAAGTTAGGCGCCAGGAATTTTTTTTTAAAAACCGAATTAGAAAATTCCAAAACTAATTATGGAATTCGAAGAACCGATGTTTTAAATAAAAAGAAAGAGTGTTATATTTAAATTGTTATTTTATTGTTTTGGGAAACCATGGGACAGAAGATCCCTGGACTAAAACCCAAAAGTCTTTTCAAATAAAAGGTTTGAACAGATAAATATGGCCGTTTGGTTCAAAGAAAAATTAAATAAGCAATTGAAGCTAAATAGAACTAAAAGCAATTTAAAAGATAAAAAAGATAAAATGGGTTTTTAACAAAACCAAAGCGCGCCTCGTACACGAATAAATTGAATATAAGTATATATTTTGAAATTGTAAATATATATTTATATTCAGAATTTTGAACACAAACTACTTATCTTATTTTGGGAATGACTCCTTTCTCCTATCTCCTTTTCTCCTTTTTAAACTCTCACGTCTCGAATCCCGATTTCAAAAATTCTTGATCCAAAAAAAAAACAAAACACTATTAAAATAAATCTCCTCCTCGATTTTTTTTTTCTTTTTCCAAATTTTCTCGAAAAATCTTTGCTCAACTTCTTGTATGCGCTTATAAGGCTCTCCCAAGAGTGCCTTCCAAGCTAATTTTTAACAACCACTTTCTTCCCTCGTCCATTCCAATCATTCACTCATACATACAACGCTACAACACAACCATTCGTTTCGAGATCATCGGTCACGGCTTTCTGGAAGCATGACGCTCTCCTAGAAAACAACCGTCGTGGGATCTAACGAAACATACTCATACGCACACAAACACGGTTTCAACAAGTTGTTGGATGTGTTTCCAAAACTTGCCAAAACATACTCTCACGCACACAAACAACGTTTCGACAAGTTATTGGATGTGTTTCCAAAACTTGTCGAAACATTATGGACGAGTTCAGACTATTTTCCAACTAAAACAATTTTCGAGAAAAATTGAAAAGAATTAAAATTGAAGAGGAGTCTGAACTAGGCTTTTTCCTACTACTCTACAACTATCGCGCGGGATTCGAAGCGTGAATTATTTAACAAACTATTTTTGGAGATACAGAGAGGAGCGTTACTTTAATCATTATTTTAAAAATTCTATAAAACTAATCTAAACGCATTAAAAACCCATTTTGTACATTTAACAAATTTACGTTATTTTACGTTAAAGTTAAAATTACGCTACGTTAAGTAAGATTTAAAAAATGGATAGATAATTATAAGAAGGGGTTTAGTTGTTGTTGCTCATTTTATATCGGTAAGTAAGAGTCCACCTGACTCGTTACTTCTTCGGCTCATCCGCCGGCTCTCTTCTCGTTTAGAACGTCGTACTCGAACACCTGCTTTTGTTGCTTTTGCAAGATACGGCTAGGTACACCACTGGTTGATGAGACCATGGTTGCCCTCAACTTCGCCAATATTTTGCAGCCACAACGAGAAAAAGAAAAGGGAAAAAGAACGACCGAAGGGAAGTTTTTGTTGCGGTAAAATTTACCGTAACAAATTCCACCCTTACCTCCCAAGAAATGTGTTTACTTTTCAAGAAAAATAAACCATTTCTTAAGGCTCGGCCAGGATTGGAGGGTAAAAGAACAGGGTGTACAACACAACACAGGGTTACCATCATATAAGAAAAGAAAAAAAGAAAAAAAAACATAATTAGTGGCACGAATTGAAAATATATAATTGGACAATTTACCAAAAAAAACAAACAAAGTACAAAAAAATTACGAATTAAAAGAAAGATTAAGGGACTTTTGACTAAGTGTCAATAAATGGCTTCAAATCCTTTACGTGCCACGTCCCTCGATCCTTCCCCTTATCGTCTATCAGGAGGTATGTCCAAGGTGACACCCCCCTACTGATCCTAAATGGACCAACAAACTTGGTCGCTAATTTGGCCGCAAAATAATTTGCCGCATCGGACAAGGAATAATTCCTACGCCAAACGAGATCACCAGGTTGAAACTGTATGTCTCGTCTTCTCAAATTATAAGTTTTAGCGGTCTTATTTCCCGCCGCTTCCAACTTCCTAGCTATCTCCTGTCTCAGTTTCTGAAACTGCCTAACAGTATCCCCTCTATCTTGGTCCCTATCACTATCTCTAAGCCCTACATCATGGCAACTAGTTACCATGTTCCTACCAAAATTCACAAAATAAGGCGAAACACCTAACACTTCATGTTGCGAAGTTCGGATAGCACAGGCCACTTTTGCCAATTGCATATCCCAACTCCGCTGGTTTTCCGAGACATACGCTCGGAGCGTAGTCTTAATTATTTGATTGATGCGCTCCGCAGGATTCGCTTGCGGATGGTAATGCGCCGTATACCGAAGTTGTGACCCGTACGCTTCACTAAGCGTCTTCAGTTCCTTGCTACGGAACTGGGGACCGTTGTCACAGACGATCCACTTTGGAACCCCCTTTGGAACCCCGAAGAGAAGAAAAACGTTTTCTTCCAATTCTCGACAAACCGCTTTTGCCGTTGCGGACCGTAACGCGAACAACAGGGGAAATTTACTAAAATAATCGACGACCGTTAAAATATATATAAAACCGCGCGACGACTTCGGAAGTGGACCAACTAAATCCACACAAATCATATCCCACGGTTGGGAATTTCCCACCCTCTCAGTCATAAGACCAGCTGGCCTCTCATTCACCGGCTTCACTTTTTGGCAAGTCTTACAACACCTAACATATTTTGTTATGTCACTCCTCATTTTGGGCCAGTAATACTTTTCTGCTACCCTAGCAAAAGTCTTTTTAACCCCCATGTGTCCTGAAAGCGGAGCATCATGGCAATCGTTAAGAATCTTTGCCCTATCACCTTTCCCTACAACTAACTTCCACTCCTCATTCTCATTGTGAACAACAATATGGTTCACCCTAACATGTTTGTAGAGCCGCCCATTCTCAACTCGCCAGGATGGGTATTCTAACGGGCTCTTTTCTACCTGAGATTTCATTCTGATCACCCAAGGGTCCGAATCCGCTTCAGAGACACCGGCTACTTCGGGTACTCCTCGCGACAACATATCAGGAACGACATGTTCTTTGCCCTTTCGATGGATGATCTTGAATTCAAATTGTTGGAGCCGAATGGCCCAACGAGCTAACCTACCCTGCTGATCCTTAAGATTGCTAAGCCAGATCAGTGAGTGATGATCCGTCACAACCGTAAATCGAACACCTTCGAGATACGGCCGTAACTTTTCGATCGCCCAAAGAACCGCTAAGCACTCTTTTTCGGTCGTAGAGTAGTTCCTTTCATTCCTATTCAATGACCGACTCAAATAACAAATTGCCTTTTCCCCCTCTTCAAAATTCTGAGAAAGTACGGCCCCGATACCAAAATCTGACGCATCTGTCTGAACAACAAACGGCCGGTAAAAATCCGGACATGTCAAGATCGGTGCCGTAACCAAACACTCTTTGGCTTTCCTAAAACACTCCTCACACTCTTGTGTCCACTCAAATTTCTTACCTTTCTTTAAGAGATCGGTAAGAGGCCTAACTAAAATTGCAAAATTTGGCACGAATCTTCGATACCAAGAAATAGTCCCTACAAAACTCCTAATTTCCTTCACATTTTTCGGTGGAGGAATCCTCATCATGCTCTCCACTTTTTCCGGGTCTACATGAAGCCCGTTCCTATCAACTACATAACCTAGAAATTTCAAAGAAGGCCTACAGAAATTACACTTTTCCCTACCTACTTTTAAACCCGCCTCTCCTAGCCTTTTAAAAACTTCTTTGAGAATTTCTAGGTGTTTCTCAAAAGAATCGGTGACAATGATAATGTCATCTAAGTACACAAAGACGAACGGTTCTAAATCGGGACCTAGAACGTCGTCAATAAACCTCTGCCATGTCGCTGGTGAATTATGGAGCCCGAATGGCATCCTACAAAATTGAAAAAGACCCCTCCCTGGCACGGTAAAGGCTGTGTACTTACGCGATTCTTTTTCCATTGGAATCTGCCAATAAGCAGATTTAATGTCTAATGAGGACAAATACTTCGCGTTTCGAAGCTTGTCCAAAATCGCCGAAATAAATGGTAGTGGATAAGCATCCCTATCAGTAACCTCATTTAATTTCCTATAGTCAACGCAGAACCGATAACTGCCGTCTTTCTTCTTAACGAGAAGAATAGGCGATGCCCAAGGACTCTTCGACTTCTCGATCACTCCAGCTTCCAACATCTCTTGGAGTTCCTGATCGATATGTTTCTGAATCGCTGGCGAAACAGGGTAATATCGTTGTTTTATTGGTTCTGCGGACGTCCTAATCTTGTGCTCAACTAAGTTGGTGCACCCTAATCCCTCGGTCATTGATTTAAAAAGTTCTCCTAACACGTGTTCTAACTTCCTACTTTCAAAATCGTTCAAATCCGATTTTTCCCTAATCGCTACCATGTCTGTTACCGAAGCCACCACTTCCTGGCTCGAAAAACTCCACATACCAGATCTCAAATCCGGGACTATGACCGATAGTGCCCAAAAGTCGGCACCCAAGATCAATTGGTGTGGGAGATTCGGTATTACCAGACATTCTATCAAAATGGATCTATTCTCAACCTCCACTGGTAGAGAAATAGACCCAGCTACACCTACACCTGCCCCATCTGCTAACGCTACTGACCCAACACTACTCTTTTCTAATCTAAGCCCTAAGTCTTTCAAAATTTTCCACCCGTCACCACCCACAATGGTACGAGAGGCTCCTGAATCAAGAAGTCCCAAAAATTTGACTCCATAAATCCTAACTCCTAAATATGGCCTACTGTCCCTTCCGCTTGCCGCTAAAGTGAAACTTAAATGAACTTGACGTTCCAGCTGATCGTCAGCAGACGACCTAACTAACGCCGACGGGTCTCCTGTCCTGCTGACACAAGAGCCCGTTCCCCATTTCCCGAACACCGCCTACAGTCCCTACGATATACACCTAAAGCCCCGCAACCGAAACACCTACGATATACACCTAAAGCCCCGCAACCGAAACACTTCCTTTGCACAGAACAGTTTTGTGCCAAATGCCCATCCCTGTTACAATTGTAACACCTAACTACCTGTCTAAAAGGGTTCTCTGGGACTGGAGCAACAGCCGCAACTCGGTGTTGTCCGGACGAACTCGGTTGGTAACCACATTCTGGTTCCAACAAATGCCTACCTCTACTTGGTGGAGTAAAACTATCTACATTTACCTTAAGGGTATCTAGTTCCCTACCTAAGATAGCAAGTTCCTTAACCGTCTTTGGTTTGGCACTCGCTATCTGCACCTGATAAAAGGGGTCTACATTTTTCCTCAAAATAGAAATCATTCTTCCCTCTGACAAAGGTTCCGACAATCTTCGGAACAATGTCCTCATAGTTGCAAGATATGCGCCGAAAGTTTCATCCTTTCCCTGCGAACGCCGATTAATTTCTTCCAAAAGAAGATCATCGTAATTCGCAGGAAGGAACTCCGCTTTGAGTTCCTTGACGAGTTCTTGCCAATCTCCTAAATCTTCCCTAACCGTCCTATACCACATAAGGGCCCTACCCGACAAAAGCTCCGAAGCGGATTTGAAAAGGTGGGAGTCCGGAACATCGTTAGCCAGACGAAGTTCCTCCACTCTTTCCAGGAATGAATTCACTGATGCTCCATTAGAGTCACCAGTAAATTTCACCCCCCACTTCCCTACACGTTCGGTGCATTTCTGTTGAACGACCATTTGTTCAGCAAAAGTGTCACCCCTATCAACCCTATGTCCTAATGGGACCCTAACATTAATACCACTGACTGAAGGACTACTGCCAAAACGACTTGGTTCAGGCAATGACCCTCCAGCCAGTCCTAACGCAGACCGCACATCACTTGGGGTCTGACCAACTTACCTGAAGTTGGGTTTGCCTTTTAACCGGAGTCTTTTCTTTCTCAACTTCTTCTTCCCTATCACTATTCTCACTATCACCAGTGAGATCTCCTAATAAACATAAAACTTTATTGCGAAGTGAGCTGATTGCATCTTCTTCGTCGTCTGCCTCACAAGGGGTCCTAGCTAACCTACCTTTACACCATTCAATCTTCGTTACAATCTTAATGTACTCCGAAGACTTTGGATTCTTCGGAGGTACCTTAAGAAGGCCCCAAATCTCCTCAATTTTTGCTTCGATAGCATCTCTGTCCTCATCGTATGTAAAAGGGTACACTACGCTAACCTCCATCGAGTTTCTCTTAACGAGCAACATCGATGACCTCAATGCTTTTCGCATCTCATCTACCGAACCTACTTTTAAACCCCTGACCTTCATCTCATAGGCCAGTTCGTCCTGTGCTAATCTTCCTATATTCATCTTTACTCAAAAAAAACTAATTAATAGCACACACGAGAACAACAATGAAAAATGACTAAACAAAAATTAAAAAAAAAACTTAACAACCCTTAACGATTTATATAAAAAATATTCACTACACTAAATTTCGTAAAAAACAAGGAACTCAAAATTTGTAACTAAAAAAAAACTTTGTTAAAATTTACAAGAAAAATATTTTTACGTTGGTGGCAACCGTGAGTTCTTAAATTCAGTAACCAAACAAAATATTCTCAAAAAAAAAAACTCAATATATTCTTCACTCACTCTTCAATGTAAATATCGCGAAATATCCCACGCGAGAAAAAAAAAACAACAGGAAAAGAAAACTATCACCTACCACTGGAAAGAACTCAATTTAATTGTAGCTCGATTTTCAAAACACGAGAAAAAAAAACGTCACGATATATATATGTTAATATCCCACGAGAGAGAAAAAAAAAACAGCAATAGCAAAAAAACTAGGCAAAATTGTCTTCTTAAAATATAAAATGAAAATTCGAATCGAAATGAATGAAATTATAGAAACACAAGATAAAACAATAAACACCACAGAATTGAAAACAAGTTTACCACACTAATAAAATAAAAAAATATCACCAAAAAAAACTCCTTGCTGCACTGTTTGCCTCTCCGCTGGATTCTTGCTCAGCTTGTAGAACGATGTCAAAAAAAAACTGCTTCGCCTTCCACTTTAAAACACCTTTTTGTTTTCAAGAAGAACTACACCAATAAATTGAAAGAAAACAAAATGATTAGAATTATTCCAATCAAAAGATTGAGGAAAAAAAAAACTCAATAAATACAATTCAAAAAAAACTCTTACACTTTGGGCCCTTAACGTTGGGCACCACTTTATTACACTTTTTTCCGCGACACGAACACGATAGGGGTAGGGGAATTTATTTAATTAAAATTATTAATATAAACGTAATTATTACCGCGAACAATTATTAAATTTAAACAAAAAAAGTAAAGAGAAAAAAAAAGTTTGAAACGCGTACCGACGGCGACACACGACACGAGTTTACTAATGATACCTACTATCAATAGGCCACACACGAATAACACGAAAAGAGGATGCAAAAAAAAAGTGCAATATACAGCTTGATTAAAGAAGCTGTCACCACGGCTGCTCAGCTGGGGTGGGTTCAGTGGAAGAATTTTGTATTTCCTTTGATAAACTTGATTGATTCCGCAATCAAAATAGTTTATCAAAAGAAGAAGATTTATGATTGCACAGTAGGGTGCAAAAAAAGTTAGGCGCCAGGAATTTTTTTTTAAAAACCGAATTAGAAAATTCCAAAACTAATTATGGAATTCGAAGAACCGATGTTTTAAATAAAAAGAAAGAGTGTTATATTTAAATTGTTATTTTATTGTTTTGGGAAACCATGGGACAGAAGATCCCTGGACTAAAACCCAAAAGTCTTTTCAAATAAAAGGTTTGAACAGATAAATATGGCCGTTTGGTTCAAAGAAAAATTAAATAAGCAATTGAAGCTAAATAGAACTAAAAGCAATTTAAAAGATAAAAAAGATAAAATGGGTTTTTAACAAAACCAAAGCGCGCCTCGTACACGAATAAATTGAATATAAGTATATATTTTGAAATTGTAAATATATATTTATATTCAGAATTTTGAACACAAACTACTTATCTTATTTTGGGAATGACTCCTTTCTCCTATCTCCTTTTCTCCTTTTTAAACTCTCACGTCTCGAATCCCGATTTCAAAAATTCTTGATCCAAAAAAAAAACAAAACACTATTAAAGCATGACGCTCTCCTAGAAAACAACCGTCGTGGGATCTAACGAAACATACTCATACGCACACAAACACGGTTTCAACAAGTTGTTGGATGTGTTTCCAAAACTTGCCAAAACATACTCTCACGCACACAAACAACGTTTCGACAAGTTATTGGATGTGTTTCCAAAACTTGTCGAAACATTATGGACGAGTTCAGACTATTTTCCAACTAAAACAATTTTCGAGAAAAATTGAAAAGAATTAAAATTGAAGAGGAGTCTGAACTAGGCTTTTTCCTACTACTCTACAACTATCGCGCGGGATTCGAAGCGTGAATTATTTAACAAACTATTTTTGGAGATACAGAGAGGAGCGTTACTTTAATCATTATTTTAAAAATTCTATAAAACTAATCTAAACGCGTTAAAAACCCATTTTGTACATTTAACAAATTTACGTTATTTTACGTTAAAGTTAAAATTACGCTACGTTAAGTAAGATTTAAAAAATGGATAGATAATTATAAGAAGGGGTTTAGTTGTTGTTGCTCATTTTATATCGGTAAGTAAGAGTCCACCTGACTCGTTACTTCTTCGGCTCATCCGCCGGCTCTCTTCTCGTTTAGAACGTCGTACTCGAACACCTGCTTTTGTTGCTTTTGCAAGATACGGCTAGGTACACCACTGGTTGATGAGACCATGGTTGCCCTCAACTTCGCCAATATTTTGCAGCCACAACGAGAAAAAGAAAAGGGAAAAAGAACGACCGAAGGGAAGTTTTTGTTGCGGTAAAATTTACCGTAACATGGTGTTCCCATAAAGTTTATAAAAATTATACTCCCCCAAATCCAGTCCACTTTTACGCATATAATTAATTTTTGTATAACAAGCTCATTGTTCCCCGATCTATCACCTGTCATCATATCATGTTTTCAACTTGAATTCATTGAATCTGTAATTAATTTAGGCTTTAAAATTAATCGAACCTTTTCAGCAAAAATGATCATGTCAATCTCTTTATCAGCCGAATTTATTGTGGTCTCCGAATGTTAAATCTTTTCTCCGCCTTGACGCCCTTAGACACTAAGCTAAGGCTTATTAAATCTCTGTTACTGCCTATCATTGATTATGCTGCAGTGGTTTACTGTAGGCCTGATTCACACTCTATGCAGAAATTGATTATTGCTTTTAATTACATGATCAGGTACGTTTATGGTTTGCGAAGATTATACTACGTTTCATAATATCATCAACTTGTCCTAGGATGTATGTTCAGGCAATTTCTCGATTCCAGATGTTGCTTGTTTTTACATAAGATTATTAATACTTAGACACCACCTTATCTGTTTGATAAACTCCGCTTTGCGCGTTCTGCCCGAACCTTGAGCCTCATAACTCACTCCTCAAATTATTTGAATTCGTCAAGACTTTTCTTTGTTTATGCCATCAGACTATGGAACTCCCTGCCTATAACGGTAAGGCAAATTATAGGAACAACAAACTTTAAAAAATCATCCCTGCCTATAACGGTAAGGCAAATTATAGGAACAACAAACTTTAAAAAATCATTATTTTTAAGTTTTCGTTAAACAAACATACTTAAACAGCTAAGGGGATACATCATTAATTCAATCTTATTTGCTCTCTTTCTTACAAAAAGAAAAAAAAAATGTGTTATCACATCTCTACCCTCTTAATTTTTTCTTTAATTAATTTCTATTTTTCTTTAATTATTGTTAATTTTTTATACAATTTAATTTTATCCACACAATTTTGTATTAACTCAGGTACTATAAAAGACTATGTCTTATTTGTACACCACTTTCTAATAAATTGAATTGAATTGAATTGAATATTAGTATTAGTATAAGTATTAGTATTAGTATTAGTATTAGTATTAGTATTAGTATTAGTATTAGTATTAGTATTAGTATTAGTATTAGTATTAGTATTAGTATTAGTATTAGTATTAGTATTAGTATTAGTATTAGTATTAGTATTAGTATTAGTATTAGTATTAGTATTAGTATTAGTATTAGTATTAGTATTAGTATTAGTATTAGTATTAGTATTAGTATTAGTATTAGTATTAGTATTAGTATTAGTATTAGTATTAGTATTAGTATTAGTATTAGTATTAGTATTAGTATTAGTATTAGTATTAGTATTAGTATTAGTATTAGTATTAGTATTAGTATTAGTATTAGTATTAGTATTAGTATTAGTATTAGTATTAGTATTAGTATTAGTATTAGTATTAGTATTAGTATTAGTATTAGTATTAGTATTAGTATTAGTATTAGTATTAGTATTAGTATTAGTATTAGTATTAGTATTAGTATTAGTATTAGTATTAGTATTAGTATTAGTATTAGTATTAGTATTAGTATTAGTATTAGTATTAGTATTAGTATTAGTATTAGTATTAGTATTAGTATTAGTATTAGTATTAGTATTAGTATTAGTATTAGTATTAGTATTAGTATTAGTATTAGTATTAGTATTAGTATTAGTATTAGTATTAGTATTAGTATTAGTATTAGTATTAGTATTAGTATTAGTATTAGTATTAGTATTAGTATTAGTATTAGTATTAGTATTAGTATTAGTATTAGTATTAGTATTAGTATTAGTATTAGTATTAGTATTAGTATTAGTATTAGTATTAGTATTAGTATTAGTATTAGTATTAGTATTAGTATTAGTATTAGTATTAGTATTAGTATTAGTATTAGTATTAGTATTAGTATTAGTATTAGTATTAGTATTAGTATTAGTATTAGTATTAGTATTAGTATTAGTATTAGTATTAGTATTAGTATTAGTATTAGTATTAGTATTAGTATTAGTATTAGTATTAGTATTAGTATTAGTATTAGTATTAGTATTAGTATTAGTATTAGTATTAGTATTAGTATTAGTATTAGTACAGGTAAAGCTCGGAAATTAGAACTCGCGGAAATTAGAATCGCTTGGAAATTAGAACAAAATTTTATATAACGTTGACAGCTTGGAAGTTGGAATATTATTTTCTTATTTTCAAGCCTTAGAATAGTAGCTCAGAAAAACGTTTGTTTTGTTTCGAAAATTAAAAGACTCACTTTACAGCTATCGCCTACTATGTTGTGAGTGTTTCTGTTTATGCAGTATTGCAAAAACGTATTGCATTTTGTGCTCATAAACAAAAAATTAAAAGAAAACACCTTGTCGTTGGAAATTAAATCGCAAATAAAAGAAAAAATTAAAAAAAGGTGCCACCAACAAAGCATTGGCTCTTAGGTATATATAATGTTGCGCTGTCTTAAATTTATTCTTGACAAAACCCTTCATATTGCTGAATTCCCAACAATGGATGCAAACTTTATGCGTGGATCCTACTTTTATGTTATGATTTTTTGTGTTATTCCTTAATAGAGTTTGCGAAAGCCTTTTAAAATATTGGGGTCTTAATTCTTTTTATCCTCAACACCAGTAATAAAACAGAATTGGAGGTATTGTCTATCTTTTGTGAGTGAAGGTTTATTAAGTCAAGCTTCAAGTCTAACTATATGAACGGAATAATGAGGTGCCCATACTACACAACCGTGTCCAAGAATCGGTCTTACACACGAATTAAACAAAAGCGTTAGGATATATGGATCCTGAAAACCTCGTGAAAATCTCTTTATGAAACCTAAGACCCTGTTAGCTTTTTTAATTATGTATATGATTCAAGTGATGACAGAAAGTAAGTTTAGGGTCTAAAATTACTCCTTACTCAGAAAATACGGAGAGATAAACAGATTCTTGTTGCGTGTAAAAGTCATGGTTTACACTTTTCGACATTTAAGAGGAGACGATTAGTATCGCACTATTCCCTAAATGTTAAAAGATCTTTCTGCAAAAGTAAGCAGTCAGAAGGTGATCTTATACTTTTGTAAAGCTTAATGTCATCGGCATAAATAAGGACAGACAAATTTTTTATGATCGAGAATAAGTCATTCTAAATAAAACAAATAAGATTGGGCCTAAATGGCTGCCCTGAGGGACACCAGAATTATCAACAAATTGATTCGAGCAGTCAAAGAAAAACAACATTATAATATCTATTTTTTAAATACTTTGAAATCCAATTCAAGAAACTGCCATTGAAGCCTTGTTTACCTAATTTCATGATAAGCAATTTATGACTCAACTTGTCAAAGGCTTTACTAAATTCAGTAAATATACAATCAATTTGTCCACGTTATTCAAAAACATCAAAGCAAAAGTACGTAAAGTTGAATAAATTTGTGACTGTGGTTTTTGCTTGACAAAACCATGCTGACTTGCACATATAATTGAACTACAGTGAAATGAAAGGACATTACAAACGATTGACTCAAACAATTTCAGTATAACAGAGAATTTTGCTATAGGTCGATCGTTCAAATATTTTATTTTTCGGTCCTTTCTTGTGCACAGGCGTAATGATGCGCTTTGGGAAAAAGCGAGCTTTTTAAAGATTCGTTAAGGAGAACACATAACGGATGGCACGAAATCAAGGCCAGGACTAAAACACTCGTCAAGTTTCATGATACTTTGTATGATTTTTTCTTCGCTTATATCAAAATAATTGAATTGAGATTAGGGAAATTTACCGCGAAAGAAGAAAAATAAGTATCATCAGAATTGTTGTCATCGAAGGCATCTTTGAAGTGATTTGCTAACATATTCGCAATAACCTCAGGCTCATGGCTAGTTGATGTTAAGTTAGACATAGATCTTGGGTAACCGCTATTTTTCCTTTTACTATTCACGAATTTCCAAAATCTGTTCGGATTAGATTGAAGCTCTATTCAGTTTTACGAATATAATTTTCATATAAAGAGTAGAGTATTCTTGAAAAAGTTGTTTTAAATTTAAGAAGGTTTTTTATTCTTCATCTGTTCTAGCTTTGTTAAATTTTACCCAAGCTTTATTTCTTTTCTTTTTTTAAGTTTTTGAGATGGATATCAAACCATGGTGGAACATTAGAATCGCTACGTGCTTTTTTAAGCGGTATAGTCTTGTAGAAACAAATTTTGAAAAAGTGTGTTATAAATTACGCTATATACGAGTATGTATCTCATTAATGTTGCAGTTAAGAAAAAAATTGATCCCATTGAATAGTAGGTAGGTACATAACAGATTAAAAAGTTCAGCAAAATTACACTTACTAAAGTTGAATTCAACATAAAGTTATTATGTGGAGAACACATATTCAAATTTAAAGAAATATCTTAAGCTGGATGATGTCGATCTTCATCTATTATTGTTACAGCAGAGGCAAATACAGCAGCATCGACATTAATGGTATCAGAGAAAAATACAAGATCCAATGTTCCAATAACGCGATTCTTCACTCAATTGAATTGGCTCAACCCACTATCAGACATACCATCGATTAATGAAAGCACATTATGGCTTGATGCATTGACCGGATTGTAGTTATTATCATCGTCATTTCCAATCAATTCTAGAAGTGTTAGGTTAAAGTCACCTACGACCAAGAATTCATCTTCTGGTTTCAGTAGGGCATAGATAGTTTCTATACAATCCGTTAAGTTTTTCATATAAGTCCTTCTTAGAACTGGGAGGTATGTAAGTCGATATAATGAATAGATGCTAAGTCTGCAATTTGATTTTTACGCACAGGACTTCAATGTTGGTTAGCCGAAAGTCATTAATTAAATAGGAAATGAGAGAATGTTTCACAGCTACAACGATTCTACATCCCACAACGCTAGAGTCGTCAAATGGTCTTGGCCATAGCTTCACAACGGCTTCATCGAATTTACTCAAACTTTGTATGGCATAGTTTTTCACAATTTCCTTCCTATAGGAAAGCATTGCAGGTTTTTAAGTAAAGCCGTTCTAAACGGTGGCTCATATACAACGAGCCATTCAGTTTTATCCAAAAGTTTTTGTTTTTTCTTAATTGCTCAAAAACGGCTTTAACGATTTTGAATAAACTTTGCGTGTGAAAATGCAAAAAAAACGGAGATCTGGTCTTAACGGCATTTTTCCAAATGGTCATAAAATGGAAACGGTTGTATCGAATTCATTCAAGCTGTATTTGATATAGTTTCTTACAGCTTCCTATCAGATGGCATTTCATTTTTTACAGTTTCTCTTTTTTATGTGGTGGCTCCCATACAAAGAACCACTTGGTTTTGGCCTTTTTTTCGTTTCTTCTGGTTTACTAAAAAAAAGGCTTCCCTCGATTTTTATCAAACTGTGTATGTAGTATTATATATAATGCTTCAAAAGCAAAAGCAAAAGCAAAATGCCTTTTGTATATTTAAGATACGACTGCGAATAAACCACTAGAAAAGAGAGAGTGTATCAAATTGAAATCTAAACCTTTATATGAATTTCTTTGTTTAATCTGCCAAAAACATATGTTTCCATTTATCAATTTTTGTTTGCACTATCAGATCTCGAAAGCAATAATCTTATATCAAGCATTAACTTACAATCAGAGATTTAGACAATATATACAGGGTGATTCACGAGCGTTGTGCCAGTAAGCTAGAGCGTGAAGGTGGGGTTGAGACAAGAAAAAATCGTATGGGAGGGGGTCTATTCCCCTCCGCTTATCCGGGAGGGGAAATTTTCTAAAAACATGACTTAAATTTGAACAAAATTATTAAAAAATAACGGTAGCTCCTACAATGCCATGCTATACCTTTTTTAAAGCAAAAAACTTATTATTTTATTGTAATTTAAATGAAGTTATTCTATTAAACCGTTTTCAAAATCTTAATTTTCAAACTCAAAATCTTGGGAAAAAAAATTAAAAAAATAATTTTAAAACTAATTTTGTTCAAAATTTTACGTAATTAAGTATTATTTTTGTTCTCAAAATTCAATGCTTCACTTAATTTTAAATTCAACACTGAAAACCGTTTGGTTTTATGACTTTTTGTTACCAAGACATTGAAGAATAACCGAACCTACTTCTTCACAAAAACAAGAAAATCTAGCCTTACGGGATGGCACAAGGTATCATTTAGCCAATTTTTTTTCGTGTTTTTGTGAAGAAGTAGGTTCGGTTATTTTTCAATATCTTGGCAACAAAAAGTCATAAAACCAAACGGTCTTCAGTGTTGAATTTAAAATTAATTGAAGCACTGAATTCTGAGAACAAAAATAATACCTAATTACGTAAAATTTAAAAAAAAAATTAGTTCTTAAATAATTTTTTTAAATTTTTTTTTTTTTCAAAAATTTGAGTTTGAAAATTAATATTTTGAAAACGGTTTAATAGAATAACTTCATATAAATTACAATTAAATAATAAGTTTTTGGCCTTACAAAAAGGTAGAGCATGGCATAGTAGGAGTTACCATTATTTTTTAATAATTTTTTTTCAAATTTAAGTCATGTTTTTAGAAAATTGCATCTCCTGGCTAAACGGAGGGGAATAGACCCCCCTCCCATACGATTTTTTTCTTGTCTCAACCCAACCTACACGCTCTAGCTTATTGGCACAACGCTCGTGAATCACCCTGTATAATGTGTTCACTGGCTACATCGTTTAGTGCTGATGTCAGTTGTTAGTTAGAAAAATGTACAAATCTCTACTATATGTATATAAAATTGTAATTCTGTTTGTGTGTGGGCTTGTCCGTATGTTACAGATAAAGTCACGACTTACCACTTACATCGCCACAAAGTATGTTGGATCCGCTTCCTCCATTGGTTGGCCAGGTTATTGGCTATTTAAATTAATAAAAAAACATTGTGTTAAATAGGTATAATATATATAAATATTTCCACTTACCTCTTAAATTTTTAATGAAAAATTTTATATTTCAAAAATATTCTTGACGTTTCTTCTTTTCTTATTAGCTGTACTGTACGTACAGCGGCAGTTCCTTACAATTTTTAGGGAAGGAACACAATCTGAATTTTCTTCACGTAAACACAAAGTGCACGACTGGGTAGTACGAACTTGCTATAATGTGTTGAAATGGTCTTGGGGCTTGAGATTTTGGGGAAAAGCATTGACAAAAATCATACAAAATTTTATTAATTACTTAAAAATCAAAAATAAAACTGAAGTAAACCATCAGATTTCTTTTGCTTTTTTCGAATTTTAAGGACATTTTTTTTTTTTTGAGTATGCCAACATCTAGCAACTTAAAGTTCTTATCAGAAAATAATTATTTTAAAAATTTTGAAAAAACTGTTAAAAAAAAAAATAAAAAAAAAAAACTTTTTTTTTAACTCAAAAATAGTTTTTTTTTTGAAAAATTAAACAATTAATATAAATAATATAATAAAAATGGATTATTAAAAAGGTTCGAGCACATAAAACTTGAAAACTACTTAACCGAATATGATACTTCCTGCTATGGGTTTGTTCGTAATTGATACGTGAAGGTTAAGGGAAAAAGAAAGTCGAAATAAATATAACAGGTGGAGCTGTTAATGCAGGTGCATTAAAATTGAAAACTACTAGGTCGAATTAGGTACTTACATCTGTGGGTTTGTCTGTAGTTGCTAAGTTATGGATTAGGAAAAAAGAAGTTGAACAGTTTTTAACATGCAGCGCCGCAAGTGCACATTTCGTTTTTCAGTTGATTTTCGCTTATTTTTCGGGTAAAGTAATTTATATTTACGAAATATGTATGTAGGTATATCACTGCTAATTCATGCCGTTTCACAATAAAGCATATTTTTTGTTATTTCTGATGATCCTACTAATATTATAAATGTGAATGTCGACGTTTGGATGTTTGTTGCTCAAAAACACCAGAACGCCTCAACGGATCTGGATAAAATTTGGCACACAGATGGATTATAGTCTGGAATAGCATATAGGATACTTTTTATCCCGGTGAAATATGGTTCTTTTGGGATAGATTTGTTTTAATTTTTGAAATCACTTCAGAATGGCTGATGGGATCTGGATGAAACTAAGCAGAGATAAATTATCTGTATGTATGGAATAGGACATAGGCTTCTTTCTATAACTGTAAAATGTATGGAATAATAAAGATCGGGCTAAAAGAGTAGCTAGATTACAAGAGACGACTCTTCAGGCTACAGGCTACTTCTAGATCAGCTGAAACGCGAGCGAAGCCACGGGTAATGCTAGTTTTGTTTGTAAAAGAGTTTTCACATTAAAATTTTCTTTGAAATGCGTTGAGGTTTACGAGAAAATCTGGTATGACAAAACTGGTCCTATTGTAGGTACCGTTACAAGACTTTTCCTGAAAAATTAATTCAAACCAAAATTACTTCAAATAAAGTTTGCATAGAAAACATCATTCAGAAAGTTTTATCAAAATCGTACGAATTAAATCGGTCCCCAGCGGTTTAGGCTGTAGTTGCCGATACAGACAGACAGACAAAACTGTAGATTGTAGAACCCACTTTTTTCGGCTTCTCTCTCATCGTTATGTTATGTTTGATTGTCCAAACAATTTTTTTTTACGAATGCATAACTTGCCTTATAGTACCTATAATCCCAAGTAAACATTTCTTTCAAAGCCTGACGCATGGGATGACATTTCTGACAGTTAATTGTCAGCAAAAAATCTACCAACCGTCTGATCTTACAATATTCAACCTTGACAACGTTGTCAGAGAAAGCATTGCCAGGTCAAACACCTGACAATCAAATGTCAGGTTTTTTGGACAAAACCAGCTCATTGGCAGGTCATAGTCAGAGCGTTAGTAGACCTGACAATATTGTAAGACCGGACAATCATCTGTACACAGCTTTATTAACAGAAAAAAAAAAGTTTGAAACTTGAATCTGTAAGAATAGCATTGCCATCTGCAATTGATTTATGAAGTTAAAAATTAAATTTAATTAATTCAATGAACAACAAAATTATATACATAATATCAGAGTATGTAGGTATATCCGTTTTGTCATTGTCAATTCTGGAAGTTTTTACCTGTTATTTTCCCGGTTTTGGTTAGTAAATGAAATATACGCTTTTATTCGAGAAAGTTAATGAAATGAAATGATTGATATCTTAACCATTTGAATGCATGTCAGCTTCGCACCATCTTTCTGACAATTATAATAAAATCATTACTCTTACACTCAACAAAAAACCTTTCCTTATAATATTTATGAAGATATCAGCACTACTTGATTCCAAAAAAGAAATATTGTTATCATAACATTCCGCTGTTTGTAACCCGATACCAATATATCTTTGATTTTATTTCTATGTTCTTACTGTATTTTTCAAAAATACATATTTATGGGGCACAAATAAGATTGTCAAGCAGTGTCCCAGACAAAAGGCATGCATCAGATGATCCGCAGGCTGATTCCCATTGCGGTGTGATCCATCGAGATCCATATCAAAATCGTTTGGAAAAAAATTAGGAACTACCTTTTTCAAAATAACAAATAAATAAATTATTTCTTCTTGGTCCCTGAGTGAACCATTGATGTCTAACCGCATTGCATGGCAGACAAGTTAAATTTATAGTGACTTCATAGAAGTATATTTCTTATACGGCCTTAGGTGGCTTTTCGGTAATTTATGCAGTCTTAATAGCGTTTACATGACCATACGCAGCATCACCTGTTTGGCTGGTCACATTAGTCACGTGTAATGGCGCTTCCTTCTTGTCAGAGATCGTTCTGAGGACTGGTACAGAGGAATGGTTGGTTATGGTATGTATAATGTATGTCTATGTATATCTAGCATCTGCAGATAGATTGGATATCCGATGGGTAAATGAATGAGCGAGTGTGTTGACGCTGCTGGGTGTTGCTCTGTCGCTTGTGATTTTGGTCAATGCCTGTAGGCTCGAATGTATGTACAATGTACATACGTGTTAATATGTAAATTATATGGAAAATAGATAGCTGTCTCATTACCATACCTATAGCCTCCTTAAACCTACGTCTGATACTTTGGAGATCAATGTTTTTGCTGCACGCATTCACATATATGTATTTTTAGTATAGAACGTGTGTGTGAACCTAAATCACTGGTTGAAAATGAGAAACGATTCGATGTATTTTGTTGGTCACTTTGGTATTATAAAAAAAAAACAATAAGATTCTTTTTCTTGAATCAAAAGAAGATCATAATGATTAATTTCAGCCATCATCAGGTGGAACTAGAGTGCACAACTGGGTCGCACAATCTTGCTCATATGTGTGTCTGTGTTCTTGGGGCTTCATATTAAAGAGGAAAAATTAATTTGAAATTTTATTAATTACTTCAAATAGGAAAATCACTAGCTAAAACGTTTTATACACTGAGGACGCCTGACGACAACATGAATCTTCAGGGTAATAAAGAAGGTCAACAGCAACTTGTTAGCTGTTCTGTTAAAAAAAATCTAGCCTTACGGGATGGCACAAGTGATCATTTAGCCATTTTTTCGTGTTTTTGTGAAGAAGTAGGTTCGGTTATTTTTTAATAGCTTAGCAACAAAAAGTCATGGAGCCATACGGTTTTTAGTGATGGATTTAAAATTTAATTGGATAACAAAACCTCATACTTGACAAACATTTATGACTCCTTTCGGTAGGTTTAAATTTAACCGGATGCCATTTGGTCTAAACTATGCACCAGAAATGTTCCAAAGTAAAATGATTCAAATATTTGGGGACATTCCTGGAGTGATAGTTTTTTTTTTTTGATGACCTGACAATAATGGCGAAAAACAAAGAAGAGCATTACAAAAAAGTTTCTGTTGTGTTGTGATAGAAAGGGTACGTACGAATGGAGTTAAGTTCAATCGTGAAAAAATCCAATTTAGAAAATCTGAGATAAGGTTTATGGGACATGTATTGTCTGAGGGAAAATTGAAACCAAATACCAAATGTTAAATATCGGAAAGCAATAATGGGAATTAAATACCAGCCAACAAGCATGACGTTATGCGATTGCTGGGTTTGTTCAAATATCTGGGAAAATTATTCCAAATCTGTCCATGAAATCCGCGTAATTTAACGTGAAATGATGTCAGGTTCGGATGGACAGATGAACATAAAAAGGAAATGAAAAATTTATTGCAGACAGTCTCGAAAGAACCGTTGTTCAAAGTGTACAATCCAAAAGAGCCAGTAACAGTACAAACGGATGAATCGAAGAACGGGTTAGGGTGTGTGTTAATGCAGAATGGAGAAGCGTATGCTTCTCGTACGCTAAGTATTAGTGAACAGAAGTGGGCGCAGATAGAAAAAGAGTCAGTGGTCATCGTTTTTGGATGCAAAAGACTTAACTTTTTTCTGTAAGGTCGGGAGTTTATGGTAGAAAGTGATCGCAAAACACAAACCCTTAGAGACTCTCGTTAAGCGCAATAATAATGATGTTGTGCACGACTGCAACGAATGTTCATGTCACTTCTGGTACCGCTTGCCTACCAGGACAGGGACGATTCCCACCAACTTATCCCCCTCACTTCCTCCTCTAGAAGGCGATTGGACATAGGGTTACTCAGGAGTAATCCACTTAAATTTCCTGGTTTGTCGCCACTAGGACAGAGACGATTCCCACCAACTTATTCCCCTCGCTTCCTCTTCTAGAAGGCGATTGGACATAGGGTTACTCCTGGTTTGCCACCACTAGGACAGTGACGATTCCCACTAACTTATTTCCTCTCGCTTCTTCCTCCAGAATGCGATTGGACACAAGGGTAACTCGGGAATAATCCACTAAAATTTCCTGTTTTGCCACCACCAGGACAGGAACATATCCCACGGGTGCGTACGCTGTAGATTTGATTTATTTTAAATTTTGGTTTATATAAATTAGATTTCTAAGAGGAACACGTAAATTGTATCTAAGAATTAAGAAGAAAATTTAATTAAATAAGAAAGAGTTGAATTCAAATAAAAATAAAATTTTTAATTGCTTTCATTATTTCTACCTTGGACTCCACTGTCGCTGCCCCAGCTTTGAAACAAAAAAGCTTCACAAATTGGTACCCGAGCAGGGACCTTTAGGAAATTCAACCGAACTCCGACCGACCAGCAGTTTCCGAAAGGTCTCACCGACCGTACCAACCGTACCGACCGAACCGACCGCCGATCATCGATGTCCAGCAGCAGTACTCTTCCAGGCGTACACATAGAGGACTACTCCGAATTTACCAACATAATTACCCCAAGACGAAGAAAGAACCAGCAATCAGCTCCTCCTCCAGCCCAGCCACAACATGCCCGGATCCGAGAACGACGAACAAGCCGCCGACGACTACAATCCATTTGAGAACCTCGGGTTCATCTCATTTTTGAGAAAAGATGAGTTAACGGAGATGTTGGCTACCCAAAATTTGTCAACTGAAGGCAGGGTAGACGAGCTTCGGAAACGCTTCAGACTACACCTCAAAGGGGTCCGCCACCACAAATCAACGCAAAGTTTTTGTGAGCAATGGACGCGTGTCGAGGGAGGGTTAGCCGCCGAGGAACAAAAACATACCGAAACCACGACAACCTAAGACGGAACATCAACTAACGGAGGTGATCAAGAAACCAAGTGCAAACTGCCTGTTGCCAACGTACTACCATCTAGAAAAAACCAGCCACCAAGTATGGTAACACCGCTGACAAACCCCTACCAATGTCCCACGACCGACCGATTTGCTTCCCCCGTATACGGGTATGCCAGGTACGAACCCGCTGCACCTCCCAATAGCCGACTCACCCTAAGCTATGAGTCGAAGGTGATGAACACCGTGAGGAAGTGGGGGATGAGATTCGATTCGAGCGGCAATCCTCTCGAGTTTATGGACAGTTATGGAACTCACAAGGTGTTACAATATACCGCCGAACGACATGCTGCGAACCCTTCCGGAGTTGTTTAGGGGAACTGCGTTAGAGTGGCTACTCATAAAAGAAAGCAGCTTCCAGACTTGGGAAGAATTTCGGTCCGCGTTCTTGTGACATTTCTTGCCAGCCGGCTACAGCCACCGACTAGAGGATGAAATCCTCCGTAAACGCCAAGGGCCACGAGAGAGAGCCAAGGAATATATTCTGGCCATGCAGAATCTCATCCGACAGCACCCCCGGATGACTATATCGGAAAACGTGGACCGGATCTTGGACAGCCTCCGCCCAGAGTACCGATATTGTATTAAGCGTCGAGACTTCGATACGCTGGACGAATAAGTGTTGCTGGCAGAAGAGTTTGAGTCTATCAGGACGGATGAACGGAACAGCCGACCCTCACCAGGACCCGCCCCAATTTTCTGCCAAATCCCCGAATGCCCGCAGTCACCGTCCCCTATTATAGATGAACGCATTTTTGAAACTGCAAGCAGAGGGGGGGTACCAGAATGAGAATGGCCACCGGCCTCTCCGTCCATTTTGTTCCCATTTGGGGAAGACGGACGGTTATCCGAAGATTATCCATGCCGGCGAACACCCGTCGCCGTCGTGAATTCGCCCCCTGGAAAAGACCCCCGGCCTTCCGTACCCCTCAAAATTCAAGGAATCACCTACCAAACATTACTGGACACCCGGAGCTACTAAGACCTTCATAGGTCAGGCGTTAAGACAGCAGTTCAAGCAACTGGACATTCCGCTGACCTAACAGCACCGACCGATACAACTGACCAACGGCGACCCCGTGGTTACCACCGAGCATTATGGTCACCCTCTCGTTGGGTGAGCCGATGCTAGCCGGAGAGGTAATGTACATGCCTGCACTTGAGGAAGATGCCATTTTGGGCATGGATTTGCTTAAATAGGCCGGTTTACAAATCTCCTTGGGGGGCATGCCCGCGGCAGAAGTAAAAGCTCTCAAACACCACAACCGGAATCCATTTGCACGGTCACATCGAGCGAAACCGATCAACAAGACCGCCTGACAGAATTTTTAAAGGAGGAACTGCCCAAGTTTGACCAGATTTTGGGCATGGCCAATGTACCGCCTCACCGCATACGTCTTAAATCAGATTAACCTTTTAAGCAGCGGTATTACACCCGCAACCCTACCATGCAGAAGGTAATCGACGAAGAGGTCGACGAGCTTCTAAGAACGGGAAAAATCAGCCCATCGAAAAGCCCATATAGTTCGCCTATTGTTCTAGTGCGAAAGAAAGGAGGAACTTGGCGAGTTTGTATCGACGTTCGGCAATTGAACGAGCTTGCCTTCAAAGGCGCTTATCCCCTTCATTTTATAATGACGATTCTAGACAAGTTGCGAGGGGCAAAATTCATCAGCACGATCGATTTGAAACAGGGGTACTGGCAGATCGCTCTAGATCCTACCTGTCGTCCATACACTGTCTTCACCGTGCCGGGTAGAGGCTTATTTGAATGGAAGGTCGTGCCTCGTGGGTTGCACTCAGCAGGAGCTAAGTATTAGAGGGCTATGGATTCTAGTTTCGGACGTACCTGGACGACATAATTGTAATCCATAACGATCCGTAACGTCTCCTAGCTTGATCAAAGCAATAAGGGAGAGAGTGATCAACAGGTTTGTAGTCCCGCGAATTTTCTTTTCAGATAACGGCTCCCAGTTCACCAGCCACCAATTCCGCGAATTTTTAACCGAGTTGGTTATTCAGCACTGTCTGACCGCCCCGTATACCCGCAAGAAAACCCGACGGAAAGAGTGAATAGGAGTAACAAGACTATGATCGCACAATTCTTCCACGAGAACCAGCGTACTTAGGACGAGCACCTTCCCGAGTTAGCTTTTGCGTTAAATACCAGCTGCCATGACTCTAGAGGCTGCTCATCGGCTTCAAGGGCCAGTAATCGTCACAATAAACAAAAATTATAAAAAAAACTATATTCGAGCCCACGTATGGGATTAAAAGGGATTCAATTGCGAAAATCATATAAATACCGCCGACCAAAACGTTTCGGTCATCAGTTCTTTTCCAGCCATCGACCAGACAATTTCTTTCCGAAGAACATCCCAGCCGATAAATTACACCCCCCTAGTAGAGAAACGTAAGTCCCCCGCTCGCAAACCGACCGCACCCTTTCATATATCCCTTTTTAATAGAATGCGACCAACAAACAACAATCCCACTCAGCACCCACAGCCGCAGCGAAACAGAGGATTGCTAGAAAGCCATCCCAAGCCACAGTCAACCCATACGTCCGCCGACGCACGGTCCCCAGTAAGGTGCGCGCACCTCCCAGAGGTCCAGCGACTCAACCCATGCAGGTGGTAAATCCAACTGGATGTTCAGAGGTCAATGATCACCCTCAGGAGAAGGATGGCATTGTCGCCATACCGCCAAGGCCCACTCAGGCAACCTTAATGGAAAAAATCAAAGCCCAAAGGCAAAGAACCGTGCAGGCTTGGATGAGCAGCAACGACCCGGCCGGGCCCCCCACCGATTTGTTTCCCTCAACCTGAAGCCAGACAAACCAACCAGGTCCATCAGGTTGGAAAATATTGGGCATCAACCCCAACAAGGATCCTGTGGTGAAGCATCCTCTAATAGAGATTTCCTCAGGTCCTGAACGAACCGTAGCTGAAGTAACACCAGTTAGTCCATGCACGCCAGCACCATCCAGCCGCGCCCTGCTACCCGTAATCACAGCAGTCCGGGATATAGCCACAATCGGACTGGAACAAACCGTAGCGGAAGTAACGCCCATTAATCCATTCACACCAGCATCATCCAGCCGCTCCCCGTTACCCGTGATGACAGCCGGCCGGGATGTAGCAACCATTGGACCTCAGACTTCTAACCACCCAGAAAAGCGGAGCGCAGCCCGCCCTATTTATAATTCGCCAGCTGGAGCCCATCTCGCCCCCGCCAGAGAGATACCTCATCAGTGGAGCACGGACAAATTAGCCTCTGATTTTGACCCCTTTCTGGGGATTAATCTGAACGGCAGGCGGCTTCACCTCCGATTTTACATCGATCGGCCGTGGGGAAGAATTTCTGTGTGCGTAGATAAAAAAGTGTGCAATTCCAGCCAGACATTTCCCACTCGAATGGATCCTCAGTCATTCCAGTTACCACTCCTTATGAATTCCCTATTACTGAATATTACTTATCTTTATTTCGGGTGCCTATTGTTTCGGGTTTTTCAATTCGAAATCAATTGTTGAGTTTTCATACATTATATTTGTTATTTAGTTCCCAAAACCTTATTTAGTTTTTCTTTTACTTTGTCTTTCGATCACTTCGCTTTACTGTCACTTTATTACAGTTTACTTTATTTTTTGGTTATTTTGCATGTCAGTTAAAAGAACAAAGCGTCATTAAGGCAAAGCTTATCTCGATTACTTTTTTTTCGTTTCCAGTTTATTTTGAGAGCAGTTCATTCTGCTCGAGTTCAATCGGAATCGGTTATGATAATGAAACCCTACTAGCATAGTTTATTCATTAAAAAAAGTTTTTTTAGGTTTGTAATAATTGTTGTTAATAATTGAAACTAAATTATTAGCATATCAATTTTTTTTTTGTAGATGAATTTTAGTTTAAATAACTTCTGTTTTGTTGAAAAATGTTAATTTTGAAGTGAATTATTAACATTAATATTTTCGACATTGTTTGCTTCGTTACTTTTTTATTTGTATAGAGCAAAAGCATTAAAATTCGCGCGAATTTTAATGCTCTTGGTCTTTTTACAAACAAAACAGTAACGAAACAAACGATGGCGAAGTAATCGAAATCGAAATGAACTAAAACCGAAATAATCAAAAAACCAAATAATAAAAGGCGAAATGAACTTAAAACGATATAAGCAGAAGACTAATGATTTTTTATTAGAAATAAACACAAACAAAACAAAAAAGAAATTAAACAACTAAAATGCGCAATAGCGAAAAAAAAACAAAACCACTTTGGCTAAACAATAAAACTCGAGGTAAAAAAACTAAACAAACAATTCCCCTTTATTTCAACTTAATTCCGTTAGAATATATTTTGAATTTTTTTCTTAGTCTTAAGAGAATTCTTGAAATAATCTTGTTATTTTTGAAAAAAATTGAGTTATACCTTTCTTGTTCCGATAAGAAAAAAAAACCAACTAATTCATCTTGCCTCCTCCTCTAGAAGGCGATTGGACATAGGGTTACTCGATAGTAATCCACTTAAATTTCCTGGTTTGCCACCACTAGGACAGGGACGATTCCCACCAACTTATTCCTCTCGCTTCCTCTTCTAGAAGGCGATTGGACATAGGGTTACTCGGTAGTAATCCACCAATATATACTGGTTTGCCACCACTAGGAAAGGGACGATTCCCACCAACTGATTTCCTCTCGCTTCCTCCTCCAGAAGGTGATTATACATAAGGGTTACTCGGGAGTAATCCTATAAAATTTCCTGGTTTGCCATCACCAGGACAGGGACGGATCCCACGGGTGCGTACGCTGTAGATTTTATTTATTTTAAATTTTAGTTTATATAAATTAGATTACTAAGAGAAGCACATATATTGTATCTTAGAATTAAGAAGAAAATTTAGTTAAATAAAAAAGGGTTGAATTCCACCTAAACTAAAGTTTTTAATTGCTTTCTTTATTTCTACCTTGGACCCCACTGTCGCTGCCCCAGCTGGGAAACAAAAAAAGCTTCACAATACATTACTACTGGCCCAATACGAACATTCAAATTAGAAATCTGGTAACGTCATGTAATATTTGTGAGAAATTTACACGAAATAATAGAAAAGAAGAGTTTGTGCAAGAAGAACCAGCAAAATATATGTTCCATTTGGTATCGATGGACTTGTTTGACTTATTTGTAATTGATGCGTACTCGGGATATATTATAGTGGAACAATTGAATAGTTAAACAGCAGGTCACGTTATAAAAAACAAATAAAAAATAAACTGTTACCCCAACAGCTGCAAGCGGGGCCGGGCGTGTGACTTACACTCTCAACCATTCTCGTTTGTGTGTTGATATCTGCAGGAATTGAAGGGGTCTACAATTTACCACCGAATCCGAACGGCTAACAGAGAAGCACTTTCCATGACATTTATTACTCTTGGAAAATTTTTCACTTCGTCGCAAGAGGCAGTACCCCGGAAAAGAACTTAAGACCAGAAGTTTTTTTTGGAAAAACAACCAGAATTTTTTTCTGGCTCAAAAATTTAAAAAAGAACAGAATTTAAGTAAGCAAACAAGCCAGAAATGTTGGAAATTACGCCAGATAGATGTGAAAAAGGGCCAGAGAGGAAAGTGGAAACTAAGACAAAAAATTAAAATTTTTGGCCTAATTTCCAAATAACGATTTGGAAAAAGGCCTGATTTTAATTTTTAACAAGAACTGGATGTGTTGCTCACCCATCCCGCCCCGTAGTTGTTTCAGAGACGGGCGCGGGCGACGGACGCGGGTGGCGCGGCGGGCGCGATTGCGTCGCCGCCCCGCCCCCTCCGCATTTAAACTTTAAATTGAAAAAGGTGTCAATATTTAAAGGTGCTTTTATTTGTAACCAATAAAAAAACTAAACAATAGTTAACACAACAACATTAAAAAAACAAAACTAAATAATGTTACTAAATGTAAACTTGCAACGTGTCTACGGTTTTCCGACAGCATGCGCATTTATAATTTTCCTGTGCATCTGCCACTGCCTGTACCTGAAACTTTATTTTGCACTCAGAGCATACCTTCATGTGTCTGCATGGCAACATAACAATTTTTGGCTGAAGGGCCTGACATATAATATAACAGTTTTCTTTTTCCAAAATAATTAAAGGAAAAATCAACAGAATGTTTTTTCTGGCTTTTTTTCCAGAATATTTTTTGGAAGAAAGGCCTGAAATCTGGGAAAGAATGTCATAAAACTTTGGCTGTTTTTCCTAGGAAAAAAGGCCAAAATTTTCTGGAGTAATTGCCCGGAGCCGGAGTCGGCAAGGATCGAACCCAGAACCTGCGGCGTGGCAGTCCGAAATACTTTAACGAAGCTCATTATAATAAAGCTTAAAATTAATTTTGATAAACTAGGATATTCAACAATTATTAAGTCTGATATAACTAATATAATTTAACTCCGGTAGCAAACATGGGATGAACTCCAGTACAACTATTTTTCGGTAGAATGATAAAAACTAGAATGCCCATTTCGGATTCCTTGCTTTATCGGTATAACTAATGTGAGGAGACTGTAAAAAACAAAATTCAAGAAATATGAGAAAAGCAAAAATACTTTAATGACAGGAATGCAAAAGCATTACCTTACTTAAATATAGGGTCCGTCAAATGAAGTATTACCAACTCAAAGTTCAGCACACTGTAAATACCTTTATACTTTTAAAAACCATGTCACTGCTCAAAATAGCTTCCTCTTGCAAGGATGACAGCATCAATGGGACCCGTACCCATTCCCGACGAAACGCTAAATTCAATGTTGTAACACTCATATGCTTTTCAGCCCCCAAAATGGACTATACAGAGAAGTCCATTGGACTATAATCTGGTGATTAGGGAGGCCACTGTTTCTAAGAAATGAACTATGGAACGTGATCTGCAAGAAATTGTTGCGTTTAACGAGCTTTATAAGACGGTGCTGAGTTTTAAAGTCAGAAGTACAACCGTGAATCTTCTTACAGTAGTTATCAACAATATAATAAACTTTCAAAAAAAAAAATATTCCCACGTCGCCAGTGATGCCAACATAAAATCGTTAATCACTGCCAATTAAAAAAAAATTTAAACAATCGATTTACGGAACAATTATGGGAAATGTAAATAACAGGTCATATATTATTAAAGATAATTTTGAAAATTATTTTAGACGTAATAGAAGGTTTATAGCAAAAACAAAAAGTAATGATATAAATGCTGGTGAATTATTATTATTTGAAGAAAATATTATACAAAATGTAAAAAGTCCTACAGAATTTAAAGAAATTAGAGTGGAACAACCACCGATATACAAAATACAGAATAGTAACAAGAATGCAACGAATCTTAACAACAACTGTGAAGTGGAGGAACCTATTCTACTAGAGGTGAATAATGATGAAAATGCATCTGATGAATATGAAACCGTTGGTAGTTCTGGTTCTGAAACTGTAGAGATTCAGAATAATCCTGAACCTAAGAAAACCTTAATTGGTCGAGTAGTTCGACCATCATCACAGGTATATCGTTGGGATTAATATGTAATTATTATCATTAAAAAAAATTGATATCATTATACCTAATCAGTGTTGGATAGTTACGCGTAACTTTGAAATTTTAATTAGTTACACGTAACTAATGTAACTTTTGTAACTAATGTAACTATTGTAACTAAATGTAACTAATTGTAACTAAATGTAACTAACTATAACCAATAGAATTTTTCAAAAACAAAAACTCACATTTTAAGTTAAATTGAAATTTAGAAGTTCCACAAACCCGATCGAATGACGATTGACTACACTGTTTTAGGGCAAAGCTGGGCCAGCTGCCAGCTGTGGCAACGCCAACCTAGCAAGGAATACATTTTTAAATTACTATATTTCTGCAAAAAAAAATTTCAAAATAATAAAACAAAATAGATCTCGTTTGATTTCCTTTGGGCGAGCTAAATCTGAAATTTGAGACCAAATCTGAGATTAAATCTGAATTTACCATACAAAAATAAATCACAATAAACAAAGAAATGTCCAGGAGTCTCAAGTGTCGATCAAGTGCTCGTCGTGTGCAGTCGCGTTGTTTCTGTGCGCGTGTGTCACTCACAAAAATAATAATAATAAAAAAAAAAAAAAAAAAGATAAACCAAACCAAATTTACATACCTACCATAAATAGTGCAATAAATCTAAAGTCATAAATTAAATTCAGCCCTAAACTTGAAAAATAAATAGAATCAGTGCCAATTAAAAGAAAAAGAAAAAAAAAATACACCAAATACTTCGCTCGCATTCGCAGCACAGCATCCAACAATACCCATCCTCTCCACCCGCGCCACCCATAACTGTTGCTTTCTATGCAATGCAAGCCTCTTGTGGGGCTTATCGCAAGAGATTTTGCATTGGATGGTGAGCAGCATTTGATGTGTATTTCTTTCGTGTCTTTTGTCTATATTAATTCCCGTTTGCAAATTGTTTTATGGGCATAACACCTAGGACAGTTTGTTTATAATTGGAATTAATATGGGCCTATACTGCACGGCTGAAATTAGTTTCGTCAAAGTTGAATCTTTTGTGTTTAGTTTTTCAGAATGGTAAGTGATTTTTGTGTCGTCTATTCAAATGTTCGTGGGCTTAGGAAGAATTTCTTTTCTGTGTACGCCCATACTGTGCAATACAGGCCAGCTGTTTTCGCATTAAGTGAAACCCAGGTTGGACAGAATACTGATTTATCAGAATTTTGTTTGTTTGGATATAACTTAGTGCCACTACTTTTTTCCCACCATGGTCTTGTCGTTTATGTTAGGAATGATATTGCTTGCCAGAGCCTTCCCCAATATGGGCATTGTTCTAATACGAACTTTAATTTCCTGTGGCTCAAATTCACTGTCCGCAAGCATATCATTCATTACTGTTTTCTTTACAGGAGTCCGAATCTTGACAGCATGTCTACTTGTGATGAGTTAGATGTTTTGTCAGATTCAATTTCCCGAATTGTTTCCCATTGTCCTCACACTGAAGTCGTGATTACGGGCGACTTCAATGTACACAATTCAAGTTGGCTCCGATATTCTGGCCAGACAACACTCGAAGGAAGGTATACCGAGATCTTTGCTGAGTATAACCATCTTACCCAGCTTGTCGATGAGCCTACTCGCATACCGGATGTTGATGGGCATTCCGCCCATACTCTTGACTTGTTCCTTACTTCCCATCCTGATAAATATACTATTAAAGTAACTTCTCCATTTGGCACCTCGGACCATTGTGTCATTTCAGCTAATTTCTCGATCTCCAACCATCCAGTTAAAGAAAAAATTCCCACTAGGACCGTTTGGCAATACGAGAAAGCCAACTGGGACGGTCTGAATAATTTCTTTCGCAACTTTAACTGGTCATTATGCTTCCTCGATAATGACATTGATGCCAGTGCTGAAATGATTACAGAAGTGATTTTTCTTGGAATGAGAACTTTTGTCCCTCACAGAACAAAATGTATCAAACCAAAAGAAAAGTCTTGGTTTACCGAAGAGTGTAAAGAAGCTATCAGGTTGAAAGAAGTAAGCTTCCGATCCTATAAAGCCAACCCAACTGAGGAAAATCGGAAGAAACACAAACAAGTTAGGAACTCGTGCAACTCCGTTATCCATAAAACGAAATTTTTGCATGACCAGAAGTTACGGCAAAAAATTCTGCAATGTCCCAAAGGCAGTAAAAACTTCTGGTCATTTGTAAAAAACGTCAAGAACTCAACGTCATCATCAGCTCCAACGCTCATCGTCGACGATAAACCCATTGTCAGCTCTTCAGAGAAGGCGAATATGCTCGCAGCTCATTTTGCTGCAAGTTCTACGTTGCCTGCAAGCAACAATGCCCCTCCTGTACTTGAGAACGTTAATTTTTCTATGGGACAGATATTTTTCCGCACTCGTACAGTAGCAAGAGTACTTCAAGATCTTGATATACACAAATCCGCTGGCCCGGATGGTATACCCCCTATTCTTCTGAAGAAGTGTTCTTCATCTCTGGCAAAACCACTGCGTAAGCTTTTTCATCGCTCCTATCGTTCAGGAATCTTTCCTAGTAGATGGAAAACAGCATTTGTCCAGCCCGTCCCAAAAAAAGGTGATTCCTCCTCCCCCTCCTCCTACCGACCAATTGCACTTACGTCCCTTCTTTCCAAGGTCATGGAAACGCTGATAAATCGTCAGCTCAAGAAATATCTCGAAGATCGGGAGCTTTTAAATGACCGGCAATACGGCTTTCGCAGCAATCGTTCCACTGGTGATCTGATGGCATATCTCACCGAACAGTGGAACAAATCTGTGCATCGCTTTGGCGAAAGCAAGATTATTGCGCTTGATATTTCAAAGGCATTTGATAGAGTTTGGCATGAAGCTCTTTTATCGAAAATGCGTGCATTTGGTATCGATGATACTCTTATTCGTTGGATTAGAAGCTATCTTCTGGACCGTTCAATACAAGTTGTATTAGACGGTTTCAAGTCTGATCTCCACAAAATAAATGCTGGTGTGCCCCAGGGCTCCGTTCTGTCTCCGACTCTCTTTCTCATTTTTATAAATGATCTCTTGTCTGTGACTTCTAATCCATTAAATTGTTTTGCTGACGACTCAACCCTCAGCTTTTCATATACGTTTGATAATTCACGGCCTTCGCCTTCGGACGTGTTTTTACAACGAAATCGTATGATAAGCTCGTTAAACTCCGATTTAAACAGCATTGTGAATTGGGGTACTAGAAATCGTGTGGAGTTTAATGCGTCGAAAACTCAATGCTGTCTTTTGTCGTTGAAGCTAAACATACCCCCTATGCCATTATCCATGAATGGTACTTGCATCGAGGAGGCCGAAAAGCTATCAGTACTCGGTATGTGTATCAGTGACAATCTTCGTTGGAATGATCATATACTTGAGATTGCCAAGAATGCTGCAAGATGCTTAGGCTTTCTTAATAGATGCAAGAAGTTTTTCACCCCTTCTGATCTGGCTACAATTTACAAAGCGTTTATACGCCCTAAACTCGAGTATAACTCCCATCTCTGGGCAGGTGCTTCTCAAACTTTTCTTCACCTGCTCGACAGAGTTCAGAAAAAAGCGTTAAAATTGATAGGAGAGAGAAGCATTATGGAAACATTTCCGTCACTTGAACATCGTCGAAATGTCTCATGTCTTTCCTTATTTTACAGATTCTTTTACAAAAAATGCTCACTCGAGGTAGCCAGTTGCGTTCCACCCCTTAAACATTTCCCCCGTAATACTCGTCTTGCTAGGAACGCTCATCAGTTTACACTTGAGCCCAATTTCGGACGTACCGTGAAATATAGAGATTCTTTCTTTAGCCGTACAACACGAATGTGGAATGGATTGCCTGGCACAATTTTTCCTTGCCATTTTGATCTTCAAACATTCAAGATCAATGTTCATCGACACCTCCTTTCCCTCCCTTCCTAACTTCCTATCGCTCGCGCTGTGACTTATCATTAAAAGGGCTATAACAAACCCCTTGAGCGCGTGTGCATTATAAAAAAAAAAAAAAAAAAAAAAAAAAAAAAAGAAGGGAAAACTTCAAATGTATGAAAAAATCTATTGTATGCTCCATGAATATAATATTTTATTAGATTTCCTTTTCATCAGTGACATAGTAATTTCAAAATGTATTCCCTGCCAGGTTGCCCTTGCTAATAAAAGAATTTTGTCAATAGTCGATTGGGATTCAGGAAATGTGATTTTTTTTTATTTTTTATTATTAAGTTGGAGTTAGTTTTATTTAGTTACATGTAGTTACATTAGTTACATTAGTTACGCCAAATATTGGGCGTAACTAATTCATATTAGTTACGCGTAACTAAACGAGTAACTTACTTCATGTAACTTACTTGCCAACACTGTAACCTAATACACAAAAAAAAACATTTGATAATAATTGAGTAGTATGTACACTGCCCTTACATTTATTATAAGTTTGTGAACGCATCCATCCATCAAGGTAGTCTAGAATCATGTAGAAGAAAAAAACACTTTTCTAATATATATCCATAGCGTCGGTTAAACTTAATAACCTCGTAAGTCGAAAAATTCGAAAAAAAATATTATTAATGCAATATATTCAGAGCCATATTTTGGTATTTTCAGCTCAACAATATTGTTCCGAAAATTTTTCAGGAATGACAACATTAAAAACTAGTATTTATAAATCTCATTAAAAAAATTAAGCAGTACCTCATCGTAAGTCTCATACTATACGCTAGTAAATCGAATTGAATTCTTATACTTACGAGGTATTGCATAATTAGACAATCAGGTATTTTTTGATTTCTGAAAAACTTGCAAAAACGACTTACGAGGTTATGAAGTTTAACCGACGATAGTGTGTGGACATAATTAATAGATAATACAAAATAATTAATAATTAAATAGTACACTCGTTTATTATACACTTAATTATTACAACGGGAGTCCAGATATGAGAATTATACTTAAGCTTCGGGCGAATGTATGCCTTCTAGATTGTAGCCAGACCAGAAAGGGGAAAAATATTTCGAGATCGGAATTCAATGAGCTTATCATACGCTGTCGTTGCAGCTCCACATCCGAAGAACAAGGATATGAATCTTTAAAACGAATATGAAAAGCTGAGAGTATGAACTGGCAACTGATGAATGGTCCGTTGCAAATGGATTGACATTGAATCCTGGAAAAACAAAGGCATTGGTAATATCTAAGAAAGAATATGTGAACGAATTTTTTCCCTCTGTTTCCTTAAGTAACTCCATTGTCCCCTATGTAAAAACTGTGACTAGTCTTGGGTTCAGAATCTCTCATGACTTTTCTTGTAGAGAGCATATAAATTCAGTTGTGGGACGTATATACGGAACTCTCAGGAAATTATGGATTTCAAGTAGTTTCACACCGACTGCAACTAGATTGCGCCTGGTTAAAACGCTTCTTGTTCCCATTATTTCTTTTTTCTGAAGTTGTGTATCCCAAACTGGATTCTTTGTCTGACCACAAGCTCCGTGTTGCGTTTAACGACATGACTAGATATATATATATGGACTGCGTAGATTAGATCCGATTACATATCTTCTTATAATACAAAAATACTTAATTGCACACTGCTGGAATATAATAATTTCAGAATCTGTATCTTTTTACATAAAATCATTCACACAAAAACACCTCAGTATCTTTATGAAGAAATCTGCCACAGTCAATCGTCTAGAACATTAAAATTCTTCTCGGTGTCTCTTTGTATATGGCATTCGTCTTTGGAATTCCTTGCCAAATAGAATAAAGCAATTGAAAGATTTTGCAAATTTCAAACGGGAAATTTTTAAACACTTTTCGAACTCGCTTTCCTGAAACTAAACTGTATTCACGGGAAAAGAGGGGTTAGGAAAAAAGGAATGTAGTTTTCATCTCTTCTTGTCTCTGTAAAATCTTTTTATATATATTTTTTTTTCCCTCTTAAATGTTGTCAATTTGTTCTATATTGTTATTAGTTATAGTATTATAAATTCATCTTAATCAAAAAAAAAAAAAAAACATACTACATATATATATTACATATAATTTATAATTTACTTTACTTACTGTACTTACCAATAAAATTGAATTGAATTGAATTGAACTGTCGCCAGCAAAACAATTAACTGCTGGAACACAATGGTGCCGGAGCCGGATCCGCAATAGCATCCGTATCGCATCTCAAAATATTGAATACACACGAATTCAATGTTGTGAACACAACGAGACGGATCCGCAAACGCAGCCGCAAACGGCGACGGACGATCGAGTTGGCCAACTTTTAATAAATATTTTTGACATTCCATAAAAAAAAGAGCAACGTGCTAATAAAATCCTTTTAGAAATTAGGTCAGGTAATTACAAATTTATAGAAAAGACTATACATGATGCGATATATGTTTTATCATCTCTTATATGCATATATATGTATGTTTCTCAATTGTAAAAAAAAACCGTGGAGTACGTACGACTCCATTGTGGGCACTTCTAATTAGGTACGTACGGCATGCGATACGGTTGCGGCTAAGGTTCCGGCTGCGTTTTTCTATTGTGTTCCAGCAGTTAATGGATTAGAGTAGATAAGAGATCATTAATAAATAATAAGAAAGAGAGATGGAGATAGAACGGAACTTGGGTCACACCACTTTTGTTTCGTGGGAAGCAGACTGAAAACCGTCCAAAACAACGCGAATTGAACGGTCCGAAAGGTAAATCTAATCCAACGAAGAGAGGGTACGTCAAAACTAAATGCTCGCATTTTCGATAAAGGAGTTTGATGCCAAACTCTATCAAATGCTTTTGAAATATATAGCACAATAATCTTACATTCTCCAAAACGATGGCGATGTAAGGATTTGTTTCACTGTTCAGCGAGATATACCACCATCATATCACCAGTGGACTTATTGCTATGAAAACCTTTCTACCATGTCGAATAGCACAGATGAAAAATCTTTCACAGTGGTTTTGCCAACGTTTAAGCACATCTTCTTCAGAACTATGGGGATATACTATCCGAACCAGCGGATTTGTGTATATCGAGATCATTTAGTACTCTTGCAACTGATCGAGTGCGAAAGGAGATTTGTCCCATAAAACCATTTACGCTCTCAAGTAGTAGTGTCGAATTGAGAGCAAACTGTGCTTTCGCTTGAGAGCTTACCACAGGAGTGTCATTACCGGCGAGTGTTGGAACCGAGGACGTAGTGGAATTACGTACGTTTTTTACAAATGAATAAACATTTTGACTACCTTTGGGACATTGCAGTATTTTTAGCCGATTTTATTCCAGTTTTCCTCAAAAGGGTAATGGCTGGGTGCTGTATGAATAGGGTAGACCCTGATTGGTATCAACATGGCGATGCCCAGCGTTGCAATTGTCTCATACGCATCAATTGTGCTTATTTTACCTCCAAGTGGTAGCCATCGGGTACTGGTCTTGTCCACCCGGACTTGACTTGCTGAACTTATAAGCGCGAGTGTTGATCACAGAAAAATAGCAACACTATAATTGCCCTGCCATAAAGCTCCTCTGTTTCTCTTGTTGGGTAGCAGTTTATTCTGTACGAACCCCTCAGAAAGCAAGCGAGCGGCGGATGAGCTTCCAATTAAGTGAACCAACGGCGACGCTTACAGACAATATGGTAGGCACCCCATTGAGCTACTTCGACATATTCGGAGCTCATGTCTTTGGGTCCTTTCACTACTATTAGTCAGGGTAGTGAAATATAGAAGGTGGCGGATGAGCCCATATAGGACCAACGGTAGCTCTCACATCCCCGTAGTGGGTAACTGACTCTGGATTTCTCCAGCTCCTTTTGTCCAAGGCATAGGGCCTGGTCCCCCAGGTTGGGGGTTGTGCGTCGGGGTAACTTCCCTACCACGTAAAAAACCTCTTGTTCCGAAACAACCAACTGCCTCGGATATGGATGACCCTACTGATGACGACCCTAGCAAACGAAACAAGGACAACGAATTTCGGTTCTGCACGTGGAATGTCCGGACCCTTAACAGGCCACGTGCCGCCGAACAATTAATGGAGGCCCTAGATGGTGTCAAAGCCGACATCACAGCCATTCAAGAAGTGCGATGAGATGGTGAAGGCACAAGGAGGATGAAAAACTGTGACATCTACTACGGCAAGTGCTACAGGACAAGAAAACAGCGGCTATTTGGATGCGGATTTGTGATAAGAGGAAGGCTTAGGCAAGAAGTCTTGGGGTTTCGTGGCATAAGCGAACGCATTGTCACAATCCGCATTAAATCCAAATTCAGCAATATCTCACTGATCTGCGTCCACGCCCCCACGGAGGAAAAAGGTGACACGACCAAAGAAGAATTCTACGATCTTCTCGAGAAGACGTATGATGAATGCCCGAAGTACGACACTAAGTTTATTCTTCGTGACTTCAACGCCAAAATCGGAAAGGAGGGTAACTTTGGCTCGACAGTCGGAAAGCATAGCCTGCACGACAACACTTCCGGTAACGGACACAGGCTAATCGATTTTGCTGCGGGGCGAAGTGTCATCTTAGCTAGCACATACTTCCCACACCTCAATATACACAAGGGGACCTGGCGTCTCCTGATCAAAATACCGTCAACTAAATTGATCGAATTGCGACTGATAGCAGACATTTTACTGTTGGGTGACTTCAATTTACCTAATATTACGTGGACCCCTTCTGAAGACGAGTCCTATTTAGAAGCTGCCTTGACTTCTTCGCGACAGGAACTTCTTCTTTTGGACAACATAACCTCTACTGACTTACAGCAAGTAAGCCGTATTCATAATTGTAGAAATCGAATTCTCGATTTAGTCTTTTCTTCTGACGCTGTTAGTACGGTAGTGGTAGAATCTAAATCTGCCATTTCTAACGTAGACTCCTACCATCCCCCATTGGATATATTTTTTGATATGAGCAGCAATTTACTTAATAACAGTAGAAGTAGAAGACTCAACTTATTCACTTGATTTCCGTAGAGCTGACTTTCAATTACTTTACGACAATTTGAGTGCTTCTAATATTTCGAATATTCATGTTTGCTCTAACATTGACGACGCTGTTACTCAATTCTACGAAATTTTCAATAGCTGCTTGATAAATTCAATTCCTCTTAAGATATCTAAAAATATCAACTCCAGCCATCCGTGGTACACGAAAGAGCTTAAATCTCTACGCAACAAACGGAATAAGGCTTGGAAGTCTTACATTAAAAGTCTTTCAATTTCTGATCAAAATGTGTTCCTTGCACTTTTTGAAGAGTTTAATTTACTTTCCAGAAACCTATATGCAGCATATGTGAAGGAAATGGAAATTTCGTTGAAGATTTATCCAAAGAAATTTTGGAAGTTTGTAAATTTATAGAAGAAGTCTGATGGGTATCCAGTGAACTTTGTTTACAAAGATTCCGCTTTGACAAGCTCACCTGAGATATGCAATGCGTTTGCAAAGCATTTCAGTAAGTCCTTTATTGAAAATCCCGTCAATATAGACTTTGATTTCTTTGACTACTCCCGTGATTTCCCCCAAGCCACTTTTAACAACATCCAAATTGATAATGATAAAGTTTTGTATTATCTTTCATTGCTGAAAGATGATTACTCTCCCGGTCCTGATGGCATTCCTCCTATAATATTAAAAAAATGTTCCTCCGTTTTAGCTTCTCCCTTGCAATTCCTTTTCAAGCTATCCCTTAAATCCGGTAAATTTCCTCAAGTATGGAAAGATTCATTCATTACTCCCGTCTTCAAAAAGGGTACTAAGTCCGATATCACCAACTACAGACCGATTTCTAAACTGTCTTCTATGCCAAAGCTTTTCGAACAAGTAGTTTGTGATAGCTTAACGTTTTTCTGCAAGCATTTAATCTGCCATCAACAACACGGCTTCATGCAGAAGCTGTCTACTGTCACAAACTTACTAACCTTTATGAACAAGTGCTCAAGGGCATTAGAGAGTGGACAGGAGCTGGATTGTATCTACACAGATTTCTCAAAAGCTTTTGACCAACTCTCACATGAAATCATCATTTTCAAATTGAAAGCTTTAGGTTTCCCTGTAGGACTTGTTAATTGGATATATTCATATCTCCGAAACAGATCATATATAGTTAAGTTCAGAAATTCGTTTTCTAACCCTTTCCCAGCAAAATCAGGAGTCCCACAAGGCAGCCATCTTGGTCCGTTACTGTTTATACTAGCTATTAATGACGTAACTTCGTGTATTCATTCTAGTGAGATCCTTGTTTTCGCTGATGATATGAAAATTTTCAAATCTATTACCTCAGCTAATGACCGCGTAGAATTGCAAGCCGACATCGACAGATTTGCTATCTGGTGTAGCAAGAATTGTTTAAGCCTGAATCCAGCGAAATGTCAGACAATGACATTTTCAAGGAAACGGGTACCAAGTACACACGGCTATTACATTTCACAACAAGTTTTGCATCGCGTTTTTAGTTTTAAAGATCTGGGAGTAAACTTTACCCCAGACTTGAGTTTCACGGAACACATCAACTTTATTGTTCAAAAAGCTAATTCCATGTTGGGATTTGTTAAAAGATGGTCGAAGGAATTTCAAAATCCTTATGTAACCCTAGCTTTATATAACTGTCATGTTCGCCCCCATCTAGAATATGCATCACAGGTATGGTCTCCTTTCTACGAAGTTCATAAGTCTAGGATAGAGGCAGTTCAGCGTAATTTTATTCGATTTGCTTTAAATGGTCTCTCCTGGGCAGATCCATACAACCTCCCACCTTACGAACACCGGATTCAACTTCTACAGATTCAAACCTTGTCACAAAGGCGTATTAACAATGATGTTATTTTTATTCACCAACTTTTAACGGGATTTTTAGACGCACCTGATCTTCTATCATGTGTAGGTTTTAACTATCGCGGAGGGGCTCATCATCTTCGTAATTTAGAGCTATTACATTGTCCCCAACACCGTACTAATTATGGCATGAATGAACCCGCATGTGCAAACTTTTCAACTCAAATAAAAGTACTGTTGATTTTAATATTAGTAAATCCTCTCTAAAAAAAAACATTTAAAACCAGTGCACCACGCTCATAGTTTATGTTTTGTATGTTCTCAATGTTTTTATATCTATTTTGTATAAATGTATTTGTTTATTTATTTTTTATTTTTTGTGCTGGTGTTATGCTATTTGTATATTTTGCTTACTAACAACTAACACCTGCACTAAATGATGTAGCCAGTGAGCACATTATATGTGTTGGCTAATCTCTGATTGTAAGTTAATGCTTGATATAAGCTTCTTACTCTCGAGAACTGATAGTGTAAAAAAAACATGCGTCCAGTGTCATGGATGTCCGCACTTTCCGAGGGGCCAACATAGACTCGGACCACTACCTTGTTGTAGCTATAGTGCGAATGCGGATCTCCACCAGACCGCAGAATCGAACATCCACTGTAAGAAAGTTTGATGTTGCGAAGTTACAATCGCAAGAGACCGCCACAACCTTTGCCAATCATGTCTCCTCTTATCTCTTGACAAGCCCGGCACCTGCGCCAAACCCAGAGGCCCAGTGGCAACATTGCAAAATGGCCATCAAAACCGCTGCCACGGATGTTTTGGGTTTCATTAGGCGACCACAACGAAACACCTGGTTTGATGATGAGTGCAGGCTCGCACACTTGGCCAAAGACGAAGCCTATCATGCAGTTCTGAATGCCAGAACTAGAGCTGCCAAGAGCGCTTCCCGTGCGGTTTACCAGCAAAAGAGGAAAGAGGAACATCGGCTTTACAGAAGAAAAAAAAGAGAACTGGAAAAACGAATGGTTGAATCTATTGAGGGGTGCTACGGCAGAAGCAATGTTCGAAAGTTCTACCAAAGGGTAAAGCATTCGTCCAAGGGTTACAAAGCCCGAGCGGAAGCATGTAGAGATGAGGGTGGGAATGTCGTTGTAGATACACAGTCGGTGCTGAGAATTTGGAAAGAACACTTCTGCAGACTGTTAAACGGCGAAGACAACCAATTAATCGCTGTCAGGCAGAATGATCCATTCGCTTTGTATGATGAAGAACAAAATTTCCGTCCTCCCGACCAAGAAGAAGTTCGGATAGCAATATCTAAACTAAAGTCCAACAAGGCTGCTGGAGCTGAAGGCCTTACGGCTGAACTCTTCAAAGCAGCGGAGATGACTTGGTGAGGAGCATACACCAACTCATCTGTTCAATCCGGTCGGATGAAAGTATGCCTGACGAAAGGAGATACTCTAAGCTGCGCCAACTACAGAGGTATAAGTCTCCTAAATGTCGCCTATAAAATCTTTTCGGCCATTCTGTGTGAACGTCTGAACCCTTTCGCACGTGAACTGATTGGTGAACAGTGTGGTTTCAGGCCCGGTAAGTCAACCGTTGACCAAATTTTCACAATTCGGCAGATTTTGGAAAAGACCCAAGAATTCCAGATCGATACTCACCACCTCTTTATCGATTTTAAAGTCGCCTATGACAGCATAAACAGGAACGGTCACTTCTTGGCATCCCTGCCAAACTCGTTCGATTGTGCAAGATGACTATGGAGAACTCGCGCTGCTCCGTCAAGGTTGGTAAGAACACGACCGACTCATTTAATGTCGAGAAAGGCTTACGACAGGGTGACGCGCTGTCATGTAACCTCTTCAACATCATTCTTGAGGCAATCGTACGCAACTCGCATGTCAACACCAGCGATACGAATTTTTTTAGATCCGTTCAATTACTTGGCTATGCTGATGATATTGACATTATTGGAAGAACGAAGCGCGCTGTCAGTGGAGCATTCGCAAGTATTGAAGTGGAAGCGGCTCGAATGGGTCTGGCTGTAAATGAATATAAAACAAAGTATATGCTGTCCTCGGGTGAAGTAGATCATCACCGTAGGCTCGGACAAAACGTCACAATGGAAAGATATAACTTTGAGGTTGTCAAGAACTTTGTCTATTTGGGTTCCACTATTACCTCTCAGAACAACATCAGTGAAGAGGTCAGTCGAAGAATCACTCTTGACAATCGCTGTTTCTTCGGGCTAAGAAGGCATCTTAGTAGTAAAGCCCTCTCTCAAAGGACCAAGGAGACACTATACAAGACCCTTATCATCCCAGTCCTGCTGTATGGGGCAGAAGCGTGGACACTGACACAATCGGATGAATACAGGCTGGGGTGCTTTGAGAGAAAGATTCTTCGGGTGATATTCGGGCCTGTATGTATCAATGGAGTATGGAGGAGAAGATTCAATGACGAACTGTACGGGCTATACAGTGACATTGACTTGGTTAAGAAGCTGAAAATTCAGCGGCTTAGATGGCTGGGCCATGTGGAGCGTATGGACGAAAACGCTCCTGCCCGACGTGTCTTCAATTCCAACCCGGAGGGTCGACGCAGTTCTGGAAGACCCCATCTGAGGTGACGCGATCAAGTGGTAAACGACCTCAACCAACTTGGTGTGCGCAACTGGAGGCCACTGGCTAGGGAGCGGCCTAGCTGGCGAGGATTGTTGGTTGAGGCCGTGGTCCACAATGGACTGTCTGCGCCACCTTAAGCAAGTAAGGTAATCTTTATAACATTGGAAACTTACTTCTCTTTCATCAATATATCTCAAGTCGTACCATGAACTCCCTTTTTGTAACATTCAGAACAAAATTTGATATCCTGCAGAGAAAAATGTTTCTCATCATTTCAGCGCTGCAGTCTGCATCACTATCGAGGAAATATAGTGGCCAGTTAAAGTTTCCGACAAAATAGCTGAGACAGTCCCAGTTGGCTTTCTTGTATTGCCATACGGTTTTCCTTGGTATTTTTTCTTTAACTGGAATATTGGGGTACGTATGCTTCTGAACGGTGAATTCAAACCCAAGTAAAGTCAGTAGTTGAACACTGACCATAGTAAGTAAGCAAGTAAGTAAGGTATTCATTTACTAACAATTAAATACAATGGTTTATTACAAAATTTTAATCTTAAAGCTATGGCTTAGCCGTCAGCTTGATTGGCAAATTTATATTTTAATTGTGTAAGTAAATAAAATTAAGTTTTCAATAAATTCAAAATGACAAAAGTATTTAAACGTATTCAGATATTAACAACTTGGTAACTGTTTTCAAGAAATTGCTAAGTGTGTTCCATTCACATACTCGTTTAGAAGTTGTACTGATTCTTGTAATGTTAAAGTGGATTTAACAAAATGCATAACTCTTTGCGGTCAGAATATGGGACATATGCTAATACTTTGATAGCAATTTTCTTTCGATTTTAGGTTGCACAGCGAGCAGAATTGATTAAAGCTTCCATTAAAGGGGTTGCCATTGAGGTTTAGGACCTCACACCTTGCTTTGAAGATTATAGATATTTCATCATAGCTCAACGAATCGTGGAAGTAGTTCCTTTGTTTAAGATTGAAATTCAATTGGCTGTATAAGACTCTGCTTTCGGACTCTCGAGTCTTTAGGATGAACATATCACGAGTTGCGTCATCATTCCTATGAATAATGTTGTACAGGTTTTCTTTCAAATTGCCTGAGCTGGTAGTGTCAATTATAAGGTTTACACCACAAGCGTAACCAATTATAGTCTGCCATATTTTATACCACCATCAGTCTTTGTTCCTCAACTCATACAAAAACAGTTTTTTCGAAAGTCGAGATTCTTCGTAATGACTACATGGCTTAATTATGAAGTCAGCTTGAGACTTGAGAGTGTACGTTAGGAGTTTTGGAAGACCAGTTTCTAAGAATATACAATAATTTGGTGTACTGAGAATGCTTTATTAATAGACGTTATATTAAATATTTGATCAATTGTAGAGTAATTCTTTCGAAAGCCCGCTTGGAGTTCAGACATAATCCTGTCAATCCATTTCTCGAGCCTTCCAACTATAACACCGCAGAAAATGTTTGTTATAATATTCATGAAAGATCACAGATTTCCTGAACGCAGAGGGAATGCTTGCTGTTGATAAAATTTTTTTGTACAGGGTTTGTAAATTATTACAGAACCTGGGTGTTGAATTTTTAAAAAACTCATAAGAGATGCCGTCCTTACCAAGCGAATTTCCATTTTGCGCTTTTAACAACACAGATTGTATTTCGTCGATAGAGATGTCGGTGTCAAACTATCCATCAATGCGTACAGGTTCTGTGTATGAGAAAATAAGATTAGAGTTATTTGAGTGGAGAAGCTTAAAGTGGCTTGCTAGTGATTCAGCTGATGCACCTGAGCCGATTTTATAACTCATTCCGTTGATTACCCTCGCAATCTTCCAAAAATCCTTGGAGTTTCGTGTTTGTATTGTTGTTTTTGAAATTCAGTTTTCTTTCGACGACATAAGTTTTTGTAATTTGTGTTCGCTTCAATGTACCAAATCCTAAGGTGTTGGTTGTTTGAGAATCGGTTTCCGCGTAAAATGGAGAACGATTTTATTCTTGATTTCCAGCATTCCTTGTCAAACCATTCCTGTTTAAATGACTTCTGGTCTAAGGATTTGCTTGGATTAGAATTTCTAATACGCTCAGTAAGCTGATCTGAGAGAACTTCCGTGGATTCCGTTGACAAGTCGTTGGTTAAAAAATTTCTAAATTTCGCTGAAACGAATTTTTCCGATCAATTTTCCAACAAAGACGAGGAAAAAGTTTAAGATTTTCTCCGATAGATGGCGCTTGGTTTATAAATTCCACAACTATGATCATGTGGTCCGAGAAAGTCTTAAACTCAACATCAAATCTGCTGACTCGATCAATCCATTTATCATTAACAGCGCAAGGGTCGATCACAGATTTAGCCTGTGCGCCAATGAAGGTGAAGTGACCTTCTTTACCCCCTAATGTACAGCCATTAAAAATTGTAAGACCATTCATTTGAAGCAACTGTAGCAATTCGACTCCGCTTTTATTGCACACGATGTCAGCTGAGTTTCTTTCGTTGATAGATATCGAAGGATTTGACATATTATTTGCTACTTTTATTTGATTATTGCCTATTCTTGTATCTAGAATTTGAATCATTTTATTCAGTTTTAGACTGCACATTTTGTTATTATTTTACTCTTGCAATATATATCAATAAAATAACTATCCCCCTACCCAAGGTAAGGTGGTTATTTTATCGAAATTTAGAACTTGTGTCATTTCATAAACATATCCCATACAGAGTGCCTCCACTTGCACGACCTTTAGCTGAAGATTTAGTTGCCTCTACCCACTGACCATAGCGTGGTAGAAGTTGATTTCTGACGTATACGGCTAAGACCGTGGAAAGCGAAGAACAATGTCTTTTAGTTGTACCCGTGTAGGTTAATTCCTAACGGATCAGAACTTCCTCTTATTTGGGTTTCACTTAATGCCAAAACCGCTGGCCTGTATTTCGCATGAACAAACAATCGAAGTTAAATTTTTTATGATAAGTATGTACATATATTAGATAGATATGTGATGTTCATTATGCAAGATCTTTATTTATTTAATACAAAATCTCTGTGTTGGAGCGGATGTTGGAACTTAAAGACTTGTTCCGATTAAATTATAATAATTACTTATTAAATTAAACAAGACATTATGTTATTAAATACAATTGATCTAGAACAGGGGTAACACTTTTCAAGCTTACATTTCGTATCCAGTAAAATAACCCAGCAGTCCTTTAAACTGTCATAAGAACTCATTAGTGTTAATTAAGCGGTAAAGTTGGGAAGTTAAAATGATTTGATTTCGTGACTGAGCTGAGAATACTTCAATTAATTATTATCGATAGGTGGCGGTCGTAAATAACAATCCAAACCGTCCATTCTTCTTCTCTACATTTCAATCCGACATTAATTTATGTTATTTTATTATGGAAAAGAGTCTTTCTTCCAGTTAAAGTCTTCATTACCATTGACACCGCTAACACAAACACTGATCTTTCCCTCCCCCCAACTGCTTTGCAAGAAAATAAAAAATAAAATAAAAAAAAATGCTTGCTTAATCAGAGTGCCAAAAAGCCCCATTGAAGGTATCGATTTTAGCGACACCCGCTGAGATTTTTTCATTTTTCTTTTATTTTGCATCGCATTCAATGGATATATCAGTTTAAAACAGTTTCGTGGATCCTTTTCAAAAAAAAATAAAGATAAAACATTTGAGTTTTGAAGTTGAATTTTGTGTTCGGGGGGCAAACTTCTTAAATGTTGAAACATGATATCACATCATCCACATAATAACGACCGATCTTCTTTATGGGACGGTGATTCCTTGAATGTTGAATGAGAAAATTTGACCTGTCCGATGGTTTAAGGTCTTAATTAGAGTCGATTTTTTTTCAATTTTTTGTTGTTGTTGAGAAGTGTTAAGGTAAATGTTATTTTTCGTCAGAATTGCGATAAATCTTGTCACTCTTGCAACTTGAAAGTGATGCCACCGAAAAGGTGAGGCTGGCACATTGATTTATAGGTCAAGCATTCGACCTAAGCTATTAAAACAAAATTTAGGACTTAGTTATCTTGCTGAAAATTCTATTCCAAAAGGTTAAGGATTAATGAGCGGAATGGTGTTAAATGGTTTTTATTGGTGATTGTCAAAAGTCTATATTATAAATATTATCTTAAATTTTTTGTATTTAATACCTCTACTTACACTTGAAAATGTCATGTCATAATTAATATTAAAATTAAGGCACCGACAATCAGACTGCAAAATAAATCCATATCTTTTTGATCGTAAGATTCGAACCGCTTCAATATAAGTTGTTGCATTTAATACCCTCATTTTAATGTCAAAGCTCATACGACAGCATTTAATACTTGCTCCTGGTATCCATTTTCGAGGACCACTTAAGTTCCATTTTATGATGGAACATGAAACGGGACCGCTTTGGTTATCTAGATGGTTTCTCTTTAGTGATCGACATAATGTTTTTAACGATTTTGATTGCCAAATTGACTGATACTTTCCTTAAATTGTGTCTTGCCTTCTGTGCACTGTGCAAAAGTGCCTGGTTGTGGAATGCTCTCTCCAAAAGCAGAAGTAATGGCATTTAATGTGCAGTACCCTCTCTGCGTTAAAAAAAACATCGCACAATTTGGAGGCTTAAGACGCTTAAATTGGAAATTCGCTTATTCTCTGTTCAAGTAATTTGTTCAGTAAAGGAAGATAGGACGTTTGCCTCTCAGTCTGGCTATATTGGCTTGCATATATCGGTTTTAAGTTAAAGCTCTCACTGGGTTTCCGTGCTGTGCATAATAAATTGCCGTAAATCGAGTAAATTGTACATTAAGGCTACCATCTGCTGATTTAAAACAAAAAATCAAAAATTATTTATCTTTTTCCACACCACAAAGCGGTTTATTCAGAAAAAATACAAAAATAAAAACAAATGACAACACCCGCCTTCAATCAAAAGCTGAAAAAGCTACAAAATATAAATCCCAGCATAGAAATGCAGTAGCGAAATTTTTTTATATCATGGCAAATGGCAACACCTTTAAGATGTGCTTTATGCGATAACGATGAGGGTTGTTTTTGTTATACTAAGCAAAACGAAAACGAAACAAAAATCTGTGTGCTTGTTGCAGTCAAATTGAAAGGTAATGGGCGCGGACAAATTTATAGAAAATCACAACAACAATTGTGTAGTTCAGTGGTTTGGGTTTAATTTCAGAGGCAGGTTCTGTTTTAGTTTGCCATTAGGATTACCTGCATTCATCATTGGTAAATAAAAAGCTCCTTCATAAGGCATTTACTGAACTATTTTCTTGGACAGGGTATAATTGCGTGAATTAAAGCTATAAATCATTGTGTTAAGTGCCCTTTAAATGTCATTAAAGGTTTATTAATTAAGCTATAGTTTATGATTTAAAGAAATGGATCGCCGCAAGTTACGATCAATAAATTGTGCGAGCTTCTTCTTCAAACCAATTTAAATTAAGAAATCTATGTTAGGGAACTAGGCATACTTCAAGATATCAAAAGCTAACCCCTTCGGAAAAGTGTATTAAATGCATTCAAAGTCCCTCTCACATGGACTAGGAAAAACTGAAATGTACATAGGTACAGACATATCTTAAATCTTCACAATCGATTTAATGGTAGCTTTTCTAAATATTCTAAATTATCTAAACTAATCTTAAATTATGACAACGAATCCTTTTCTTTAGAATATAAGTTTCTCAGTTTTGTAATCTGTAATCTGACCGCAGCAATATTAGTATCGAGATGATGAAGTAAATATATCATTTAGTCTACACTTACTTACTTACTTATGTTGGCTCAAAATTGAGCGTTGTGACCCAAGATCCTAGGCCTTGCTTAATATGCCCCTCTAGCCGGTTCGATCTCTAGCCTGCCGTCTCCAATTTAGCACTCTAAGTTTTCGGAGGTCTCCGACAAGATGAGATATTAAACGATTTGAATAAATAAATAAACACCTTGGCTTCTGATCCCCTCTGCTTTACCGTTCAAGACCTTACGAGGTGGAGCGTTGATGTCCATTCGCTGGTGCCGTGAGATTTGGTCATGCGTCATAGGGCCATATTTTGAAATATGGCAAATGTGTCATATTACACTTTGGCAAAGCTACAGATGGATATATTTTGAAATATGGCCAAATGACAGATTTGAAAAGTGTCATATTGCCATATTTTAAAAAATGGATATATGACGCATGGCCAAATGTCACGGCATCGGCATCCCATTCGCTCTACATGGCCCATTCGTTTCGAATTTTTCTGGCTAGGCTTATGTCGCTGTTACAGCACGTATAGTTCTTCGTTGTATCTTCTTCGCTTAATGTTGATTTATCGGTTTACAGGATAATAAGTCTTTGGGACTATGAGTGTTCTATACAATTATTCTCCTTGGTTCTTCTCAATATCGCTTTATTCCTCAGTTCCTTATTCAGCCCAAAGAAAAAGCGATTAGCAAGATTTAGTCTGCGTTTGATTTCAGAGCTGAGACTGTTGCCTGTGCTTACAGCAGTGTCCAGGTAGACAAAATCACTGACTACCTCGAAGTTATACCTATCAATGATCACGTTCTGACCAAGTAGGTTGTGATATTCTATGTTTGTTGATGAAAACATTATACTTCTTCTTGTCCTCCTCTGTTTTCAGTCCCATTCTGCTTGCTGGTGACTCCATAGTAGTGAAAGCACCAGTTATTGCTCGCTTTGATCTTCCTATCACGTCAATGTTGTCCTCAAACTGAAGTAATTGTGTCGATTTATTAAAGATGGTGCTCGATGTTCTGGCATGGGTGTTCCGTATTACATTTTCAAGCACAATGATAAAGCAGCTGCATTGATTTAGTCTACGTTGAAGTGAAATCAAACGAAATTTCATCCTTAAATTATCATCAGAGCTTCAATCACATTGTCTTTATGTATAATAAAGTCTTATTGACAGAGTTTGAATATATTAGTAGCTCAGACTCAGAAATCGGAATGGAAACAAAAGCTTAGGAATTGATCTACATACTAACAAATAAATACCAGGTTGTTATTTGGTATTCCAGGAGCAGTGAATGTGTTTTTACTAAGGCAAAATATGGATTCTAGCAGAAAAAAAATTTTGAGATAACAATCAAACATGACATTACGATGATGGCGAAGTCGAAAAAAGTGGATCTGGGAATTCCGTCCGTATGTCTGTCTGTCTGTCTGTATGTCTGTTCGCGCCTCTAGAGCCTGAACGGATGGGCTGATTTGCTTCAAATTCGGTATATAGGATTTATTTGGCCGTCCTTCGGAACAATTTTTTTTATTTTTGCTCTAGACAAAAAAATAACGGTACCTGCCATACAATCGGGAAGAAAAAAATTGAATTTCTCAAAAATGGCTCTAACGATTTTGATAAAACTTTCAGAATGCTATTTTCTTAAGGCAGTCTATCTTTAAGTAAGAAAATTTGTTTTATAACGGTACCTTTCATAGAACCAGTATTTTCAAATAAATTTTTTTTATAAGCTATACATTCGATTTCAATAAAATTTTGGGCACAGGAAGTCATTAATAATTTTAATAATATGGCATTTCAAAATTTTCGAAAACTTTTTTTTTTGATTTTTTATAATTTTTTCAAAAAAATTTTTGGGTTTCGAAATAGTATGTTGGAAATGGGTATATTAATTTTATTTTAAAGTTATTTTTTGAAATGTAAACTACAGATTGCCATATATTTGCATACTCAAGTAAATTTCAAAATTTCGTTTGGAAAAGTTTTTCAAAAATAACCTTTAAAAAAAAAACGAACGAACGATTTTCAATATTTTTTTTTCCCTAGATTTACGTATAGCTTTGAAACTTTATTGCATACTTTGTTTAACCGAGAAAACTCTTAAACTAATTTAAAAAATAAAAGAATTTTCGAAATTATTTAAATTTTTACTTGCGGTTATAGGTACTATAAGGCAAGTTATGGATTCTGGCAGAAAAAAAATTTGAGATAACAATCACACATGACATTACGATGATGGAGAAGTCGAAAAAAGTGGGTCTGGAAATTCCGTCCGTCTGTCTGTCTGTCTGTCTGTCTGTCTCTCTTCGCGCCTCTGGAGGCTGAACGGGTGGGCCGATTTGCTTCAAATTTGGTATTTAGGATTTATTTGGCCGTCCCTCGGAACAAATTTTTTATTTTTGTTCTAGGTCGGTCCAAAAATAACGGCAGCTGCCATACAATCTTGAAGACAAAAATTGATTTTCTCAAAAACGGCTAAATACGGATAAAACTTTCAGAATGCTATTTTTGCAAGACAATCTATCTTTTGGCTTGAAATTTTTTTTTTTAAATTTCTCTAATAACGGTACCTCTCATAGAACCAGTATTTTCAAATCAAATTTTCTCGTAAACTATACATTCGATTTCAATAAAATTTTGGCCACAGAAAGTCATTCATAGTTTGATTAATATGGCATTTTCAAAAACTTTTTTTTTGATTTTTTATAATTTTTTCAAAAAAATTTTTGGTTTTCGAAATATGTTGGAAACGGTTACATTGATTTTTTTTTTTAAATTATTTTTCAAATGTAAACTACAGATTGCCATATATTTGCATACTCAAATAAATTTCAAAATATTTTTTGAAAAAGTTTTTCAAAAATAACCTTTTAAAAAAAAAAACTGGTCCAACGATTTTCAATATTTTTTTTTCCTAGATTGACGTATAGCTTTGAAATTTTATTGCATACTTAGTTTTTCCGAGAAAACTCTTAAACTAATTTAAAAAATAAGAGAATTTTCGAAATTATTTAATTTTTTTTTAATATCCATAATGCAGCCACTACGCAATTGCTTATCATAAGAGCAAGTTCGTGCGACCCAGTCGTGCATTTTATTTTAGATAGCAGTTATTTGAATAAATAATTAATAACTAAAATAATACATCTGACACAATTCTTAGGAGAAGAAAATAATTTTCTTTAAACATTTGAAATTGCATAACAATTCACAGCCTCCTAGACGGAGGCACCATATGAATACTTTGCTTGATTAACTACTGTAATCCATGTGAACACAAATCAAATGTAGGTGAAGTGTGAGCAAGACCGTACATGGGGGCACTATTTTGTATAAAATAAAATTAATTTAAAAACGTGGCAAGTTGAACGACGCTTCAGGTCTATGAAGATAATGTGGTTTGTTGAAGTTGTGAAAAATTTGGCGTTGTTTTTGTGGTATTCGTGTGAAAAGTAAATTGAGTTCTAAAAAGTTAAATAAAATAAGTGTTTTCTTTTGTATTATAGCAAAAGTGGCCAAAAATAGTAGAGCGGCCACCTAGGAAAACTGAAACCGAATGTTAATATAAAACCAGTGCTGAAGATGATTGCAAGAATGGATAATGGATAAAGTGCTCTAAACGACCTAGATGGGATCGCGAATCTTGTCAATTGGAGTCAATGAGGTATTGAGGACGTCGCAGTCGCATATGTTTGTGACTTTTGCTTGAGGAAAAAGCGGTTTGGCCACCAGTTTAATATAGTCTTGCACCCATATAGGAGCGAAACAATTTTCTCAAAGTAGGGCTTAATGAATCAACAAACTTGCAAAATAAAGACTTTTTTCCACTTAAAAAACTTGTTGAAATAGTCTTTAAAGCGGGCAAAGCCTAAATATGCGGTTTTCCCCTATAATACCTTGTGGCACTGTTTTAATAATTCATCGATTGTTTTGTATATAGAATCTTGTTCGAAGAAAAACGTCCTTTTTTTTTGATAACCCTTCCTACCTTTCTTTTAAGATCTCTCGTCGTGTTCTCTCGAATGTATCTAACCAATAAATAAATTAAGTGACAGTTAAATGTTTCTTTATGGTGCAGTTCAAAGTCAGTTCCTTTAACTTAACTTTTATTCAGACAATGTACCTGTCAACTTACACAAAATAGGTCATTTGGGTTCAATTATTTTTGATTGCTTTCAAAATTAATATGGGTGAAAAAAAATTCTTCCTCCCTAGCCACCGCCCACCGATGAGACTTCTGGCAATTAATTTGCGGCAGTTGATTGCTTCTGCTTTTTAAGTCTTCATCAAAAGTAATCCAATTACGATTTTCATTGGCAGACAGCCGGACCGACTGCGACTAAATCCATGGAGACTTCTTCGTTCGTCGATGTCTGGCGGACATCAACACTGAAAAGAGTCATTAATGTCACTATATATACAAAGAAATTGAACTCATTCCCCACGTTGCTGGCTGCCATTCAAATTCAATCACACATCGAATTCAATTTTAATTGATTAAAATTGCAAAATTGATTTTCAATTCATTTGCCTGATGATGATGATGAAGTTATAGATGCTTATAGAACCAATACCTATACTGTCATGTACGGACCCATGTGGGATCGGTTCGAATTTAATTTAAGTTTGTGAAAAACTTTAAATTGATTCATGGCGGTTAGGTTGCATACTACATACTTCATTTCATACATATGGACATATGTACATATACATTGTGGTTTGAAAGTTCATTCACTTCTCAAAAAGGTGGATTCAATTTCCGAAGATATGAGATAAAAACATTCGGTATTATGAATTTAGTTCCTGGAAAATGCAATTTTATATAAAACAAGCTGACCCGACGGACGAAAATAGAATAAAAAGATATTAGCAACAAAAATTTACTGCTACATTTTAATAAACATAAGGTTTTTTTATTTTCCCTGAAAATCCTTTTATTATAGCTAGTTTAGTTTAGTTTTTTTTATTTTTAGTTTTAGTTAATTTATTAATTTATTTAAAAGGTAGAGGTGTACAATAATATAAACAATAAAGTAGAAATAAAGACAAAAAGTTGAAAAATAAAGTATAATAGAACTCATGGAGTGTTCTTCAATAACCAAAACTCCGAATACATTATACAATACTACCCACAGAAATAAATAAATTGGCTATAGATACACTTTAGAGCGGAGCATAAAGCTAATGCTAGAATGCACCAGATAACAAAAAAAAGATCATAATATTATTATTTTATAGTGTGTGTGAGACTTCAAAAATAATCTAAATGTATTTTAATATGCATATTTTGAATGTTTTTATATACTGTCTATTGGATAGGTATACAAATTAAAAAGACAAGATTTTATTTTAACGAGAAAAACTTGTAAGTGCCTTAAACGTCGGATGGAATCAGGTAACTTTTTATAAATTGTTGGAGCCGCTACTGTGAAGTACCTTTTGAAATGAACTTTATTATAATATAACTAGCAAAAAGTACCCGGCGTTGCCCGGGCACCCGAGGAAAATCTTTTCATGCAATATCTTTTAAATGAAATTAAAAACCAAGACATAATTTTTGTAAGAAAAAGGGTTTTTTATTTTTATTTTGCCAAATTATGTTCGTTGAGTAAATAAAACAAACAGAGATGCTATTGTTTTTTAATTTCGGGTACCTTCAAATCTTATACTGTAATTTCGTTTGGGTAAATGATGTAATTTCCTAGCACATTTCCGAATAAGATTCGAAATTACATCATTTCCTATACAAAAACACATTTCGAAATTTTCTCATTTCCACCAAATTTGGATGAAATTGGGTTACAACCGAAATCGAACATCCCTAATTTCAAACTGATTGTGTTCTCGACTTTCAGCTGTTCTTAATATCTTAGTGAAGAGAAATTCGGAAATTCAAATTGCGCTGGCATCAGAATATCCTGGAGTGCAAATTTTTAACCTCAAAATTTGCAGAAAAAAATTAACGCATGGTAACACTCACTTGCACCGAGGTTGATATAACATTTCCGAAATATCCAAGATGGCTGAGCTTATGAAATAGGCCAGAACAGAAGAGTTAAAATTTTACAATGTCTTCGGTATGGCCCAAGCTGTTAATTATTTGACGCAGATGATATTTTGGACAAAGGTTATCGATTCCGTTTCTTTATTAGAATTTGGACACCATGGTTGAACCAGGGGTTGCAGGTATTTAAAATTTACATATAGCACTAATGAGTACATTCATTGTATACAAAATCTATGATTCTCTGATTGTGTCTTTCCACTAAGTTGCCCTCTGGTTCACAGTATTTGTGACAGCTAGCATGTAGCGTTTGTGATAGAAATTACTTCCTCTTGATAATACTAAAATTTGTATAGCAAAGGTTTTGCTCCTAATCCGTTCATTGCTGCCGACAACTGATGGATTTGGATGAAGCTTGAAAATTGACTATCAATAGGCCTAGTTTTTGTAAAATGTTTTGAGTCACTTTTGTTAGTCAACTCCATCATTTGTTGGTTTTCGGGTTTCGCTATCGCAAACATCAACGCCATCGCACTGGTTTGTACGATGTTTCAAAAGAATGAATTGATTCATTATCATCGGAGGTATAAAGTGTAAAGCATTAAAAGCCCATTTGGTCTCAAAATTTTAACCCCAATCACAGCAAATTCACCTAACCCAATAAATTAAATGTTGTTTTAATTTTTGGAATTACACCAGAATGGCTGAACTCATCTGAGTGAAATTTAGCACAGAGATAGATTATAGTCTAGAATAGCACATTTGCTACCTTTGATCCCGGTAAAATGTATGGTTCCCGTGGGATAGATTTGTTTTAATTTTCGAAATCACACCAGAATTGCTGATCGGAGCTGGATGAAATTTGGCACATAGCTAGATTTAGATTATAATCTGGTATAGCACATAGGTTTCTTTTTATCACGGTCAAATGTAGGTATTAAATTATAAAGCTATAAAAGAAGAAGAAGCTAGATGACGATAGGCTATACTCCTCAAGCTACAGTCTACTTCTTGATCAGCTGAAACGCGAGCGAAGGCTAGTACTTCTTAAATACATGCGAAACCTTAGCAACTACTGTTACCGGCGCATGAAAAGTTGGTGAGCAACATACTCTTATTATACTTTCATGCATGTTCCCAACCAACGCGTAAGTGTATGTTTACACATGCTTTTTGCTTTTTGCGTTCATAAATTATTCATTCTTGTGTAAACCGCACAAATCATAGAAAAGGAACACGGCAGAAGTAAGCAAAACTAAACAAAAGGCAACTGCAGAAGTAAACAAACCAAAACAACAATTTGGAAATAAATCCAAGGCAATGGCAAAAGCAAGCAAAACTAAGCAAAAGGCAACTGCAGAAGTAAACAAAGCAACAATTTGGAAATAAATCCAAGGCAAAGGCAGAAGTAAACAAAACTAAACAAAAGGCAACTGCAGAAGTAAACAAACCAAAACAACAATTTGGAAATAAGTCCAAGGCAACGGCAGAAGTAAGCTAAACTAAGCAAAAGGCAACTGCAGAAGTAAACAAAACAACAATTTGGAAATAAATCCAAGGCAAAGGCAGAAGTAAACAAAACTAAACAAAAGGCAACTGCAGAAGTAAACAAACCAAAACAACAATTTGGAAATAAATCCAAGGCAACGGCAGAAGTAAGCAAAACTAAGCAAAAGGCAACTGCAGAAGTAAACAAGACAACAATTTGGAAATAAATCCAAGGCAAAGGCAGAAGTAAACAAAAACACACTAAACAAACAGCGAATAAGAAAAAAAGGAAAAGGAGAAACGTCAAAAATATTTGAGAAATATAAAATTTCTCATGATAAATCTAAGAGGTAAGTTCAAATATTATTAAATTAAACCTATTTAAAATAATTTATTTTTTAATTTAAATAGCCTATAACCTGGCCAGTGAATGGGGGAAGATCTTTGGATAAACTGCATTGCGAGGTAAGTGGTGTGTCGTCAGTTTATCTGCCATATACAGACAAACTGACACACAAACAAAATTACTCTTTTATATATAGTAGAGATATCTATAATTATTAGCTTTTTTGCAATTATTTCACTATTATTCTGAACGCCTCTTTTATGCCGTACACTTCCAGTTTTAGCGACTATCCTTGTGACTTGTTTATGGTCATCATCACAAATGCAAGTTTCACTAGGAACTGAATGCTTCTGAACTGGAATGGCGATTCGCGGAATCAGTAATTCTTCTCCTTTGAACAGAACTTTTAAAATCCTTGCCATTGTTTGTGAGCTTCGTCCATATCAGTAATGCACATTAAGATTTCGTATCATAACGATGATGCCAATTTTTAGACACAAATGATGAGGGGCATGCCAACCAAATCCAGAGTTTACGAGTTTGATGGAAATACATAGATTATGCATTATACATTTTTAGTGATGAGACTATTATTTCTACTCAAATATTTTAATGATCGATGTCAACGCAATTCCATATGTTTCAAACTTTTTCAGGGAACATTAGGCGGAAGGGGGTCACTTCCGGTACGGTTTTTTCACGTGCACCTATCCCATCGGGTCATAGAAAAAGCTTATTGTTAGTAGGAAGGATATTGTCGGTAGATTCCTAAGCAATTGGGCGGGCAAACAAAATTAGGGAACAAATGCTTGTCCTATTACCTCAAATAACGGCACTTTTGACAAGAACCTATCTCATCGGGAAAATGGGTAAGATGGGTATCAAATGAAAGGCACAACTGTCCTCTCCACGAATCTACTGGGCGGAAAAAGTTTTATAGTGAATAACACGCTGTCCGCCCACTTTGAAAACAAAAATAAAATGTTAACTTCTTTTCTCGAGTCAAAAATATGTATTTCCTAATAGCAAACACAATGAAAAGAGTGCAGAAAGATAGGTTTCTCTACTGTCTATGATACAAAAGTATTTTTGACTCACGACCAGTTCTTATCAGAAAACTAAAATGTAAAAAATTTTGAGCAAACTGTTTTTGAAAAAAACCAAAAATTAACTTTTTTTAAACTCAAAAAAAGTTTTTTTGATAAATTAAAGAATTAATATTATTTTGTTTATAAAAGTGCTTTCACATTAAAAATTTCATCGAAATTCGTCAAGGGCCTTACGAGAAAATCTGATTTTAAAAAACCGGTCCTATGGGAGGTACCGTTACAAGACTTTTCCCGAAAAATCTGTTCCAACCAAAACATAAAGCTTACTCAAAAAACACAATTCAGAAAGTTTTATCAAAATCGTTGGAGCCGTTCTTGAGATAAATGAGTTTTTCATAGAAAATCATTTCGCAGCCGTTCAGGCTGTAGGTACCGATACAGACAGACGGACAGAAAGACAGAATTGCCGGACCCAAGTGAGGCCAACACTGAATAATTTTAATAGAATAGGTGCTAATACATCTGGGAGTCCAGAACAATTGATTCTGGAAAGTGGCTCTAAAGTTTAATTCTAAATTTTCGGCTGAGTTCCGTTCTCATTGGTAAGAGTGGTGGGTTTATCAGCAGTAAGGACTTTATGTAGATGGCAACTGGAGGGAACGTCACAAATCGCCTTAAAGACTTATTTTTGGCTCTTTTTACAGTTGAAGTTGGTTAGAGCAATAGAGTAGGTTTGCTAGTCTCCATTGTATTTGGTTTTGAAGAGTTTCCTTACTGTCGATCTTAGTTTCTTTACATCATTGTTCCACCAGGTGGTTTGTCTCTTGGCTGTTTTAGTTTTCAGGGGAACGTTAAGCTCAAAAGCAGTGATAATTTAATTTTGTACGTGTTTGGCAAAATATTCAAGCTCATCTTTAAGAGAACGATTCAGGTCTGAGCTATATGAAGTACAGTCTGTGTTTGTCTTAGGACGGTAGGTTAGATGGGTTGGAGTTTCTACGTTTATTTTTAAACGAATGTGTCTACAATCTGCACATGATGGTTCCGAGGAAACATGCCAGTCATTAGATTAAATTACTAGTCAGAGATGAGCACAGTGTTATGTCCAGATCCTCTTTTCTAGTTTTAGTGACAAAAGTGGGTTTCTTAGCAATATTATGGATGTTCAAATTTTCTTTTGAAATAAAGTCGATAAGTAACTCACCTCTATTTTTGACGTTCGTGCTTCCCCATCGGGTATGATGAGCATTTGCAACTCAACCAAGGACAAAACCTGTCTTGGTGTTCCGCGCATGCTCAATCAGCTTAGTTACCTGGATGGGGGGACATGGTGTTTGGTTGCTTCCAGGGAAGTAGATCGATGCGACTATCAGGTCCTTGGTGTTATCAATCTTCTCTTCACTACGGCCGCTGTCACGTCATCGGTGAAAAATTCTGTCAGTTGGAAGAGAGGTGTGTTTTTATCAAAAATATTACATGTTCTATGTCTATATTGGATGAGGAAGATTATAGCAGCTGATCCAAGGTTCCTGCATGAAGGCAAAGCGGCCTTAGCATGTTGGAGGTTGATTTGAACACCTTTCATGTTTAATTTTGTTTTTGTTGAGAGGGGGCTTTTGAGTGCAAGCCCCCTCTGTTACCACCTCGTCCCCTTTGTGTTGTTTGGCGCTGTGGGCTGGTCGACTGACCGCTTCTTGTAATTTACATTAGGTTTGTCCAGTTTGGTTGGTCTAATTTTTACTTTATAATATGCTAGCCTTCCAATCTGTTTAAGATACCTACACCTAGGTACTTAAAAAAGGAGCGTGTTTGAATAAAAATATTACTCAATAATATAACTAGCAAAAAGTACCCGGCGTTGCCCGGGCACCCGAGGAAAATCTTTTCATGCAATATCTTTTAAATGAAATTAAAAACCAAGACATAATTTTTGTAAGAAAAAGGGTTTTTTATTTTTATTTTGCCAAATTATGTTCGTTGAGTAAATAAAACAAACAGAGATGTTATTGTTTTTTAATTTCGGGTACCTTCAAATCTTATACTGTAATTTCGTTTGGGTAAATGATGTAATTTCCTAGCACATTTCCGAATAAGATTCGAAATTACATCATTTCCTATACAAAAACACATTTCGAAATTTTCTCATTTCCACCAAATTTGGATGAAATTGGGTTACAACCGAAATCGAACATCCCTAATTTCAAACTGATTGTGTTCTCGACTTTCAGCTGTTCTTAATATCTTAGTGAAGAGAAATTCGGAAATTCAAATTGCGCTGGCATCAGAATATCCTGGAGTGCAAATTTTTAACCTCAAAATTTGCAGAAAAAAATTAACGCATGGTAACACTCACTTGCACCGAGGTTGATATAACATTTCCGAAATATCCAAGATGGCTGAGCTTATGAAATAGGCCAGAACAGAAGAGTTAAAATTTTACAATGTCTTCGGTATGGCCCAAGCTGTTAATTATTTGACGCAGATGATATTTTGGACAAAGGTTATCGATTCCGTTTCTTTATTAGAATTTGGACACCATGGTTGAACCAGGGGTTGCAGGTATTTAAAATTTACATATAGCACTAATGAGTACATTCATTGTATACAAAATCTATGATTCTCTGATTGTGTCTTTCCACTAAGTTGCCCTCTGGTTCACAGTATTTGTGACAGCTAGCATGTAGCGTTTGTGATAGAAATTACTTCCTCTTGATAATACTAAAATTTGTATAGCAAAGGTTTTGCTCCTAATCCGTTCATTGCTGCCGACAACTGATGGATTTGGATGAAGCTTGAAAATTGACTATCAATAGGCCTAGTTTTTGTAAAATGTTTTGAGTCACTTTTGTTAGTCAACTCCATCATTTGTTGGTTTTCGGGTTTCGCTATCGCAAACATCAACGCCATCGCACTGGTTTGTACGATGTTTCAAAAGAATGAATTGATTCATTATCATCGGAGGTATAAAGTGTAAAGCATTAAAAGCCCATTTGGTCTCAAAATTTTAACCCCAATCACAGCAAATTCACCTAACCCAATAAATTAAATGTTGTTTTAATTTTTGGAATTACACCAGAATGGCTGAACTCATCTGAGTGAAATTTAGCACAGAGATAGATTATAGTCTAGAATAGCACATTTGCTACCTTTGATCCCGGTAAAATGTATGGTTCCCGTGGGATAGATTTGTTTTAATTTTCGAAATCACACCAGAATTGCTGATCGGAGCTGGATGAAATTTGGCACATAGCTAGATTTAGATTATAATCTGGTATAGCACATAGGTTTCTTTTTATCACGGTCAAATGTAGGTATTAAATTATAAAGCTATAAAAGAAGAAGAAGCTAGATGACGATAGGCTATACTCCTCAAGCTACAGTCTACTTCTTGATCAGCTGAAACGCGAGCGAAGGCTAGTACTTCTTAAATACATGCGAAACCTTAGCAACTACTGTTACCGGCGCATGAAAAGTTGGTGAGCAACATACTCTTATTATACTTTCATGCATGTTCCCAACCAACGCGTAAGTGTATGTTTACACATGCTTTTTGCTTTTTGCGTTCATAAATTATTCATTCTTGTGTAAACCGCACAAATCATAGAAAAGGAACACGGCAGAAGTAAGCAAAACTAAACAAAAGGCAACTGCAGAAGTAAACAAACCAAAACAACAATTTGGAAATAAATCCAAGGCAATGGCAAAAGCAAGCAAAACTAAGCAAAAGGCAACTGCAGAAGTAAACAAAGCAACAATTTGGAAATAAATCCAAGGCAAAGGCAGAAGTAAACAAAACTAAACAAAAGGCAACTGCAGAAGTAAACAAACCAAAACAACAATTTGGAAATAAGTCCAAGGCAACGGCAGAAGTAAGCTAAACTAAGCAAAAGGCAACTGCAGAAGTAAACAAAACAACAATTTGGAAATAAATCCAAGGCAAAGGCAGAAGTAAACAAAACTAAACAAAAGGCAACTGCAGAAGTAAACAAACCAAAACAACAATTTGGAAATAAATCCAAGGCAACGGCAGAAGTAAGCAAAACTAAGCAAAAGGCAACTGCAGAAGTAAACAAGACAACAATTTGGAAATAAATCCAAGGCAAAGGCAGAAGTAAACAAAAACACACTAAACAAACAGCGAATAAGAAAAAAAGGAAAAGGAGAAACGTCAAAAATATTTGAGAAATATAAAATTTCTCATGATAAATCTAAGAGGTAAGTTCAAATATTATTAAATTAAACCTATTTAAAATAATTTATTTTTTAATTTAAATAGCCTATAACCTGGCCAGTGAATGGGGGAAGATCTTTGGATAAACTGCATTGCGAGGTAAGTGGTGTGTCGTCAGTTTATCTGCCATATACAGACAAACTGACACACAAACAAAATTACTCTTTTATATATAGTAGAGATATCTATAATTATTAGCTTTTTTGCAATTATTTCACTATTATTCTGAACGCCTCTTTTATGCCGTACACTTCCAGTTTTAGCGACTATCCTTGTGACTTGTTTATGGTCATCATCACAAATGCAAGTTTCACTAGGAACTGAATGCTTCTGAACTGGAATGGCGATTCGCGGAATCAGTAATTCTTCTCCTTTGAACAGAACTTTTAAAATCCTTGCCATTGTTTGTGAGCTTCGTCCATATCAGTAATGCACATTAAGATTTCGTATCATAACGATGATGCCAATTTTTAGACACAAATGATGAGGGGCATGCCAACCAAATCCAGAGTTTACGAGTTTGATGGAAATACATAGATTATGCATTATACATTTTTAGTGATGAGACTATTATTTCTACTCAAATATTTTAATGATCGATGTCAACGCAATTCCATATGTTTCAAACTTTTTCAGGGAACATTAGGCGGAAGGGGGTCACTTCCGGTACGGTTTTTTCACGTGCACCTATCCCATCGGGTCATAGAAAAAGCTTATTGTTAGTAGGAAGGATATTGTCGGTAGATTCCTAAGCAATTGGGCGGGCAAACAAAATTAGGGAACAAATGCTTGTCCTATTACCTCAAATAACGGCACTTTTGACAAGAACCTATCTCATCGGGAAAATGGGTAAGATGGGTATCAAATGAAAGGCACAACTGTCCTCTCCACGAATCTACTGGGCGGAAAAAGTTTTATAGTGAATAACACGCTGTCCGCCCACTTTGAAAACAAAAATAAAATGTTAACTTCTTTTCTCGAGTCAAAAATATGTATTTCCTAATAGCAAACACAATGAAAAGAGTGCAGAAAAATAGGTTTCTCTACTGTCTATGATACAAAAGTATTTTTGACTCACGACCAGTTCTTATCAGAAAACTAAAATGTAAAAAATTTTGAGCAAACTGTTTTTGAAAAAAACCAAAAATTAACTTTTTTTAAACTCAAAAAAAGTTTTTTTGATAAATTAAAGAATTAATATTATTTTGTTTATAAAAGTGCTTTCACATTAAAAATTTCATCGAAATTCGTCAAGGGCCTTACGAGAAAATCTGATTTTAAAAAACCGGTCCTATGGGAGGTACCGTTACAAGACTTTTCCCGAAAAATCTGTTCCAACCAAAACATAAAGCTTACTCAAAAAACACAATTCAGAAAGTTTTATCAAAATCGTTGGAGCCGTTCTTGAGATAAATGAGTTTTTCATAGAAAATCATTTCGCAGCCGTTCAGGCTGTAGGTACCGATACAGACAGACGGACAGAAAGACAGAATTGCCGGACCCAAGTGAGGCCAACACTGAATAATTTTAATAGAATAGGTGCTAATACATCTGGGAGTCCAGAACAATTGATTCTGGAAAGTGGCTCTAAAGTTTAATTCTAAATTTTCGGCTGAGTTCCGTTCTCATTGGTAAGAGTGGTGGGTTTATCAGCAGTAAGGACTTTATGTAGATGGCAACTGGAGGGAACGTCACAAATCGCCTTAAAGACTTATTTTTGGCTCTTTTTACAGTTGAAGTTGGTTAGAGCAATAGAGTAGGTTTGCTAGTCTCCATTGTATTTGGTTTTGAAGAGTTTCCTTACTGTCGATCTTAGTTTCTTTACATCATTGTTCCACCAGGTGGTTTGTCTCTTGGCTGTTTTAGTTTTCAGGGGAACGTTAAGCTCAAAAGCAGTGATAATTTAATTTTGTACGTGTTTGGCAAAATATTCAAGCTCATCTTTAAGAGAACGATTCAGGTCTGAGCTATATGAAGTACAGTCTGTGTTTGTCTTAGGACGGTAGGTTAGATGGGTTGGAGTTTCTACGTTTATTTTTAAACGAATGTGTCTACAATCTGCACATGATGGTTCCGAGGAAACATGCCAGTCATTAGATTAAATTACTAGTCAGAGATGAGCACAGTGTTATGTCCAGATCCTCTTTTCTAGTTTTAGTGACAAAAGTGGGTTTCTTAGCAATATTATGGATGTTCAAATTTTCTTTTGAAATAAAGTCGATAAGTAACTCACCTCTATTTTTGACGTTCGTGCTTCCCCATCGGGTATGATGAGCATTTGCAACTCAACCAAGGACAAAACCTGTCTTGGTGTTCCGCGCATGCTCAATCAGCTTAGTTACCTGGATGGGGGGACATGGTGTTTGGTTGCTTCCAGGGAAGTAGATCGATGCGACTATCAGGTCCTTGGTGTTATCAATCTTCTCTTCACTACGGCCGCTGTCACGTCATCGGTGAAAAATTCTGTCAGTTGGAAGAGAGGTGTGTTTTTATCAAAAATATTACATGTTCTATGTCTATATTGGATGAGGAAGATTATAGCAGCTGATCCAAGGTTCCTGCATGAAGGCAAAGCGGCCTTAGCATGTTGGAGGTTGATTTGAACACCTTTCATGTTTAATTTTGTTTTTGTTGAGAGGGGGCTTTTGAGTGCAAGCCCCCTCTGTTACCACCTCGTCCCCTTTGTGTTGTTTGGCGCTGTGGGCTGGTCGACTGACCGCTTCTTGTAATTTACATTAGGTTTGTCCAGTTTGGTTGGTCTAATTTTTACTTTATAATATGCTAGCCTTCCAATCTGTTTAAGATACCTACACCTAGGTACTTAAAAAAGGAGCGTGTTTGAATAAAAATATTACTCAATAATGTACACCCAAATATTGACTTGCAGTCCTCCAATATAACAAAAAATGTATTATATAGAAAACGGCTGTAACGAATATAATAAAACTTTCAGGATACACTTTTTTAGAACAATCTTTCTTTTATTTTTAAAGTTTTTTAGGATAAGCCGCGTAAAAATATATTAAATATTTAGTGAGTGCAATTCTGTACTCACTTTTAATGCAATTGCATTGATTTTTCGGAATATGTCTTATAACGGAATCTCTTATAGAAACAGAGTTTTCTCCCAAACCATGCTATTGAGGTCAATTAAATTTCGAATAAAGGAAGTTATTTATGAAAACAGTTAATATTGCATTTCAAATTTGTCAAAAACTTCTTTTTTTGTATCTTTGATAATTTCCTAAAAACAAAAGTTGGTTTTTGAAAAGTTTTGGAAACGAGTAAATAGATTTTTTTTGAAACTATTTTTTCAGATGAAAACCACAAAATTCCAAATACACACTCAAACAAATTTCAAAGATTTTATTGGATATTGGTCTCTGAGACTGGGTTTTAATGTTTTTCATATGGCCCGTTATTCACGTTACCAGTGGCGGGTTAAGGAAACCTCACAAAAAAAGTCTAACTAATTCTTGGCAATAATCTGCTCGGGAAGGATAGTTTATTGTCATAAATAGTAAAAAAGTTATATTCAATTTTAAATTGGCTTTTAAGCCAGATAACAATTACAGGGTCTCGATCAAGTTCTCGTCGTGTGCGGTCGATCACGTACTCGTCGTGTGCGGTCATGATGCTAACTGTGCGCGTGTGCCCCCCAAACCCCTAAAGCAAACCACAAATAAAATAAATCAAAAAAAATATTCACGCAAACATAAAAAACTAACAATAAATACATTACACTCTTTTTGCCCAATGTTACTCAAATAATAAAATTAAATTCAAAAGCAGTGCAAAAAAAACCAAACCTCACTCGCAGTCGCAGCTCAGCTTCGTTCATCCCGATCCCATCCTCTCCACCCTCGCCCCCATAGCTGTTGCTTTCTATGCACTGCAAGCCTCCTGTGAGGCTTATCGCAAGAGGTTTGCGGTTTGTGGATAAGTAGCATTTGGCGAATAGTTATATCGTGTTTTGCTGGTGTATGTTGATTTTCGTGTGCAAATCGTCTTGCGGGCATAACACCTAGGACAGTTTGCTTTTCATTGGAATTAGTTTTAGCTTACACTATGCGGTTTGACTAAGTTACGCCAGAATTGTGTTTTGTGTGTTTAGTTTTTTAAAATGGTAAGTGATTATTGTGTCGTTTATTCTAATGTCCGTGGTCTCGGAAAGAATTTCTTTGCTGTGTACGCCCATACTGTGCAATACATGCCAGCTGTTTTGGCATTAAGTGAAACCCAGGTTGGACAGAATACTGATTTATCAGAATTTTGTTTGGTTGGATATGACTAAGTACCATTACTTTTTTCCCACCATGGTCTTGAAATTTATGTTGGGAATGATATTGCTTGCCAGAGTCTTCCCCTATACGGGCATTTTTCTAATACGAACTTTTATTTTCTGTTGCTCAAATTCACTGTCCGCGAGCATATCATTCATTACCGTTTTCTTTACAGGAGCCTGAGCCTTGACATCATGTTTACTTGTAGTGAGTTAGACGCTTTGTCAGATTCAATTTCCCGAATGGTTTCCCATTGTCCTCACACTGAAGTCCTGATTACGGGCGACTTCAATGTACACAATTCAAGTTGGCTCCGCTACTCTGGCCAGACAACCTTCGAAGGAAGGTATACTGAGATTTTTGCTGTGTATAACCATCTTACCCAGCTTGTCGATGAGCTTACTCGTATACCGGATGTTGATGGGAATTCCGCCCATACTCTTGAATTGTTCCTTACTTCCCATCCTGTATTTATCAGAGACTATCAAAGTCTCATTTCAGCTAATTTCTTGATCTCCAACCACCCAGTTAAAGAAAAAATTCCCATTATTACCGTTTGGCAATACGAAAAAGCCAACTGGGACGGTCTGAATAATTTCTTTCGCAACTTTAACTGGTCATTATGCTTCCTCGATAATGACATTGATGACAGTGCTGAAATGATTACAGAAGTGATTTTTCTTGGAATGAGAACTTTTTTCCTTCACAGAGGAAAGGGTATCAAACCAAAAGAAAAGTCTTGGTTTTCCGAAGAGTGTAAAGAAGCTATCAGGTTGAAAAAAATAAGCTTCCAATCCTATAAATCCAACCCAACTGAGAAAAATCGGAAGAAACACAAACAAGTAAGGAACTCGTGCAACTCTGTTTTTTAAAAAACGAAATTTTTACATGACCAGAAGTTACGGCAAAAAATTCTGCAATGTCCCAAAAGCAGTAAAAACTTCTGGTCATTTGTAAATAAAATGCACGACTGGGTCGCACGAACTTGCTCTTATGTTCAATAATTGCGTAGTGGCTGCATATATGGATATTTAAAAAAAATTAAATAATTTCGAAAATTCTTTTATTTTTTAAATTAGTTTAAGAGTTTTCTCGGAAAAACTAAGTATGCAATAAAATTTAAAAGCTATACGTCAATCTAGAAAAAAAAATATTGAAAATCGTTGGACCAGTTTTTTTTTTAAAGGTTATTTTTGAAAAACTTTTTCAAAAAATATTTTGAAATTTATTTGAGTATGCAAATATATTGCAATCTGTAGTTTACATTTGAAAAATAATTAAAAAAAAAATCAATGTACCCGTTTCCAACATATTTCGAAAACCAAAAATTTTTTTGAAAAAATTATAAAAAATCAAAAAAAAAGTTTTTGAAAATTTTTAAATGTCATATTAATAAAATTATGAATGACTTCCTGTGGCCAAAATTTTATTGAAATCGAATGTATAGTTTACGAGAAAATTTGATTTGAAAATACTTGTTCTATGAGAGGTACCGTTATTAGACAAATTTTGAAAAAAATTTTCAAACCAAAAGATAGATTTTCTTGCAAAAATAGCATTCTGAAAGTTTTATCAAAATCGTTAGAGCCGTTTTTGAGAAAATCAATTTTTGTCTTCAAGATTGTATGGCAGGTGCCGTTATTTTTGGACCTAGAGCAAAAATAAAAAATTTGTTCCGAGGGACGGCCAAATAAATCCTAAATACCAAATTTGAAGCAAATCGGCCCACCCGTTCAGCCTCCAGAGGCGCGAACAGACATACAGACAGACAGACAGACAGACAGACAGACGGACGGAATTCCCAGACCCACTTTTTTCGACTTCTCCATCATCGTAATGTCATGTGTGATTGTTATCTCAAATTTTTTTTCCTGCACGAATCCATAACTTGCCTTATAGTACCTATAATCGCAAGTAAAAATGTCAAAAACTCAACGTCATCATCAGTTCCAACGCTCATCGTCGACAAAAAACCTATTGTGAGCTCTTCAGAGAAGGCGAATATGCTCGCAGCTCAATTTTCTGCAAGTTCTACGTTGCCTGCAGGCAAAAATGTACTTGAGAACGTTAATTTTTTATGGGGGAGGTATTTTTCTGCACTCGTACAGTAGCAAGAGTTGTTCAAGACCTTGATACACACAAATCCGTTGGTCCGGATGGTATATATCCTATACTTCTGAAGAGGTGTTCTTCATCGCTGGAAAAACCACTGCGTAATAGTCTAAGAGCTAGTGAACATTTTGGAAACGTCATTAGTGCACAGAAAATTTGTAATCTATATTGTTAAGCTTGGGTTAAAATCAGTAGAATCAACATCTGGCAGCTACCAGCTGAGGCGTTTGGGCATGGCTAAGCCTCAAAGGCGCCAAAAAATGATTTATTAACGTCATTAGTGCAAAGCTGAATTTTTGTATACTAGCAGTTGAGCAGTGTTGGATAGTTACGCGTTACTTTGAAATTTTAATTAGTTACACTACACGTAACAAATGTAACTTATGTAACTAATGTAACTAATGTAACTTATTGTAACTAAATGTAACTAACTATAACTAATAGAATTTTTCAAATACAAAAACTCACATTTTATGTTAAATTGAAATTTAGAAGTTCCGTCCACAAACCCGATCGAATGACGATTAGATAGATAGATATAGATATAATTCTTTATTTCAATAATTTTACACAATGTTGATATAATTCAAAGAACATGGCCTTGCTGCCGTCTGCCTGAATGACATTTTTTTATAAACTATGAAACAAAGTAAAATAATTTAAAATACATACATAAATTTAATGGGTACAATAGTGCAATTATATTTTAACAGAATAGATAATAAATTTCTTCAACTGTTTTTTTTTTTGTTTTTTTTTTGTATTATACAATTTATAATGTAGGTACAGTATAATCTTTTTTTTTAAGAGTTTGCCAATTTTAATGATTTGAAACATAAAATGATCGATTAAAATATTTACTCAATTTTGCAATGATTTGAAACATGAAATATTCAATTTTAAAATGATTTGAAACATAAAATTATTGGAACATTTTCATTTTAGATACGACTCTAACTGGTGAAAAGAATATACACATTTGGTTCAAAAACGTTCAAAAGCTGTTGCGATACATAAGAGCATGCTTACAAAATTTAAACAGTTTAAACCATCCCAATGATCCGTTCAACAAATCAATAAGCTGGCTTAAAGACATATAACTTGTATTGAAGTATAGTCGGCGAATTTCTTGAAGGATTGGGCAAACTGCAATGAAATGGTAACTATCTTCACGTTCCCGTCTGTTACAAAGACTACAATTTTGAGAGAGATCAGCCCTATGAGGAACATAACTAAGGTTAAGCAACTCAACCCTTGCTCTAAAAATAGTACCTATAGCTTCTACAGAGAGTTCTCTGCAAAAATAATTAGTTTCGGTTGACAGTCTGTGATTTAAGCATTTGTAAATACTTCTACTCTCTGACAAAGCTTCTCTGTTTAAATGTTGGACATATATTCTTTCGTCAACTTTTGCTATTAAATCAGCGAATATAACTTCCCAACAATCTAAATTGTTAACATTGATTGAAAGGCTTGCGTCGTTAGATAAAGCTAATTGGTTTAGTTCGTTAAATGGCGTAGAATTCGTTTGAAGTAGCCTTCGCATGAATGAATTATGTAAACCGTTTTCTCTTCTCATATATAGTCAGTATGGGTCTTAATATTATGGATAAAAATAGGTGGAATACCGGATTCCACGTGAATAGCATACGTTGGCGTTGAGTTTGGTAATCGAAATAATCTTTTAAAAAAATACCTTTGCACTTTTTCAAATTCCTCGAATTGCGTGTAGCCATAAACTTGAGCACCATAAGACAAACACGAGTTAACTGTGGCATTGAAAACCCGGTATTTGGCTGAAACATCAATGTGCTGGTTATTAAAGAAGGATGACCACATCATATTTAAGGCCAGTTTGGCCTCATTACTTTTTTCTTTCACATGTATGCCGAAATTCAAATTGTACGTGAACAATACTCCTAAATACTTAAATTGTTTCACAACTTCAACTCTTTCATGGTTAAGATGCCAAGTTTCTTCTGGACGTCTTCTTTGTTGTCTTGACTCAAAAACCATAATTTTAGTTTTTCGGGAGTTAATTTGCAAGCCCCAGGTTGCACAATAGTCTTGTAGTCGGTTGATTTGCAACTGTAGTGTGAATGGGCTATCCGACAACAAAACTAAATCATCCGCGTAGAGTAGTACTTTTACTAAGGTGTCTGCAAAAACTACACCACCTGGTAAAATATCACAAACGGTATCGATAAATAAAGCGAATAAAATCGGACTAAGAATGCAGCCCTGAGGCACACCAGCTGACGTATCAAACCAATCTGATAAATCCATCCCATCCCAAACTGCTGCACTTGTTGAAGCTAAGAGATTTAGATAGACAAGCAGAAACTTTCGAGAGATGCCAAGGGATGTCATCCTATATATTAAAGCTTGTCTGTTAACCGTGTCGAAAGCTGCTTAAAATCAACAAAACAGCAATAAAGTTTCTTGTTTTTATCTATAAATTTCTTTGCAATGGTTGAGAGTGCAAAAATGTTGTCTAAAGTTGAAAACCCATTGCGAAATCCTGCTTGAAATATGCTTAACCGATTGCTATTCTCAATCCATTTCGTAAGTCTTTCATAAAGAATAGAAGAAAAAAATTTTCTTAATGAGTTGAGAAGAGAAATGCCACGGTAATTTTCAGGAAGTGTCGGATCGCCTTTTTTTAAAAGCGCAAAAATGATAGCTTTATTAAAACACTTAGGAACACAGGATTCATTTTAAATACGATTGAAGAATTCAACAATATAAGTTTTAAACTCAGTAGTAGAGTTTTTATAAAATTCCACTGGAATTCCATCTATACCCGGAGCTTTATTATTTTTCATCTTATGAAGCACCGCTTCCAGCTCAACTAAGGATATCACAGTATCCAGCTCATGCACAATCGTATTAGGACACGCGTAGCTAAAAGTCAGAAGATTTTCATCCGCTGTTAAGAGAGTTTTAAAATGGTGTGCTAATGCATCTACTTGAAGTGAGCTAATGTTAGCATTGGCCATAGAACGACCTCCTAGTTCACGCACATTATTCCAAAAGAGTTTAGAGTTCTTACAATTAACTAAGTTTATAGCCGTTTTTTTTAGGTAGAGATTTCTTTTGGTTGCACAAAGCTCTTTATATTCCTTATTTCTTTGGAGGTATAAGTTCTTAAAGAAAATTGAACTTGTAGACCTAAACAGATTTAAATACACAAACGATTTATTACGCAAGTTATGGCATTCCCAATTAAACCATTTATTTAAGGGTTTAAAACCAGCCTTTTTGCTGCTAACAGCAAAAGGAGCTGATAACTTGATAGCTCCCGTTATATTTGTTGAGATTTGATCGACGAGACTTGTTGCTAGAGGAAGGAGGAAGCTGCTGTGGTGGTTTAATAGAGACTGATAAAGAAGAGCTTTGTTTTCAATCCATTTTAGTCTTTTAAGGCTATTTGAGAATCTTGTTGGCACCACGTTTGAAAAACATGCTCTTACTAAAATTGGTAAGTGAGAAGAAAAATTTGCCACTAGGACTTCAAAATCAGTAACCAAGTTCAACCAATTACCTGAAATAGCACATAAATCAATAACCGATTGCCCTTGTCCACTAATGAAAGTTAATTCACCACCAGCATCGCTTTTAGAAATACCATTAAGTACGAAGAAACCGAAGTTTTCCAAAAGCTCTATCAGATTTCTACCGTTACTATTACAAATACTATCTTTAGAGTTACGATTGTCGTTAAAAATTGGTATTAGGAATAAAATGAGTTTGGATTCTGATAATTACCAATTCTTGCATTTAAGTCCCCAATGAGCATAATATTTTCCAAAAAATTATTACTTAAAAAATTATAAAGAGTATCGAATTCATTCCGCCAATTATTACAATTAATATATAATGGTATAAAGAATATTTTGTAAGGTTAATCGAAATTTGTATGATAATTATGTTTTCAATTCGCTTAAATTCCGCAAAGCTTCCTACAGTAATTATTTTGATGCCGCATAAAACTCCACCGCTTGCCCTACCAAACATATTATTTCTAACAGCAGGAACACTTATTATCTTAAAACCTTTAAAAATTTTTATATAATCTTGTTCCTGATGTTTTTCTATAAATGTTTCTAAAAGAACGATAATGTCAAATTCCAGAATATAATTTAAAAAATTTGGAGACAAAAATTTACTTTTTAAACCTGTAACATTATATGAAAATATTTTAAAATTAGAAAAATTAATATTATTTTGTTTTTGGCAGACGAAATAAAAGAAAACTGAGATTTAAAAGCATACATAGGTTGGCTTTTTTCTTCTTTGCGGATTTCTGGAATTCTTGAATTTACATGCATAGCTGTCTCTATTTCTTCTTCTTTTTGCTGATTTGCCAGTTTTCTTTCACTCACACAAACAAGATCATTTTTGGCGCGATCTTTCCTAAACAAACTATCAGTTCGTCGTCTTCTGCAAATCGTAATCGCCTGTTACCATGAGAAATTTAAGCAAGTGTTTATTGAATAAAATAAATACAACAAACGTGATTTTGTTTGCTGTTTTTATAGAAATTATTTTATTTCTTGTTCAATTTGTTTAAAAAAAAAATATCTTTATTCTTCGACTTCTAAAGACTAACTGGTTTACATTTTATTTCTTAATAATAATTAAACCTATGCATCGCTTACAATAATTCTGTTGAATCCAGAGCTAGAAGCTGAGTTGGCTTATTTACTGGCTGCGCACAATGGTGTAGCAGTAGCAGTAGCACGCAGCAATGTCAAAGTAAATGCCAAAAAAAGTAGCTCACAAAGCAGCATACACGAATACAATGTGCAGCACTGAACTCAAACAAAAATCATGTCTGCCATTTTGGTTTGTTGTTGTTTTGCAGCGCAGCAGGTCGTCAAGTTCAAGTCGAGTCGACTTGTACTTCAGCGACTCTATCTGCTGCATCTGCTACTTCACATTGTAGCCGTGCAATACGATTTACATACATTTAACTTTGACATTGCTGCGTGCTACTGCTACTGCTACACCATTGTGCGCAGCCAGTTAATGTTGCAGCAATCGGTGTCAATGCGCTGCACATCTGTGTTGATGGAAATTGCTGAATCGGTAGGAACATTAAATGTTCGTTGTCTCAACTCCAGTGCAGTGTTGGATAGTTTCGCGTAACTTTGAAATTTTAATTAGTTACACGTAACTAATGTAACTTATGTAACTAATGTAACTTATTGTAACTAAATGTAACTAATTATAACTAATAGAATTTTTCAAATACAAAAACTCACATTTTATGTTAAATTGAAATTTAGAAGTTCCGTCCACAAACCCGATCGAATGACGATTGACTACACTGTTTTAGGGCAAAGCTGGGCCAGCTGCCAGCTGTGGCAACGCCAACCTAGCAATGAATACATTTTTAAATTACTATATTTCTGCAAACAAAATTTAAAAATAATAAAACAAAATAGATCTCGTTTGATTTCCTTTGGGCGAGCTAAATCTGAAATTTGAGACCAAATCTGAGAATAAATCTGAATTTACCATACAAAAATAAATCACAATAAACAAAGAAATGTCCAGGAGTCTCAAGAAAGAAGGGAAAACTTCAAATGTAAATAAAAATTTATTGTATGCTCCAAGAATATAATATGTTATTACATTTCCTTTTCATCAGGAACCTAGTAATTTCAATATGTATTCCTTGCCAGGTTGCCGTTGAACTTGCTTATAAAAGAATTTTGTCAATAGTCGATTGGGATTCAGGATGAAATGTGATTTTTTTTTATTTTTATTTTTAAGTTAGAGTTAGTTTTATTTAGTTACAGTTAGTTACATTTAGTTACATTAGTTACGCCAAATATTGGGCGTAACTAATTCATATTAGTTACGCGTAACTAAACGAGTAACTTACTTCGTGTAACTTACTTGCCAACACTGCTCCAGTGTTGGCAAGTAAGTTACATGAAGTAAGTTACCCGTTTATTTTCGCGTAACTAATATGAATAAGTTACGCCCAATATTTGGCGTAAATAATGTAACTAATGTAACTAAATGTAACTAACTGTAACTTAATAAAACTTACTTAATAATAATAAAAAATAAAAAAAATCACATTTCATCCTGAATCCCAATCGACTATTGATAAAATTCTTTTATTAGCAAGGGCAACGGCAACCTGCCAAGGAATTACATATTGAAATTACCATGTTCCTGATGAAAAGGAAATCTAATAAAACATTATATTCTTGGAGCATACAAAAGATTTTTACTTACATTTAAAGTTTTCCCTTCTTTCTTGAGATTCTTGGACATTTCTTTTTTATTATGATTTTTGTTTGGTAAATTCAGATTTGATCTCAGATTTGATCTCAAATTCCAGATTAAGCTCACCCAAAGGAAATCAAACGAGATCTATTTTGTTTTATTTTCCAGGTTAAGTAAGAAGCATATCCAGTCGCTAGGCAAGCACCTACATCGGCAGTTTTTTAATTTGACAATGGTGAACCTGTGATACTCTGGTGACAGTGCTGCGTGAAAATGGAACATTCTAAATAGGTATGATATATCGTACGAACAAAATGTTCAATTGAAAGGTGTCAGAAATGTCAGTGCCAAGCTGCTAAGAAAAACAAACAAATCTAGTGAGAAAACAAAATCTACTTTTAAGGACAAGAAGGCAATCAACAAATATTTATGTAATGGTTGGCTTGCTTTCACGGCTACAGGTGCCGGTAAATGCATGCATGTGTAAGCCCCGCAGTTGTCACCTGCGCCGGTGAATTCACTCATCACGTATACCCTTCATTAATGTCAAATTAGAAAGAGAAAAGACAAAGAAACATTTTTGAACTACCAAATCCACGCTCCCTTCCTTTCCTATTTTGAATTACTAGGCAGCATTTTTATTTTGCTCTCAATGTCAGATAAATAAAATTAAATTTAACTAAATCTTAATGTGAATTGAATATTAAACATTATGTGATTTTCTTTTGGTACGTCAGATCATATTTGTTTTGCTGTCAGATAAAATCTGAAATCAAAATCTGTTTTTCCTTTGTTCACAGATCATATTTTTTTCATTTCAGATCAAATTTCCAAATCTTAAATCTTATTTTCAATCGAGATTTAACACTTATTTGCACACACACCACAGTATCTGACATTTGCTTTTAGAAGTGTTGTTTCATTTTGATTAAATATTTGTAGAAAATAAGTTCCTAGGAACAGAAAATGGTTTATTATGAATTTTGTGAATTTTGTTAAAATAAAAGAAATTCGTGAATTAAGTGAATATTGTAATTACATAATTATTTAGGCTATTTTGTAGGATTCAACATAAATGTACATTAATTGTGAAAAAGCACAAACACACAAAATAAAACAAAATAGATCTCGTTTGATTTCCTTGGGCGACCCAAATCTGAAATTTCAGATCAAATCTGAGATCAAATCAGTATTTACCAAAAAAAAACATCACAATAAACAGAGAAATGTAGATGAATCGAAAAAAAAGATAAAACTTTAAATGTAAGTATAAATCTATTGTATACTCCAAGAATATAATATTTTATTAGATTTCCTTTTCATCAATAACATAAGTATTATTATATACTTAATTTTTTTTGTAGAAATATATGTAGTAATTTAAAAATGTATTCCTTGACGGCAATTCATCAATCATCCAGCTTTGTCCTAAAAAAGTGTAGTCAATCGTCATTCGATCCGGTTTGGGGATGGAACTTCTAAATTTCAATTTAACATAAAATGTGAGTTTTTGTATTTGAAAAATTCTACAAGTTATAGTTAGTTACATTTAGTTACAATTAGTTACATTTAGTTACATTAGTTACATTAGCTACATAAGTTACATTAGTTACGTGTAACTAATTAAAATTCCAACGTTACGCGTAACTATCCAACACTGCTCAACTCCTCTCTTCTTAAAATAATGCGTCCACGCATTTTACGTGATGTTGTAGAAGCTCGGATATGTTTGAAGGGATGCTGATTGAATTGGTTCACTTTGATTAGTTATCGTTATCATAGGTGGTGTTGCTATTGATGTTCTGGATTATCTGGAGTATTGTATTACTATTATGAGAAATAGGACTGCAAAAATCGCATACGTTGTTTTTTGAATACTCATCAAAAAACAACGTTTGTATTTTATATAGTCCGGTCAAAATAGACATTTCGGTTTGCAAAAATTCGCATAAAGCTGAAAATTGGTACAGACGTTGGGAACACCATTTCAAATAAACGAAGCAACATCCCCATCGATCCGACTGGTGCGTTAGAAGTTATTCAAGGTCAAAAGGTCAAATAAACGGTTTTTACAATTTTTCTTGTAAACGGTAGGTTTTATCATAAAAATACATGAGAAAATGTTGTAGACCATGAAATTATCTAAAAAAATCGTTACTATCATTTTTTTGTTAGAATAACCATTTCGGAGATATCGTGATTATAAAACTTGAAGGAGTCACGTTCTATATGATATGCACATATATGCCACATGCATACATTTAGTCCAGTCGACAGGTTGGAAAAATTGGGTGAAAGGTGGAAAAAGGACGGAAGCTAATCAGATATTGTTGAAGGATAGTTAATAAATATTTTACGAAGTTGTGGAACTCGAGGGCAGTATGTAAAAAGAGAAGGGGGAGGTTGAAGGGGTAACTGCAAAATTTTCGACCTTGCAACGGTTTTTCCTCAGGAACATTTTTTCCTTACGCTCCATAGCAAAAGCATTTCCATTTTGTAGTAGAACGTCAAATTTCCTACAATTTTGTTGGTACCAAAGTTGTTGTATGTTAATTCTTTACCGAGATATAGCTCTTTGAAAAACAGGTAATTTTTTAGAATTTGCTAAAAAAAATTCCAAAAAATTCTGCTTATTTCTTCTAATAGACAAAAACTAGCGCGAGGTTTTTGTATGACGAGATTTTCTTACTACGATTTGTGCTGTTTAATAGTTTCTAAGAAATTTCGTTTGAAAATCTCGTCATACAAAAACCTCGCACTAGTTTTCGTCTATTAGAAGAAATAATCTGAATTTTTTGGAATTTTTTTTAGCAAATTCTGTAAAATTACCTGTTTTTCAAAGAGCTATATCTCGGTAAAGAATTAACATACAACAACTTTGGTACCAACAAAATTGTAGGAAATTTGATGTACTACTACAAAATGGAAATGCTTTTGCTATAGAACGTAAGGAAAAAATGTTCCTGAGGAAAAACCGTTCCAAGGTCGAAAATTTTGCAGTTACCCCTTCAACCCCCCCCCTTCTCTTTTTCCATACTGCCCTCGAGGTCCAAAACTTCGTAAAATATTTATTAGCTATCCTTCAACAATATCTGATAGTTTCATTAGCTTCCATTCTTTTCTGCCTTTCACCCACTTTTTCCAACCTGTCGACTGGACTAAATGTATGCATGTGGCATATATGTGCATATCATATAGAACGTGACTCCCTCAAGCTTTAAAATCACGATATCTCCGAAATGGTTATTCTAACAAAAAAATCATATTAACAAGTTTTGTATATAATTTCATGGTCTACAACATTGTCTCATGTATTTTTATGATAAAACCTACCGTTTACAAGAAAAATTGTAAAAACCGTTTATTTGACCTTTTGACCTTGAATAACTTCTAACGCACCGGTCGGATCGATGGGGATGTTGCTTAGTTTATTTGAAATGGTGTTCTCAACGTCTGTACCAATTTTCAGCTTTATGCGAATTTTTGCAAACCTAGCACTATTTTTTTGTCTATTTTGACCGGACTAATATAGATGGTGTGTATTTTTTGTATTAAGTTCCTTCATCAATTCTAACGAAAGAACCTCTTCGATAGCTAAATCTTCTGAAGTTGGATGCAACTGTGGTGGCAAAGCTTGGATATTGTTGAGTTCTTCAGCGACGAATCGTTGATTATTAATTAGGATTGTCTCATTGTTAAATTTTATGACATAGTTTCCACTAACTGATTGTGTGTTGTTTCTGGATTCTATTGTACCGTTGAATTGGTTGAGGATGATAAGTCCGGGAGATATTTCTTCGAGTTGAGCGATATGTTGACTATTTGTCGAGTTACACGATGTATTTTTATTTTCTAATAAGCTTATCATTGCTTAAATCAACTAAACTGTTTGTTTACAGAGATAAATGTCTTCTATTTTCTTACAGTTACTTAGTAATCCATATATCTTTTTTCCATTCTTTAATATATTTCTTTGAGCTATTTTATTAAAGTGAAACTTTTATTACATCGTCTCAAACTTTTTCGTCTGTGTGTTGCATGTCGCGTGACGGTCGGCCGCGGAGTAGGGATAATTTGAAAGGCGCTCGTTAGTTTCACTTTTACGGTGGTTTCATAAAACCACACATGTTTTTTTATTAAGCCGTTTTTCTTTTTAATTGGTATTAACGTTAGTTTTTCATAGAGTTCATTTTTAGTTTTTGAAATACTAATAATATAAAGTAAATTTTTTAAATCAGATGCAAGTTTTACGTCAGCAAATTTTATTGCCTGTTCTACATTTGTATAAGGCAAGATCTATTTATCCATTTTACTTAATATTAAATTAATTTCATTTTTTGACATAATATTGGAATTAGTTTAGTTTAGTTTATTTTCATGTATGCCTACACATTAAGAATTATATACTTCTTATAAGTTAGTGTTAAGCTTAAATTTCAAGATTTTAATTGAAGAAAAGCTACTTAGTAATTTTCAAATTTAAATTTTAGTTTGAACGAGCATAAATAAGGTAATCCTAAGTACAAATTGACATATTATTTAGAAAGAAACGCATTAAGATAGTCTTTACAATATAAATACCTGTATATAAATTAAAAGAAAACGTTATAATCTCCATTAAATATTTTACCTGTATGCGAGTTACGAGATGAAACACAAAAACAAAATAACAAAATACATTAAAAGTAATTATTATCAATGTTCAAAATGAACACGGAGTTCTCTACGAAACTGCAAAACGCCGGTCAACCGAATCAAATGTCTCGGTAGGGAGTTCCACAGTCGGATGGTGCTGATGAGAAATTGACGCTCTGATGTAAGACATGAGTAACGAGGATGAATAAGTTGTTGGGTTCTGTTTGAGGAACCGAACGTTAATCTATTAAACAAACTACAAGGTTGTTGTGTGTGAATTATATTGAACAATAGAATAAGGGCTCTATATCGTAAAAGGTTATCAAATGTTAGGTTATATATTTGCTTAGAAAAATTTGAAATGCGATCAAATCGGCGTAATCCAAAAATATATCGTGCGGTATTGTTAAAGGCTACATTGAGCTTTCTCCTACTGGTGGCATCACTGTTGAAGAAGACTTCACACCCGTATGTAAGTATTGGTACTACTAATGTTTTAGCCAGCAACAATCGTGTTTTAGGAGGGGTATAATACTGTGAAGTCCAAAGCATGCGAAGCACACCATAAACCTTACCCACTGCCGCGTTTATGTGCGTATCCCAAGTCAGTGTCCTGTTAAATACCATGCCAAGGTTTTTCGCGGTTTGGGCATAAGCAATGGATGAATTTCCTAGGTATAAGGAAGGAAAATAGTCAAGGTCCAACAGTTTCCTACTGATGACGATGCATTTGGATTTTAGAGGATTTAAGAACAAACCGTTTTCCTCCGACCATCGCGATATCTCTTCAAGTTCTCTATTCAAAGAGTACGCACAATCTTCAATCAATCCAAGAGAGCAACTTTTGTAAAGCTGAACGTCATCAGCATACATTTGAATACTTGATCCTATAATTTTTGAGGGAAGCTCATTAATATATAACGAAAACAGAAGAGGCCCCAAAATAGATCCCTGAGGAACTCCTCTAGTGATTGGAAGGAAACTTGAAGTTCTATTAGAAACCGAAACCGCTTGTTTTCTGTCAGAAAGATAGGATGCCAGTAGACGAACCGCTGAGGATGATAACCCGTACAAAGTTGATAGCTTATGACACAAGTTAGCATGATCCACGGTGTCGAAAGCCTTTGAAAAGTCAAGAAGCACTAAGAATGTTACGTGATCCTCATCCAAAGCAAGCCTGATATCATCTACAATGTTTATAATGGCATTAGTACAGCTATGTTTTTGGCGGAAACCGAACTGCTTGGGTGAGAGTATATTTTTTGTACTAAGGTGAACATTAAGTTGTTTTTGTATAACCCTTTCGAATACCTTAGATAAAAAAGGAAGCACTGAAATCGGTCTGAATTCATTACTATTGCGATTTTTAGGTATCGGTAATATTTTTGCCAACTTCCATTGACAAGGAAATGTGCCTGTCATCAAAATGGAATTAAAAGTGTGAGTGATAAAAGGTAGGATGAAAGGTAATATAGACTTGATAAACAAAGGATGAATTTCATCGATACCAACAGCATTGGACTTTACAGATAAAAAGCACTCTAAAATGATAGTGCTATCAACACCCGTGAATTCAAATAACTCATCTGAGGAAAATTCAATGAGGGGCTCTTCTAGAACAGTGGGAATTCCAGGGAGGGTAGGAAATGGTAAATTTACAAAATCATTATTCAGCGAGTCAACATCAATATCCTCCTCGATATTTGGATTTTGCTTTCCTAAACCTATTTTATTCAAGTTTTTCCATAACTGACGCACGTTCATTGACGAACTAAACCTACTGCTATATTGGCGAGTTTTTTCACTTCTAATTTTGCGGACGACTTGATTTCGTAGTGAACGATAAACTTGAAGGAGAATGTCTAACCTGTAACGTTGCCATTCTTTGTACGCTTGATCACGTTGTGATATGAGCCTACGAATTTCATTTGTAAACCATGGTCGTTGACCCTGCCGAACTGTCCTAGATCTTAGCGGGACATTACTATTAAACAGGTGGACAATATTACTGTTGAGAAACTCAATTTGTTCATCCGGAGATGGTAAATAATAAATACATTCCCATTCAATGTCTCTAGTATCCTGCTCCAAGCGACTATAGTCAATATGCCTAAAGTCCCTAAAAATATAAGTGGTTTCTATCAGACTAATGTTGAAGTCATAAGTAAGAAAAATGAGATCATGTTTAGAGAATGCTGGAGCCGACAATTGTTGGTAAAATAAAACATTATTTAGGTCACTAACGAAAAACACATCTAAGAGTGACTGAGACCCCCTTGAAAAATGCGTAGCACACGTCGTATTAACTGGAAGCAAGTTAAATGTACTCATACTTTCGATGAGAGATGAGTCGACTAAAATGTTACTATTTATGTCACCACACACGATAATATTAGTTGGACATATGGATATAGCTTCAAGAAGCGTAAGCAATGGGGTTAAATCAATATTGCTATTAGGTCTGTATACAGTTCCTATGAGAAGAATGCTGTCTTCATTAAACAAATCAAGAAATAAGTAATCAATCTCACTACCTACAGATGATTTGCAGTTGACTTTGCATTTTAATTCTCTTCGCACATAAATAGCTGCTCCACCACCTCGTCTTCCATGCCTATCAGCGCGAAAAAGCTTATATCCACCCAAACAATACACTTCATCATTAAATTTATCCGAAAACCATGTTTCAGTTACACAAATTACATCAACTTTAGATCCCTCAAACACATCCCTAAACTCATCAATTTTACAAAACAAACTTTGTGCATTCAAATGACAAACCTTGAGGCCCATCATTTGTTGGCTGAAGATATTAATCATAGTGCGAAAAATTCCACCACCCCCACCGACCGTAGAGACCATTTCATATTCATCATTAACCATCAATATTTGTATGTGTATATTATAGCAGGAAAATGTATTGTAGAGACAAAAATAAAATAAAACAACAAACAAGGAAAATTTAAATAGAGATTAAGTACGTGTACAAAACGTTTTATAAATTTAGATTAAAAGAAGGTGTTAAAAGACAGTATATATATATAATTAAAAAAGATTAAAAAAAAATAAAATAAAAAGTAATATTATAATGTAGAAAAATCAAATAGAAAGCGAAGAAAGGAAAAAAAGGAAATACTAAAAGAAATAAAAGTAAAAGATAATTTTAGGATAAAAGTTATGATGTTCGTTAAATATTCGTGTGGGGGCTGGCAATTCCATCGAGGGCTTCTATGTTTTCGATGTATACTCCATTCTCATCGGACTGTTGACGTTTGACATAAACCCGACCACGGATTGTAAACACCGTGGAAATTCTTTGTTGTTTTTTTAAATGAAGTGCGGTTCGGAACAATAAATTGTTTTTTTTCGTAAGACATTCGCGAATATAAATCTTAGATGTTGAATTAAGCCCAACATTATTGAGACACAGTTGAGTTTTGTTCAATTTTTGGTATTTTGATATAGATGTGAGGATATAGTTTTTGTCGTAAGCGGAACGGAATTTAAGAATAATTGCAGTGTTTGTATTACTATTAGACCTTGGGCGAGTGCGAAAGACGTCCAGTAACACAGGTGGATTTATCTTTATCGCTTGACACAAGTGATTAAAAAGCAATCCTAGATTCTCGTTTGGTGTTTGAGGGATTCCGAACATTACTGCATCTGCTGCTATTAATCTGTTGTCGAGGTCGTCTTGTGTGTTTTTAATATCAATTACTTCTGTTGTTGTATCGGATAGTTGATTTTGGATATTAGAAACATCTTGTGCTTTTTGATCGACTTTCGTATTGGTGACGCTTAAATCGGCTTTGATGTTTGATAAAGATGATTTTAGATTGGTGAAGTCAGATTTGATCGCGTCGATGTCAGATATTAAATTAGTGTTTAGAGATTCAAGTTGTAAGACTCTGGTGTTGATACTGTTGATGTTCTTATTGATTTCGGTAAACTGATTTTGAATTTTTTGAGCGAGTATCTCATTGTTTTCCTTAATCTGTTTTGATATGAGGGATATGATGAACTCACTTTGTTTTTCAAGCTTTTCATCCATTTTGGCCCACAAAGTGCTGTCATCGACTGCCATTTTTTTTTGAGGTTTGAAGCTGGGAATCCAAAGAAGTTCGAGGTGAGTTAATTAAGTCCGTTTCGGGTTCGGAATAGGAAGATCTGCCGCGTTTGTTGTTTGAGTTGGACATAAGTACATAGGTTTAAAATGCGTATGACACTGTTTTTTTTTTTTTTTTTTTTTTTTTTGAATTTGTGTGTGTAATATTTTTGGTTCGATGGCACAAACAAAAGATTTTATTCTTTCCCGAGGAAATAATTAAAAACCAAAATTTATTCGCACACTGCGCACTAGGACTTTATATAACTTTTGAAATAGAAGATATTTATATAAGTTTTTTTTTGTATGGGAGAAATCAATTTGGGAACTTAATTCTTGATGAAACCACGATAAAAACTGCCCGCCAAAAAAAACACGTCTAACCAGTAGCTCTCTTCATACTCATCCAATGTTTTCTTTAGCAAGTTCAATTGCGAATATAATGTTCGTTAGCTCTTCTTTTATAAGTTTTATTTTAAATAGTAATATTACATTAAATTGATATTCAATAGTACTGTCTTTCTTTATGGTATTTATAATTTAATTAGTTACATTAGTAAGTGTATTAATTCTTTTCTTATATTCTTCGTTTATTTCTATTTGTTCATTACTATTTTCAATTACATTATTAATTTTATTTCTAAGGATTTTAAAGTCTTCGTGGTCCGGTGTTCTGGCTATCCACTTCCAACCAGTCCCTATGAAATCAAGGGATCGTTTTGTTCTACTAACTTTTAAATTTTGAATTATATCTTTAATTTGTTCTAATTTATGTTGGATGATTGGGAAGAAAGGATTAGTTTTGGGAACTGGTTTGAGGATAATGGGATGTGCTTCTGAGAGAAAGTTTTCGTAGGGAGTTAGTTCAATGGTATGTATGAATTTTATATTTCCTTCTGAAATCTTGGAATGACCATTTTTGAGGATGATGTTTGGGGAATTAGAATAGTCTAGGATGTTAATGTTTCCTTGGATTGATTTTATTAGAAACCTTTGGGATAAAGAAAAGGAGAGAGGTGAGTTTGAATTATTGTAATATTAGTTTCTTATGTTTGATTTATGAACAACTCTGCCTGATTCTATTACAACGGTGGTTGACTTGTTTTGTTTTACTTTTTCCTTTTTATATCTTGCCGAAAGCTTTGAGCCTAATCGTTTATTAACTTTGATGTAAATGATATCTCCAGGGGAATAGTTTTTAAGGTCAGATTTTTTCTTATTATGATACGTTATATCGGCTTCCTGTTTACACTTCAATTTATCTATATTTTGTATGCGTGCTTCTTCGACTTGTGCTGAACTTTCGGTATTTCTACTGAAAAATATATCAACTGGCTTTCTTTTTGTGACGGAATGCACAGAGAAGTTATATGCGTTAACTGCTGCTTCTAAAAGTTCCTTGAAGGATTCGTAGATTTTTTCGGATTTTAAACATCGCATAATTTCAGCGAGAGTTGAATGAAATCTCTCTATTTGCCCATTTGATGTGCTTGTATAGGGAGGTGTTTTAAAAACTTGAGTTCCAAACTCGTTTTGTAACATAAAGAGAATTGAGGCTGCATTGAATGATTTTTCATTATCACAAACGATTACTTTTGGTATTCCGAAACTAAAGACAATGTCTCTTATTGGCTGTCTTACATCTTCTACAGCTTTTGATTTTATCCTTTTTGTGACAGCATATTTGAAAAAATTATCGATTGCCGTGATAACCAATTTTCCTTCTGTAGAGAATACATCGATGTGCATAATTTCACCGGGATATTTCGGAATCGGAGTAGGTTGTATAGGTACCTTATTAGGGTGCCTATCATATTTGTTCTGTTTGCATATTAAGCAAAGTTTTGTGATTTTTGTAAGTTTCTTACTTAGTGCAAGGAAGAAATATTTTTCTAAAATTTGGACTCTATTTTCCTTCTGGTTCCTGTGTGCACGACTATGTTCATCCATTATTAAATTTTCTTGATCCTGTTCGTTTTCACGTCTTGAACTTGTATTTGTGTAAAATGGATCTTATAAGAACTGAAATGTTCTTTGTAAACATTTTGGATCATGCCCATTATGCGATCGCTTGTTTTTATTCCATTGGTTACCGATGGATTTAAACATTTTTTTAAGATTTGGATTAAGTTTGATTCATTGTAAATAAGTTCAATGAAAGTATGCCTGTGATAAGTCGGAAATGGTATTTGAAATGAGAAACTAGAAGGTGTACCTTCTTGAAGAAAAATTTGATTTTTAAAACAATTCATTGTAGATTCTACGGAATAAATAAGGCCATGAGATGATGATTCATCGCTATGAATTGTAGGTGTTAAGGAATTAATTTGTGTGACCATGGGTGGTCTAGATAGCGCGTCTGCTACCACGTTTGTCTTTCCTGGTTTGTACTTACTTCAACTCGTAATTTTACTCTTCTAGTGCCGCTTTCCATCGTTTTAATTTGGTATTTTTATTTTTAGTACTGACCGCGTGAGTTAAAGGCTGGTGATCAGTAAATATAAGAACTTTTGCTGTACCGTAAAGGTAATTTCTAAGAGAATTTAAAGCCCAAACGATGGCTAACATCTCTTTTTCGTTAGTTGCAAAGTTTTCCTCGGTTTTACTTAAAGTCCTGGATATGAATGTAATAGGTTTCTCTTTTTGGGATAATACAGCGCCTATGGCGTAATTCGAGGCATCTGTTGTGAGCTCGAATGGACAATTGAAATCGGGATAGATTAAAATCGTATCCTCTGATGCTAAGGATTTTTTTATTTTATCGAAAGCTTCTTGAGCGTCATCGTTTAGATGTATTGTTTTTTTGTTAGATAAGTTTTTTGGAATTCGGCCATCCTCCCCTCTTAAAAGAGACGTCAGGGGTTTTGCAAGTTTTGCATAGTCTTGGATAAACCGTCGGTAATAGCCTGACATTCCAAGGAAGGATCTCAGATCTTTTAAAGTTTGAGGCGGTGGAAAGTTTTTGATAGCACGAACTTTGTCCGGATTTGTCTTGATACCTTTAGAAGAAACGACGAAGCCTAGAAATTCTATTTCTTGCTTGAAAAACTCGCATTTATCGAGTTGGACTTTCATATGGCTCTGTTTAGAGTTTCGAATATTTTGGAAATATTTTCTAGATGTGAAGTTTCGTCTTTACTATAAATGATGATATCATCAATGTACACATAGCATATCTTGCCAATGTGATCTCGAAGGATATCGTCTAATGCTCACTGAAAGATCGAAGGAGCATTTTTTAGACCGAAAGGAAGCCTAGTAAACTCGTATTTGCCATAGTTTACAGAGAAGGCTGTTTTTTCCATGTCTTCTTCCTTTAAAGGAATTTGATGAAAACCACTCTTAAGGTCAAGGACTGTGAACCACGTATTTTTTCCGAGATTGGCTAATACTTCATTTATTTCTGGAATTGGATATCGGTCAGAAATTGTTATAGCGTTAAGCTTGCGATAGTCTATGACTAATCTAAATTTTTTATTTCCGGATGCATCTGCTTTTTTTGGCACAATCCACACGGGTGAATTGTACGGTGACCTTGAACGTCTAATTATGCCATCTTTTAGAAGATTTTGTACTTGGCTCTCGACTTCATCTTTAAGTGCCATTGGGTATGGGTAAAATTTGGAATAAACGGGAGAATCTGTTGTTGTTCTAATTTCTCCTTTGACAACAGTCGTGCATGAAAGTTTATTATTTGGGTCATCAAATAATTTGGAAAATTTGTTAACTATGTTTTGGATACCTGTTTTTTTGGTGTTTTGACATATGATTTGTTCTGATATTAATAGAATTAACGGATTGTGCTACTAGTTGCTTTATCTTGACTTTAACGGAATTGTTAACTATCATGTAATTGTCTTTTATATGAATTACGGCTGAAAGATCTTTAAGGCTATCGTTGCCGAGAATAGCATGAAAAGACTTTAATTCTGGCATTAGGAAAAATTTAATTTTAATATCGTTAAGGCCAAATAAGCTTAAAAAGGTGTGTTCGGATACTTTGACGTTTCCTCCAATTGAATTAGCATAAAATGGTTTTTCATTTTTTCGGGGGTTCGGAATAAGATTAGGTTGAATATAATTTTTATTCGGTCTAAAATTTTGAGGATAGTTTTACATTCGAAGTATGGAAGAGAGGAATAACTTAATCTAAAAAATGGATGTCATTGTATTCTATGCAATGATCATCTTGTTGTTCGTTTGAATTATCTACATTAGGTAATTGTTCGACATATTCTTGAAGAGTTTGTTCATGTTGCAGATCTTCATATTCAATGTTTTGTTCATAAGTTTCGGGGTTAACTTCATCTGAACTATTTAGGTGAAAGTTTCTTTGGAGCTTAATGGGGTGTATTTGTCGTGAAGGGGGATCCATTATTCTTTTTGGAGCTGGTGGCCAATTTTTCTGTTGGGGTCTGTTCATATAATTAACGTTATTTGTACGAATTGTGGAAGTTTCCATTGGAACGGGAGGTGGTTGAGGTCTAGGATTATAAGGATATTGTGGTCGATTTAATCCCATGAACGGTTGTTGAGGTCTTTGTGGTACAGGAGGTCTTGTTTGGGAGTTATTAAATTGAGGATTATTTGGTCTTTGGTGGGAATTATAAAATTGAGGAGGATTAGGGTTGTGGAATAATTCTGGGAAAAATTGTTGTCTGGGTTGTGGGATATTAGGATATCGTTTCGGGGGAACAGGAGGGGGATGAGGATACCTTCTCCTGACATTGTTGCTTGTAGCAACGGCATATTGGGTACGGTATGTTTGATTCTCCAACTTTAAACATATGTGGAGAGCTTGCGGTAGATCAGCTGGTTCTCGAATACCGAGAAGCCTAGGCAAATCGCCTTTTAGACCTCGTATGAACGTGTCCAGAGCCGAAGCCACACGTTGTTGGGCGCCAATTATTTTATTTCTTGTTCAATTTGTTTAAAAAAAAATATCTTTATTCTTCGACTTCTAAAGACTAACTGGTTTACATTTTATTTCTTAATAATAATTAAACCTATGCATCGCTTACAATAATTCTGTTGAATCCAGAGCTAGACGCTGAGTTGGCTTATTTAATGTTGCAGCAATCGGTGTCAATGCGCTGCACACCTGTGTTGATGGAAATTGCTGAATCGGTGGGAACATTAAATGATCGTTGTCTTAACTTAGATAATGGTACGGAACACTTCGTGCACGAGTCCGACTCGCACTTGCCCGTATTATTTAGATTAAATTTTAAATGGCTTTATAAATAGTTTTTGGACTTTGAGGTGGTTTTTTGAGTTATATATTCAAAGCAATCATCTGTCCATGGAATGCTTCTCTCAGAACTCCTTTGGCTTGGGCAGATGTTCTTTTACAAAGACCAGTCCTTTAAGCTTGTTTGTCTGTGATACATACATACATATATATATATGTATGTACGGCGCTTCCTTAACTTTAAATGCCTTGAAATCTCTTTCCTTTCGTCGGATATCAAATTTCATTGTTCTGCAGCAGTATGGCGCTTCACAAAAATATTTTTTTTAATTCCTGTAGAAGGAACCGTTGTTCAGTGGGCGTTGTTTTGCGGCTAGCACCTGATCTCGTTAGGTTTCTTATGTCATTATGCTTTTTAAACTAACTATTTTGATAGTTCAAAGTTTGACTTGAAAAATGTATCCCATTTCCAATGTATTTTACCGCATTTATGGCGTTAAACTTTACTTCCACTAATGTTCTAATAAACTCAACCCAGCCATTTTACTCATGGTTTTTAATGACTTTTAATCAATTTTTTTTGTTTATTTACACTAAACACTAATTAAAGTTAAACAATTTATTTGGTTTTCACGTGTTGTAAAAACATTTTATAGAAAACAGCATTTGTCCATCCCGTCCCTTAAAAAGGTGACTTCTCCTCCCCCTTCCCCCATGGAAACGCAGATAAATCGTCAGCTGAAAGAAATATGTCTAAGATCTTGAGCTTTTAAATGACCGAAAGTACTGCTTTCGCAGCAATCGTTCAATTGGTGATCTGATGGCATATGGTAAATTGGGGCACATTCATTATGGGGGCACATTCGTCAAAGTCGATTTTGATAGGATGCACTTAATATTAGGCAACGATTATAACGCTGAATGCATCTATTGTTTAATATATGAACATTGTCAATATTTGGCATTTGTAATTGTAGTTAGACAGTAAAAGAAGTTAGGTGCACTTTTGTTTTTCTGCTCTCTCCGTTGCTACTATTTTGTGCAGAAGGTAAGTAAGATATTTTTTGAGGCAATTTCATCGTGTTAAATCCAGATTTTTGTGGCAAGCAAGTGTTTTATGTTGTGAAGTGAAATATGAAGTTGAAATAAGGCTATAATTAAAAGTGACAAGAATTTTTGTGGGAGAACAAAATTTGAGAAGATGGAGAACATTCAGCACCTAAGGTCGGGGCACTTTCAGCAGATGCATTATTTTGAATGCATTTTCTTTGTTAAATATAGATATGGTACGAAACTGCGAAAAAGGAAACCGTTTAAAACAATCATATCCGATACAGAGAACCCACTAATTGGGATGATTTTAAGGCAGCTTCAGAGGATTGACTACATGGTTTTTTGTTTTTCTAGAAGTCGAAAAATTGTTTTTATTTTGACTTTACAAACAATAAAGTCAAATATTTTTAAAATAATAACCCGGATTGATTTCAGCATTTTCAACTAAAAATTAATGAATTTATACATTTTTTATTTTAACATACTGTAATGTTTTTAGTTTTTGAAGAACCAAATTTTACTGTGAGTAAAACTTCGTATGCAAGAAATCCACAACAAAAAATGAAACGAGGTAGACAAAATGAAAAAGAATTAAATATAAATGACGGTCCAGGTTGTACAACTACACTAAAAAAGCCTAAAAACAATACAGAAGCAGAAAGAAACGACAAAAGAAGCAGGGACAACACTATACATAATTTTTTTCAAAAATATACAAAGAGATGTAACCGTATCGACAAAGGATGATAACAAACAATAGCAACAAGAAAAACAAAACCTGCACAAAACAAACAAATTTAAAGACAATACCTCAAGACGATTAGCCATCGTGAGGAATAACGGCCAAAACCCCCCAAACTGTCAAACAAAAACAAATAATACCAACAATAACAAAAACACCCTGAACTTATGCACATTTAATGTAAGAACCTTATCTACAGAAGCGAGACAAAACGAACTAAGATTGGCGATATCAAATATAAATTGGGACATATTAGGACTTTCTGAACTAAGAATAATGGGAAAAAATATAACAGAAAACAAAGACGACATATTCTGTTATATTGGCGAAACTAAAGGATTATATGGCGTTGGATTTCTTATTAAAAAATGGTTAAAGGAGAAACTTATAGACATACGATTTTTCAGTGAAAGAATTTGTAGTTTAACTCTAAAGCTAAAAAATACAAAAACAACAATAATACAAGTTTATGCACCGACAGAGCGAGCCAACGACGACGAAATTTCGGAATTTTATAATCTTCTGGATAGAGCATACAACGAAACAAAGACAGAATTAATGTTCATTATTGGAGACTTCAATGCCAAATTGGGAAAACAACTTGATCCAGATGAGGAAGTCATCGGCTCCTTTGGATTTGGAGAAAGAAACAAAAGAGGCGAAGGTGTCATAAAATGGCTTGAAGAAACAAACCTAAGATTCGGAAATTCATTCTTTAAGAAAAAAGACAGCCGTAAATGGACATGGAAATCACCCGATGGAAAAACAAAAAACGAAATTGACCTTGTTTTGACGAATAAATTAAAAACTTTAACGGATGTATCAGTTTTAAATAATATTAAATTTGATTCCGACCATAGACTTGTAAGAGCAAAAATATCCATCAATCATAAGACGTTAAAGAGAAATGAGCAAAACTTGTACATCCCTAGATCAGTGACTCAGAACAATATTGATACTTTTAACGAAATCTTGAGAAATGAAATAAATTTAAATATTAACGAAGATGAAATTGATCATGACTTGCAAACAATATATGACAAAATTGAATTGATAATAAAGAACGCAGCTAAGATCTCGATTATGACCGCAAAAACTGAGCAAACTGACAAAATTTCAGATGATACAAAAAGACTCATCTTACGCAGAGAACAATTAAGAAACAAGGAAATAACCACATCTCAGGAAAAAATCGAACTAAAACATATCAGAAAAGAAATAAAAGAAAAAACAAAAATGGATATTCAAATATTCAACGACAAAGCGATAAAAGAAATATTAACTTCCACAAAATCAATTAAAAAGACAAAACAATTTTTAAACAAAGGGAAAGACTGGATTATAACGATGAAAAACAACAAAAAAGATATATCAAACCGAAAAAATATCAATGAAACTGCTACACAATTTTTTGAACAACTATTTAAATCCAACATAGATAGCTCAGACACAGATATTAATATACTACCAATTATAAACAACAACTTGAATAATAACCCACTTTTGATCAAAAGGGATATAGAGGAAGCAATTGACGATCTAAAGAAGGACAAATGTATTGGAAACGATGGTATAGCGGCTGAGATGCTTATATACGGAAAACAATCATTATCACCTATTTTGACATTGCTATTCAATAATATATTGATAAGACAAAATATACCGAAACAGTGGACTCAAACTACCATAACCCTGATTCATAAAAAAGGACAAAAAGATGACATAAATAACTACAGGCCCATTAGCAATATATCGACCATCTACAAACTTTTTTCAAAAATAATATACCGAACCATCAAGGAGAAGCTTAACAGGAATCAACCAATAGAACAAGCAGGATTCCGCGAAGGATACTCAACAACAGACCACCTACATACGATGAACCAATTAATAGAAAAATTCAATGAATTCAAGAAACCACTATACTTTTTATTCATAGACTTCAGTAAAGCGTTTGACTCCATTGAACATGGTACTATTTGGGAAGCCTTTATGAATCAAGGCATAAACCCTATCATAATCCAGACATACAAAAACATTTATGACAACAGTTGGGCGAAAATAAAAACCGAAATAACAGGACGAGAATTTAAAATAAATAGAGGAGTAAGACAAGGAGATCCGATGTCCCCACCAATGTTTAGTGCTGTGCTGGAGGAAATATTTAAGAACTTAAACTGGAAAACTCGTTATGGAATCAACATATGGGGAAAATATTTAAACAACTTAAGATTCGCTGATGATATCGTACTAATTTCAATGAGCGCCAGACAAATCGAATCGATGCTTAATGAATTAACTACTGCCTGTAAATCATATGGACTCAACATAAACCGAACAAAAACGAAAGCTATGACTAACCACATAAAAATAGACATCACATTAGATGGCGAAAGGATTGAATATGTAGAGAATTACATCTATCTCGGACAATTGAAATCATTCAAGGACCAAGAAAATAAGGAAATAAACAGACGAATCACGAATAGTTGGAAACAATTCTGGAACGTGCATCAAATAATGGAATCAAATTTAAGTAGCAACACAAGAAAATATATAATGGATTCTGGAATACTACCTGTAATGACTTATGGACTACAAGCACTCGGTTTGACCTCGATTCTAACGGAAAAACTTAGGATATGCCAGACCAAAATGGAGAGAAAAATTCTTAAAATAAGACAAGTTCAAAGAATAAGAAACCAGGACATAAGACAACAGACAAAAATCATTGACGTATTAGAGAGAACAAGAGGACTTAAATGGAGCTGGGCAGGACACATCTCAAGACTTCAAGAGCAAAGATGGACAAAAATACTTACAAAGTGGACCCCACCGGACAAAAGACCACCCGGTAGACCTAAGAAGAGATGGGCTGATGATTTGTTGGACTACAGACAAAATTGGTACAACGAAGCGAAAGACAGAGAATTATGGACAATATTGGGGGAGGCTTATGCCAGAAATATGTCTTAATAAAAGAATTATAAGATATATCAACTTTTATTTTATGCAATTTTCAATATTATTTAAGTAACTCTAACTAGACTTTATTTTTAATAAATTTTTGTAGTTTTCTTGTAAAAAAAAAAAAAAAAATTGTATTATGTAATTTAAAAAAAAAAAAAAAAAAAAAACTTTAAATGGCAAATAAAAGCTTCAAATAATAATAATAATAATGTTTTTAGTCTTGGGTTCGAAAATAAAACTTATTTTCCTTTAATTTTTAAATCACCACTACTATCTCTATAAATGAAACTCACTTTTATCTAAGTTCAAACTGTTTATTTATTTCTTTATCTTAGCACCACTAATTATTCACCACGGTTTAAATGAAACTGTTTCCATTTCCGAATAAAATGTCCTATTTATACTGGAATCAAAGTTTCCCGAACAGTCTAAGTCTCGAACCATTCGGAATTGTCAAGATGCTTTGAAAGCTTTCAGAGCTTTCAAATTCCCCATTGTTATTTCAGCAGACTCATTCAGCATAATTTCACTGTAGTAGAGACAAAAACCATACCAATATTTACTGTAGTATAGACAAAACCATTCATATAACATTGCCCCCTTCTTAAGATTGTTCGTCCAAATCAAATCTTTCTTTTTCTGGCCATTGTAGCGGCATAGTCGGTCCCTGTGAACAACTTTCATCTTGCCTCTAACACCTCTCTGAATGCGGTAAACAACATCATTGATTCTGGTGACGACTTTGTAAGGGCCTTCCCAATTTTGCTGGAGCTTCGGTGACAGTCCTTTTTTCCGATGGGGGTTGTATAACCACACAAGATCTTCCACTTGAAACCCTGTCGTCGTTGCATGTGCATCGTAACGTGTTTTCATGCGATCACTGGCATCCTTTACCTTTGTTCTGGTCCTTTCATGAATGTACATGAGTCTCTTTTTGAGATCGTCCACAGCGCCGGATCTAGGGGGGGGGGCAAAGGGGGCACTTGCCCCGGGCGCCTGGCCTTGGGGGGCGCCAAATGGAAGATGAAGAAATATAGGAGAGCAAAAAAAAGGCATTCAACATTTGAACAGGGCGCCAAAGTAATGCAATGTTTATTATTTATTTCTTGTTCCAAATATGAAAGAAATATGTAATGAACCACTTTCGTCGGCCTTTAAATAAATAGGAAGATGAAGAGAGAAACGAGAGTAACTTCTGAAAATTATAATTTAATTCTTTGCCCTTCAGAAGGGAGCAAAATTAAAAGATGAGCAAAAAAAAAGTAAGAGTAATAGGGTTTACACCGAGCCGAAAACCCGGTTTTCAGCTAAAAGTTAACGAAAACCTGAAAATCATTCACTCCGGACTTTTCAAGTTTTCGTTTGACATTTCACCTAATTTTTACAACTGACTATCAAATTTTGAAATGAAAATATTTTCGGCTGCTATGATTGATTTTTTTTTTTGACGTTTATGCGCTTTTTAGGTGTGTTTGAAAAGAATCGAAACAAACTGAGGTGTGTTCTGAAAGAATCACAACAAACTTAGGTGTGTTTGCTTTGTATTCCAACAAGTTTTCGACAGGTTTTATTTAAAACTAGTTGTTTTCGAAAACTTGCGCTTAGCAAAAATGAGTGTTAAAACTTGTGTTTTCGTTCAAGTTTTGGGGGTTTTCAACAAAAATCGTGTTTTCAGCTCGGTGTGAAAACTCTATAAGAGTAAGAGAGAGTCACAAATGTAGGAAAAATCCCTTTTTGCGGTACTGCAAACGGCTCTGCAATAGTTGGGTAGACTACCAATAGTTTACTGGCACTAAAATGCAGCTCCAATGTAGTGTAGTGCGACTTTATTCATATAATTTCATACAAGGAATACGTGCATTTCAATTATTGTAGTGCAGTTCCACGTAGCGGTCTTGCATATAAACAAAGATCTGTTCGCCGTAACTGGTTGCGCACAATGGTGAAGCTGCAGCTGTAGCACGTAGCATGTCAAAGTTAAATGTACGTTAATCATATTGCACGGCTACAATGTGAAGTAGCAGCTGCAGCACAGAGAAGTTGAAGTCGACTGAATTCGAACTTCACGAACGTGCTGCAATGAAAAACAACAACAAACGGAATGGCGGACACGATTTTTGTTTGAGTTCAGTGCTACACCATTGTATTCGTGAATGCTGCTTAGTGAGCTACTTTTTTTGACATTTACTCCGACGCTAAGTGCTACTGCTGCAGCTTCACCATTTTGCGCAGCCAGTTAAGCATAGTTCAAAAGTTGACAACAAACCAGATATGACCTTCCCATTTGGCATGTGTGTCCGTAACGTAGAGCGCAAAACAAAACAAAAATGCAAGGGCGATGTGTGTTCGTGACGTAGACGAAACAAGAATGAGAACGTAAAGGCGCTAGGTTTGAATTCGATACAACCGTTAACAACTTATGGCCATTTGAAAAAATGACGTTAAGGCCAGATCTCCGTTATTAGCATTTCTTGCCAAAAACAAAAAAACGTAGTTCTCTTAAGAACTCTAAAAGAATATAACACACAAAGTTTAATCAAAATCGTTAGAGCCGTTTTTGAGCAAATTAGAAAAAACCAAAAAAAGTTGGCTAAAACTGAACGGCTCGTTGTATGGGAGCTACCATTTAGAAAGCCTTCACTGAAAAATTTACACAACCATCCTATAGAACACTATAAAGAACGATGCCAAACGAAGTTTGAGTCAATTCAATCAAGTCGTTGCGAACTTACGGCCATTTAAAAAAAGCCGTATAAACCAGATTTTCGTTACCACCATTTACGCCAAAAACGAAAAACGATAGTTTGTTAGAAATATCTTAGGTAAGTTAAATTCTGAGTTTAATCAAAATCGTTAGAGCCGTTTTCGAGCAAATTCAAAATGAAAAAAACCGTTACATGAAAGGTACCAGTTTGAGCCCTGCTAATACGAAATAAAAAAACCTCGACAAGGGTTTTTCTTCAAACTGCTAGTTATATCAAGTTTGAAGAAAATCTGTCAAGCCGTTTAGGCTGTAGCATGACATGAAAAAGCGCACATCAACACAGCCGCACAGTCGCACAGACAGACCGACGGACGGTATGGCGAAAACCACTTTTTTGGGCTTCTCTATCATCGCATGTTTGATTAAAACCTCGAGATTTTTTTTTCTGCACGAAACCAATACTTGCCCTATAGAGCAAGTAAAAATGAAAAAAAATTTTTGTTGTGTACTACTAAGCTATTTCACTAAAGCTTTTCTATGGATTAGTTATGATTTTGTATATCGGTGAGTAAAAGTTAAATGTGCAATCAAAATACCGGACAGAATCACAAATAAGCATACAGCCTTTTAACTTTGTATGAACAACATTAGCAGGTTCTCTGCTGTCGTTTATTGAAATAGAAAAATTATCAAATCAATCTGGATTATGGCACATACCCCGAAGGTTTTATTTTGCACATACGCCAAGATTGCATTTTGAGTAATCAGTAACACGAGAACCCTTAGCAATACCTTATTTTCTTAGGTTGGGTCACACAGACTTTTATGACATGTATCGTACATAAGCTAATGTCAACAGCATCAAGCATTAGAGCATAAAGATAACAACAGGTTAACGATATGAGTTCAAGTTTTGTACGTAAACTTAAAAAAAAAATTGCTGGGGGAGGGGGGCGCCAAATTCAACTTTTGCCCCCCCCCTTGAACAAATCCTAGATCCGGCGCTGATCGTCCACATATTCTTCTTGGCTTTGTGACTCATTTGGAGGGCATCCAAATTTCACTTCACTTGGTAGCCGCATTGTTTAACCAAACAAGATTTCCCAAGGAGTATGTCCTGTAGTGCAATCTACTTTGCTCCGTTAGCTTATTAAAAACAGTGGAATGCATCGGTCCCAGTCTCGTTGACAGTCTTCCACTACTTTGGAAAGGTGTTCTTTGAGCGTTCTGTTAAACCGTTCTACCATTCCATCTGATTGTGGATGCAGCGGTGTTGTCCTTGTCTTATGAATGCCAAGGAGTGAGCAAACCTGTTGGAAGATATTTGACTCGAAGTTCCTCCCTTGGTCAGAATGGAGTTCTTTCTTTTTTCCAAATCTACTCATCCAATTGAAGACAATCTGATTAACAACCGTTTTTGCTTCTTGGTTTGGAATGGCAAACGCTTCAGGCCACTTGCTGAAGTAATCCATGATCACGAGAATATATCGGTTTCCATCGTTGGTTTCAGGAAAAGGACCTGCAATATCCATTGCAATTCTTTCGAAGGGTGCTCCAACGTTGTACTGCTGCATCGCACTTTGAATTTTTCTGCCTATTCCTTTTGTAGCAGCACAAGTGTCACATTTCCTGCACCATCTTTCGACGTCTTCTTTTGCATGAAACCAGTAGAAACGATCCCGGATCGTTTCCAGCGTTTTGTTGATTCATAAATGGCCTCCAGATGTGCCATCATGCATTTCAAGGAGAAGTTTATTGACTTTAGACCGAGGCACAACTACCTGCATCACATAGGACCTACCATCTGCGGATTCCCACTTCCGTTTGAGTACACCTTCTTGTACATGGAGAGAGTTCCACTGAGCCCAATAGGCCTTTAGCACCGGGCTTCTATCGGAAATGGCAACCCATTGTGGTTTCTCCCCGTGCTCTTTCCATGCAAGGATGGGTTCAATAACTGAATCTTCTTGTTGAGCATTCCTGATTTTTTCGTTACTCCAGCCGGCAATTGGCTCGGCTCTCACTCGTTGAATGACTAGGGACTCCTTTTCTTCCTGATGTGAACAATGCTTGCAGTTCGATTTACATGGTCGTCGGGATAGTGCATCTGCGTTGGAGTGTAGTTTTCCTTTTCAATGTTGAATCTCATAGTGGTATGTCTGCAACCTCTCAATCCACTTTGCTACTTGTCCTTCGGGATTTTTAAAGTTCAAAAGCCACCTTAGCGCTAGATTATCTGTTCTAAGGAGGAATTTCTGCCCATAGATGTACTTATGAAAATGTTTTGTAGCTAGTACCAGAGCAAGAAGTTCCCTCCTGGTCACGCAATAGTTCCTTTCTGCCTTTGAGAGCACTTTGCTGAAATATGCTACTACCTTTTCTTGGCCATCATGAACTTGCGACAAAACAGCCCCGATTCCAACATTGCTTGCGTCTGCATCGATGATGAGCTGTTTCCCAGAAGTAGCATTTGCCAGAACTGGGGCGTTACAGAGGCGTGCTTTTAGTTCCTGGAAGCTTTTCTCGCACTCACCTGACCATTTGACCTGCTTTCCTTTCTCTGTGAGTTGGTGCAGGCTTTTCTCAACTCCAGCAAAGTCTTTCACGAATAACCGGTAATATGTGGCTAACCCAAGGAAACTTCTCACCTGATGTTTATCTTGTGGAGTTGGCCAGTTCTTCACAGCTTCCACTTTCTCTGGATCAGTTTTTTTTCCCTTGAGACTAGACAATATGTCCTAAATATTTCACTTCAGTCTTGAAAAAGGAGCATTTGCCTGGATTCAACCTAAGATGAGCTTCTCGAAGCCTCCGGAAAACTTCTCTCAAGTTCCTGCAGTGTTCGTCAATTGTTTTCCCCAAAAACGATGACATCATCCAAGTAAACCAGGCATGTCTTCCAAGTAAGCCCTTGCAAAACGCATTCCATCAAACGCTCAAATGTTGCCGGAGCGTTACACAGGCCAAAGGGCATAACTTTGAATTGCCATAGACCATTACCTGTCAAAAATGCGGTTTTCTCCCGATCTTCTGGGTGAATTTCCACCTGCCAGTACCCAATTTTCATTTCCAAAGTTGAAAACCATTGAGCTCCTGCCATTGCATCCAGAGTGTCACTGATCCTGGGCAGAGGGTAGCTGTCTTTCTTTGTGACATCGTTCAGCCTTCGGTAATGCATGCAGAACCAGGTGTTTCCATCCTTCTTTTTGACTAGGACCACTGGTGATGCACAAGGGCTTTTGGAATTCTGGATCAAACCTTCTTTCTGCATCGTCGAGATCATATCCGTAACCTCCGACTGTTTGGCTAGTGGAAGCCGCCTTGCAGGTTGACGAATTGGTCTTGCATCACCAGGATCGATCCGATGTTGCACCAATGGTGTTCTTCCGTATGGTTTATCCTTTGAAGCGAAAATATCAGCAAACTAATGAATAAGGCCTCCAGCAACCTGTTGTTGTTGTTGGCTTAGCTTGCAGGATTTGAGAATTTCGGACCTTAAAGAGTTGACTTCTACAGGATTTCGTACTTCTTCATCGGTGATTCTTGTTATTGCTGCCACTGGACCACATTGTCCAATAACTTCTCCTGCTTTAAGGTTGACTTCATAAAGTATGATGTTCACTATTCTTACAGGTACCATTTTGTTCTTAGGTGCGGCAAGCGTTTTTCCCACGGTGTAGTTTTGGGAACGTTGTTCAGAGTCCGGTTCTACAAAAAGGTATCGATGGTTCCCTGAATCGCCTTTTATGTTTGTCCAAACAAAGACTTCGGAAGAGGGAGGCAGGCGTAGGTCTTCTTTGACGATAGTTCTCAGGGTTGGGGAGTTTTCGTTATAATAGATCATCGGAATCTCGACATTTCTATATTTCAGAACCTGGTTACCGATATCCAGAATTACTCCATGTGCTTTCATGAAGTCAATTCCGATGATACACTCATCGCAAATATCTGCCACTAATAATTTATGTGAAAACTCCAGTTCTGCCAATCGAATCACTAGTTGTACTTCCCCATATACTGTAGCTGACTCACCTGTTGCCGTCTTCAGACAGTAGCTATTGGTGTTGTGTAGCCATGTAATCTTCACCACGTCTCTTCTTACAATGGAGGCGGTGGCACCCGTTTGGATAGTTGCCACATATTTCTTGTCGTTTATAGCTGCTTCCATTGTCAGACTTTTATTGTGTCGTTTAGTCTGCGAGACCTGCATCGTAGTTCTGGGGCCATCGATACCCGGAACCAGCTTCTGCTCCGTGAAGTTGGTTCTTACTCGTTTCCCGGGTGGGAAACAGGTGCAGCAGGGGTTTTATGAGTCTCTTCTTGGCTGTTCTTCCTGCTGCCACAATGTTGGCAAACTCCTCTTTTTAACGGCATACGACACTGGCGCTGGAGATGTCCGGTCCTGTTACAGTTCCAGCATCGGAGAGGTACATCACGGTGGTTGCTCTGGAATGTCGTTCTCTGGCAAGCGCACTGCTTTGAGAAGCCTGTTCTGCTGCTTCCATGGTGAGGGCAAATGCCAATGCTTTAGGAAGCGTCCATTTTCCAGCTGTTCGTACTGCTCGCTGGAGGTTGATGTCAGCTAAGCCATGGACAAATGCTTCAGCAGCAAATTGGTTAATAATTTCCTCACCCGCGCGCCGTTGGATATGCCAGGTGAGATAGGCGTTCGATATCAGCTTGGAGCTGTTGAAGAGTCTCACCTTTTTTCTGAACCCTGGTGTTAAGTTGGACCCGGAAAACTTCTTGCATATGGCCATCTCCAAAACTTTTTTCAATCACCTGAGTAAGAGCTTTGAAAATGCCATGTAACTCTGCTGGTATTGTTTGCAGTAGTTCTGCAGCAGGTCCTCTGATAGCAAGTGTCAGTGCAACAAACTTTTCTTCGTCGTCCCAGCCGTTCGTTGTTGCAGCTGCTTCAAATTGTCTTTTGTAGATCATCCAAGAAGTTTGTCCATCAAAGGTTGGCGGATGCATTTCCTTTCTTCGCATGCAGTCACCAGAACTTTCTCTGATTTTAATTTTTCTTACCTTGTCCAACTCCTTTGCATATTTTTCGAATTTGTCTTCAACTTCCTCGAACCTTTCATCTACAGCTAAAATTTGTTTTGCAATGCTTTCGAGACGCTCGTCAGCAGCAACAAACTTGCTTTCAATGTCAGAGAACTTTCCTTCAAGGAGTTTTTTCTGGTCTTCAAGATTCTTCTCTTGGGTTTCAAAACGTTCTAGAAGCTTCGCTTGTTCATTCTTTTGTTCGTTTCTTTGCTCTTCTAGAAGATTCTTTTGTTCGTTTCTTTGTTCTTCTAGAAGATTCTTTTGTTCGTTTTTTTGCTCTTCTAGAAGATTCTTCTGTTCCTGAAAATGTTCGAGAAGGAAATCCATCATATTAGACATGTCGGAGCTTGTACTAACTTCCTCTTGTTCGTCTTGTATTTCAACATCCAGAAGAAATGTGTCTGGATTTTCATTTTGCTGAGTCATATTTTCCTGCAGAAATGAGGTCATTTTTGGTTCCAGCAGTAGGAAGACCCCGATTCTTTAACACTGCTCTAAGTTCAATCAAGTTAAGGGCATTTACAAGTTTACCCATAGTCACTTAATCACTTTTCACTTTTATTTGTTCAAATGAATTATGCACTTAAGTTATATTTCACTTCTGACACCACTGTAATGTTTTTAGTCTTGGGTTCGAAAATAAAACTTATTTTCCATTAGTTTTAAATCACCACTACTATCTCTATAAATGAAACTCACTTTTATCTAAGTTCAAACTCATTATTTATTTCTTTATCTTATCAAAATCGATTTTCCGAAAATTAATATAAAATGAAAAATTTGCGCAAATTTTGCATTTTATATTAATTTTCGGGAATTCGATTTTGGAATCCAAGGCAACGGCAGTAGTAAACACTTAGGATTCCTTTTCCAAAATTTGCGCAAATTTTTCATTTTATATTAATTTTCGGAATTTCGGGATCCCATTCGGGATTTCGGGTTTTCGGGATTTTGGCTTTTCGGGATTTTAGGTTTTCGGGATTTTGGCTTTTCGGGATTTCGGCTTTCGGGATTATGACCCCAACCCGTTTTCTAATCCATTAAATTGTTTTGCTGACGACTCAACACAGCTTTTCATATGCGTTTGATAATTCACAGCCTTCCCCTTCGGACTTGTTATTACAACGACATCGTATGATAAGCTCATTAAACTCCGATTTAAACGGCATTGTGGTCTGCTGTATTAGAAATCGTAATGAGTTTAATGCGTCGGAAACTCAATGCTGTCTTTTGTCGTTAAAGCTAAACATACCCCTATGCCATTATCCATGAATGGTACTTGCATCGAGGAGGCCGAAAAGCTATCAGAACTCGGTATGTGTATCAGTGACAACCTTCGTGGGAATGATCATATACTTGAGATTGCCAAGAATGCTGCAAGATGCTTAGGCTTTCTTAATAGATGCAAGAAGTTTTTCACCCCTTCTGATCTGGCTACAACTTACAAAGCGTTTAAACGTCCTAAACTTGAATATAACACCCGTCTCTGGACAGGTGCTTCTCAAACTTTTTTATACCTGCTCGACAGAGTTCAGAAAAAAGCGCTAGAATTGATAGGGGAGAGAAGCATTATGAAAACATTTCCAACCCTTGGACATCGTCGAAATGTTTCTTGTCTTTCCTTATTTGACCGGTTCTTCTACTAATAAAGTGCACAATGGGTCGGACAAACTTGCTCTAATGTGTGACAGTGGTCTTATGGTATGAGATTTTGGGAAAAAAGCAGGGAAAAAGTGATGTAAATTTTATTGATAACTTAAAAATCACTAGTTAGAACGTTTCTTGGAAAAAATTAATTTCGTTTACTGTTAAGAATTTTTTTTTCAAAATCGTTTGACCAGTTTTTTCAATAAACTGTTTTTTTGAAAAACTTTTCGAAAATATATTCCAATTTTTTCTTGAGAGTTTCTAGCACATTGTAGTTTTTATCAAGAAAATAAAATTAAAAAAAAAAATAGATTGAACAGTTTTTGGAAAAAACAAAAAATAATAAAAAAATTTAAAACTTAAAAAAAAACTCAAAAAAAACTTTTTTTTTTTAAATTTAAGAACTTTTATTATTTCGTTTATAAAAGGGCTTGACATTCGTCAAGTGGCTTACGAAAAAATCAGATTTCAAAAACCCGGTCCTTTGGGGGGTACAGTTATAAGACTTTTCCTTAAAAAACTACAAAACATAAAATTTGCACAAAAAAAACTATTCAGAAAGTTTTATCAAAATCGTAGGAGCCGTTTTTGAGAAAAATCAATTTTTCACTAAAAATCGTATGGCAGGTACCGTTAGTTTTGAAGCTAAAGTGGTAATTCCAAAAACCCCTCTGTAGGACGTCATAATAATACAATGTACCAAGTTTGAATCAAATCGGTCCAGCCGTTTAGGCTGTAGGTAACTATACAGGCAGACATACATAACTTGCCTTATAGTACACTATAATCGCAAGTAAAAATATATTAAAATTATACAAAACAAATATTTTATTATTAATCATGTATATACAGAAATTAGATAATTGCGTAAATCCATAATTTTTTTTAATTAAAAAATATTCTCGTCTTCGTCGGATTCTTGTACACAATCTGTTTCTTCCGCATTGCCATTTTCAACCAAAACAATCGTCGCCTGAGAATTGTTTTGTTCCATACGCCATTGGTTCGTGGACTTGGTACTTCGAAACTGTGTGAAAGGACTTTTTTTTTAATTTTTTTAACTTGAAGTTAGTCTTATAAAGAGTATATTTACTAATTTTCAAAGTGTTTTGCCAAACCGTTAAAAAGCTACCTTACTTCATAATGTAAAAGTCTGCTTTTTGCTTGCTATCATAGGTACATACTAAATATAAAGCAAGTTATGCATTCGTAAAAAAAAATCTAACAATCAAACATGACATCACGATGATAGAGAAGTCGAAAAATGTTAGTCCGACAATTCTGTCTGTCTGTCGGTCTGTCCGTCCGTCTGTATCGGAACCTAAAGCCTAAACGGCTGGACCGATTTGCTTCAAACTTGGTAGATAGTACTATTATGACGTCCTACAGAGGCGTTTTTGGAATTAGCATTCTAGCTTTAAAACTAACGGTACCTGCCATACGATTTTTAGTAAAAAATTAATTTATCTCAAAAATGGCTCTCACGACTTTGATAAAAATGTCTGAATAGTGTTTTATGTACAAGTTTTATGTTTTGATTGGAATAGATTTTTCAGGAAAACTCTTTTATAAAGGTACCTCCCATAGGACGAGTTTTTTGAAATCCGATTTTCTCGTAAGCCACTTGACGGATTTCGATGAAATTTTTAATGTAGAAGACCTTTTATAAAAGAAATAATATAAATTCTAAAATTTTTCAAAAAAAGTTTCAAAATTTTTTAAAATTTTTTGTTTTTTCCAAAAACGGTTCAATCTATATTTTTTGAATTTTATTTTTCTGATAAGAACTGCAAAGTGCTAGAAGTTGGCATACTTATTTAAGGTGGCGCAGACAGTCCATTGTGGACCACGGCCTCAACCAACAATCCTTGCCAGCTAGGCCGGTCCCTAGCCAGTGGCCTCCAGTTGCGCACACCAAGTTGGTTGAGGTCGTTTACCACTTGATCGCGCCACCTTAGATGGGGTTTTCCAGAACTGCGTCGGCCCTCCGGGTTGGAATTGAAGACTCGTCGGGTAGTAGCGTTTTCGTCCATACGCTCCACATGACCCAGCCATCTAAGCCGCTGAATTTTCAGCTTCTTAACCAAGTCAATGTCGCTGTATAGCCCGTACAGTTCGTCATTGAATCTTCTCCTCCATTCTCCATTGATAAATATAGGCCCGAATATCACCCGAAGAATCTTTCTCTCAAAGCACCCCAGCCTGTATTCATCCGATTGTGTCAGTGTCCACGCTTCTGCCCCATACAGCAGGACTGGGATGATAAGGGTCTTGTATAGTGTCTCCTTGGTCCTTTGAGAGAGGGTTTTACTACTAAGATTCCTTCTTAGCCCGAAGAAACAGCGATTGGCAAGAGTGATTCTTCGACAGATCTCTTCACTGATGTTGTTCTGAGAGGTTATAGTGGAACCCAAATAGACAAAGTCCTTGACAACCTCAAAGTTATATCTGTCCATTGTGACGTTTTGTCCGAGCCTACGGTGATGATCTACTTCACCCGAGGACAGCATATACTTTGTTTTTTCTTCATTTAAAGCCAGACCCATTCGAGCCGCTTCCACTTCAATACTTGCGAATGCTCCACTGACAGCGCGCTTCGTTCTTCCAATAATGTCAATATCATCAGCATAGCCAAGTAATTGAAAGGATCTAAAAAAATCGTACCGCTGGTGTTGACATGCGAGTTGCGTACGATTGCCTCAAGAATGATGTTGAAGAAGTTACATGACAGCGCGTCACCCTGTCGTAAGCCTTTCTCGACATTAAATGAGTCGGTGGTGTTCTTACCAACCTTGACGGAGCAGCGAAAGTTCTCCATAGTCATCCTGCACAATCGAGCGAGTTTGGCATGGATGCCAAGAAGCGACATGGCTCTGTATAGCTCGTTCCTGTTTACGCTGTCATAGGCGACTTTAAAATCGATAAAGAGGTGGTGAGTATCGATCTGGAATTCTTGGGTCTTTTCCAAAATCTGCCGAAGTGTGAAAATTTGGTCGACGGTTGACTTACCGGGTCTGAAACCACACTGATAGGGGCCAATCAGTTCACGTGCGAAAGGGTTCAGACGTTCACACAGAATGGCCGACAAGATTTTATAGGCGACATTTAGGAGACATACCTCTGTAGTTAGCGCAGCTTAGAGTATCTCCTTTCTTGTGGATAGGGCACACAATGCTGAGGTTCCATTCGTCAGGCATACTTTCATCCGACCAGATTGTACAGATGAGTTGGTGTATGCTCCTTACCAAGTCATCTCCCGCTGCTTTGAAGAGTTCAGCCGTAAGGCCATCAGCTCCAGCAGCCTTGTTGGACTTTAGTTTAGATATTGCTATCCGAACTTCTTCTTGGTCGGGGGGACGGAAATTTTGTTCATCATAATCCAAATCGAATGGATCATTCTGCCTGACAGCGATTAGTTGGTTGTCTTCGTCGTTTAACAGTCTGCAGAAGTGTTCTTTCCAAATTCTCAGCACCGACTGTGCATCTACAACGACATTCCCACCCTCGTCTTTACATGCTTCCGCTCGGGCTTTGTAAATCTTGGAAGAATGCTTTATCCTTTGGTAGAACTTTCAAACATTGCTTCTGCCGTAGCACCCCTCAATAGATTCAACCATTCGTTTTTCCAGTTCTCTTTTTTTTCTTCTGAAAAGCCGATGTTCCTCTTTCCTCTTTTGCTGGTACACCGCACGGAAAGCGCTCTTGGCAGTTCTAGTTCTGGCATTCAGAACTGCATGATAGGCTTCGTCTTTGGCCAAGTGTGCGAGCCTGCACTCATCATCAAACCAGGTGTTTCGTTGTGGTCGCCTAATGAAACCCAAAACATCCGTGGCAGCGGTTTTGATGGCCATTTTGCAATGTTGCCACTGGGCCTCTGGGTTTGGCGCAGGCGCCCGGCTTGTCAAGAGATAAGAGGAGACATGATTGGCAAAGGTTGTGGCGGTCTCTTGCGATTGTAACTTAGCAACATCAAACTTTCTCACAGTGGATGTTCGGTTCTGCGGTCTGGTGGAGATCCGCATTCGCACTTTAGCTACAACAAGGTAGTGGTCCGAGTCTACGTTGGCCCTTTGGAAAGTGCGGACATCCATGACACTGGACGCATGTCTGCTATCAATCGCAATGTGATCAATTGGGTTGACGGTATTTTGATCAGGAGACGCCAGGTCCCCTTGTGTATATTGAGGTGTGGGAAGTATGTGCTAGCTAAGATGACACTTCGCCCCGCAGCAAAATCGATTAGCCTGTGTCCGTTACCGGAAGTGTTGTCGTGCAGGCTATGCTTTCCGACTGTCGAGCCAAAGTTACCCTCCTTTCCGATTTTGGCGTTGAAGTCACCAAGAATAAACTTAGTGTCGAACTTCGGGCATTCATCATACGTCTTCTCGAGAAGATCGTAGAATTCTTCTTTGGTCATGTCATCTTTTTCCTCCGTCTGGGCGTGGACGCAGATCAGCGAGATGTTGCTGAATTTGGATTTAATGCGGATTGTGACAATGCGTTCGCTTATGCCACGAAACCCCAAGACTTCTTGCCTAAGCCTTCCTCTTATCACAAATCCGCATCCAAATAGCCGCTGTTTCCTTGTCTTGTAGCACTTGCCGTAGTAGATGTCACAGTTTTTCATCCTCCTTGTGCCTTCACCATCCCATCGCACTTCTTGGATGGCTGTGATGTCGGCTTTGACACCATCTAGGGCTTCCACTAATTGTTCGGCTGCACGTGGTCTGTTAAGGGTCCGGACATTCCACGTGCAGAACCGAAATTCGTTGTCCTTGTTTCGTTTGCTAGGGTCGTCATCAGTAGGGTCATCCATATCCGAGGCAGTTGGTTGTTTCGGAACAAGAGGTTTTTTACGTGGTAGGGAAGTTACCCCGACGCACAACCCCCAACCTGGGGGACCAGGCCCTATGCTGCTCTCATTGGACAAAAGGAGCTGGATGTGAGAGCTACCGTTGGTCCTATATGGGCTCATGAGCCACCTTCTCTACTTCACTACCCTGACTAATAGTAGTGAAAGGACCCAAAAACCTGAGCTCCGAATAAGTCGAAGTAGCTCAATGGGGTGCCTACCATATTGTCTGTAAGCGTCGCCGTTGGTTCACTTAATTGGAAGCTCATCCGCCGCTCGCTTGCTTTCTGAGGGGTTCGTACAGAATAAACTGCTACCCAACAAGAGAAACAGAGGAGCTTTATGGCAGGGCAATTATAGTGTTGCTATTTTTCTGTGATCAACACTCGCGCTTATAAGTTCAGCAAGTCAAGTCCGGGTGGACAAGACCAGTACCCGATGGCTACCACTTGGAGGTAAAATAAGCACAATTGATGCGTATGAGACAGTTGCAACGCTGGGCATCACCATGTTGATACCAATCAGGGTCTACCCTATTCATACAGCACCCAGCCATCAGAAGTTGGTATACTCAAAAAAAATTTGGAATATCTTTTCGAAAAGTTTTTCAAAAAAAAAAAAGTTGTTTGAAAAAAACTGATCGAATGATTTTGAAAAAAATTTTCGTACAAATTCAAAAAAGTAAAAGAAACCTGATGGCTTACTTCATTTTCTCCAAAAAACGTTTAAGGTATTGATTTTTAAGTGATTTATAAAATTTGATATGATTTCTTCAACGCTTTTTTCGCAAAATCTCAAGCGCCCAAGACCATTTTAACACATTAGAGTGAAGATTAAAATTTTCAAAATGAAAAGACAAATTGAAAAAAATTGAAAAAACACAACAACAAAAATTGTTGTATTTAATTTCAATTCGAGCATTAACTAATTTGAAATAAAAAAATAAAAAAGTAGTTCCTTTGGCCTTGTGTGCGTTTCGCCCAAGCATGAACGGTGGGCTCATCAGTTAGATGCCGTTCATACTCTTCTAAGACGCACATGTTCGATAAAATCGACACTTATATATATAATTTTCAGTGCACAAGTGCACTGTGAATTATATATATTTTTAGGGAGCCTTGTTAACAGTGCACTTGTGCACTGAAAATTATATATATAAGTGTCGATTTTATCGAACATGTGCGTCTTAGAAGAGTATGAACGGCATCTAACTGATGAGCCCACCGTTCATGCTTGGGCGAAACGCACACAAGGCCAAAGGAACTACTTTTTTATTTTTACATTAGAGTGAGTTCGTACGAGACAGTCGTGCACTTTATTTACTAGTGTCCCACCTCCTACATTTTGAAACTGATTTTTGTTTGTTTCCATACACGTGGAACACAATTTTTTTTTTTTTTTTTAACTTTATTTTAGATGAAGACTTAAAGCTAACAACAATAACAATAATGTATAAGCAATAATAGTAAAATGGGCCATCAACAGCTTCAATCCATATAAATCTGCTGGACCTGACGGTATAATACCAGCAGAACTTCAAGAGTCTACGGATATTATTATCCCTATCCTGGAAGTAGTACTGAACGGATGTTTAGAGTTGAAATACATTCCAGCATTATGGAGGGAAGTAAAAGTTGTGTTCATTCCCAAAGCGGGAAAATGTTCCCAAGTGTATCCAAAAGACCTCAGACCTATAAGTCTATCATCATTCCTTCTTAAAGCTCTAGAACGTCTGATTGATATCCATTTGCGGAATGCCATAGACCCAACTCTAGTGTCTACAGCACAACACGCTTACTGCAAATCAAAATCGGTAGATACTGCCTTACATACCTTAGTAAGCGCTATCGAATATTCCCTACATCACAAAGAGTATACTCTGGTAGCATTCCTTGATATCGATTGCGCTTTCAACAACGTCAGCAACCAGGCAATCACAACGGCACTAGACAATCTTAAAGTGGACAGATCCCTGAGTGACCTTATAAATCTTATGCTTAAAAGTAGGCTAATCAACTCAACCCTAGGAGGTGTCTCCCTAAGAAGATCAGTCAGCAGAGGTACACCACAAGGTGGAGTCCTATCCCCTCTTCTATGGAACTTAGTTGTCAATGAACTTCTAGCTGACCTGGAAGCAGAGGGATTCAAAGTGATTGCATACGCTGATAGCGTCGTCATTGCGATATCAGGAAAACATGCTCAAATTTTTATTGAGCTAATGCAAACAGCTCTTAACAAGCTTCTTAAATCGACAGGTAAATGTGGGCTACAAGTAAACCCTCACGAAACTGAACTGGTCCTCTTCACAAGGAAATATAAAATTCCACAACTAAATGCTCCGTCCATCAATGGAACTCCACTAATTTTCTCAAATGAAGCTAAATATCTAGGCCTCATTCTAGATAAGAAGCTCACATGGAAACCCAACATTCAGGAAAGAGTAAAAAAGACCATGGTGGCTCTCTTTTCTTGCAAAAAAGCAATAGGGAATAAATAGGGTTTATCCCCACAAATTACCCACTGGCTATAAACAGCGGTCATAAGACCGATACTAACTTATGGGATAACAGCATGGTGGACTGCTTTGGATAAAGTAACCTACCGGGACCACCTAAGCAAAGTCCAAAGATGAGCGTGTCTATGTATCACTGGAGTACTGCGTACGACACCTTCAGCTGCCTTAGACATTCTTCTTAATCTTACACCCCTCGATATTTTTAGTAAACAAATGGCCGCGAGTACAGCAATCCATCTCAGAGCCACCTCTCAATGGACCAATAACTCAATTGGACACACTATTATTCTGAATTCATTCAGAACAATTCCAAGTCACTCCGACTACACCATACCCCAAATGGTTTTTGAAAACAACTTCCGGGTCTCCATTCCATCACGGTCTGGCTGGGACGAAGGACATATCTCGAGAGATGACTCAATTCATTTCTATACTGATGGTTCAAAACCCGAAGATGAGGTTGGGGGCGGAGTGTACTCAGAGGGACTAAATCTTAGTCTCTCTTTCCAACTCCCTAACTATTGTAGCGTGTTCCAAGCGGAACTTCTAGCGATAAAAGAGGTTCTATCCTGGCTCAAGGAAAACGTGATATCCACGTCGAATATCCGCTTCTTCTCAGACAGCCAAGTAGCCCTTAAATCATTCGAGGCGGTTTCCACGAACTCAGCAACAGCCCGCAACTGTCGCTCATCTCTCGCGGAGATAGCAGAACAGTTTAACATTCACCTTTTTTGGGTGCCGGGACATAGAGATATTCCAGGAAACTGCAAGGCCGATGAACTCGCCAGAAATGGAACTACTGAACCACTTTCACCCGACAGGAGGAATATTGGTATACCTATCGCTACATGTAAACTCACGCTAAAGCACAATGCCATGAACGAAATAAATCTAAGGTGGTCAAACTTGACTACCTGTCAGGCGACAAAACAGATCTGGCCAAAACTAGATCCAAAACGCTCCAAATGTTTGTTATCTCTTTGTAGATCACACCTTAGCTCCTTAATCGGTGTCATAACTGGACACTGTCTTATAGGCAGACATGCTATTAGACTCGGTGTCTTCTCGAACGACTTTTGCAGAAGTTGCATGGACGAGGAAGAAGAAGAGGCTATAACTCATTTTCTTTGTTCATGCCCTGCTCTCTCACAAAGACGAAAATTACATTTGGGAGATTTCTTCCTCAACGATATCAATGATCTAACTCAGAGAGACATACACTGTCTCCATCGCTTTATTAAAAGTTCCAATTGGTTTTAAAATTAGTGAGGTAGTGCCTTACTTTCATATGTGGTATCACACTGGACCTAGTATCTGGTCTATGTGTGTCAGTCGTTGGCTGACAGCCACCTTAACCTAACCTAGCCTAATGATTAACTCTAGCAATAATTCTGATGGCATGTTTTTGTTTAATAAGTAAAGGCTCAATTTTATTATAATGCGTTCCACCCCAACAAGAAAGTCCATATTGAAGCTTAGACTTAAATAATCCATTGTAGGTTAGGTTAGGTTAGGTTAAGGTGGCTGTCAGTCAACGACTGACACACTTAGACCAGATACTAGGTCCATTGTGATACCACATATGAAAGTAAGGCACTACCTCACTAATTTTAAAACCAATTGGAACTTTTAATAAAGCGATGGAGACAGTGTATGTCTCTCTGAGTTAGATCATTGATATCGTTGAGGAAGAAATCTCCCAAATGTAATTTTCGTCTTTGTGAGAGAGCAGGGCATGAACAAAGAAGATGTGTTATAGTCTCTTCTTCTTCCTCGTCCATGCAACTTCTGCAGAAGTCGTTCGAGAAGACACCGAGTCTAGTAGCATGTCTGCCTATAAGACAGTGTCCAGTTATGACACCGATTAAGGAGCTAAGGTGTGATCTACCAAGAGATAACAAACATATGGAGCGTTTTGGATCTAGTTTTGGCCAGATCTGTTTTGTCGCCTGACAGGTAGTCAAATTTGACCACCTTAGATTTGTTTCGTTCATGGCATCGTGTTTTAGCATGAGTTTACATGTAGCGATAGGTATACCAATATTCCTCCTGTCGGGTGAAAGTGGTTCAGTAGTTCCATTTCTAGCGAGTTCATCGGCCTTGCAGTTTCCTGGGATATCTCTATGTCCCGGCACCCAAAAAAGGTGAATGTTAAACTGTTCTGCCATCTCCGCGAGAGATGTGCGACAGTTGCGGGCTGTTGCTGAGTTCGTGGAAACCGCCTCGAATGATTTAAGGGCTGCTTGGCTGTCTGAAAAGATACGGATATTCGACGTGGATATCACGTTTTCCTTGAGCCAGGATAGAACCTCTTTTATCGCCAGAAGTTCCGCTTGGAACACGCTACAATAGTTAGGGAGTCGGAAAGATAGACTAAGATTTAGTCCTTCTGAGTACACTCCGCCCCCAACTCCATCTTCGGTTTTTGAACCATCAGTGTAGAAATGAATCGAATCATCTCTCGAGAAATGTCCTTCGTCCCAGTCAGACCGTGATGGAATGGAGACTCGAAAGTTGTTTTCAAAAACCAGTTGGGGTATGGTGTAGTCAGAGTGACTTGGAATCGTTCTGAATGAATTCAGAATAATAGTGTGGCCAATTGAGTTATTGGTCCATTGAGACGTGGCTCTGAGACGGATTGCTGTACTCGCGGCCATTTGTTTACTAAAAATGTCGAGGGGTGTAAGATTAAGAAGAATGTCTAAGGCAGCTGAAGGTGTCGTACGCAGTGCTCCAGTGATACATAGACATGCTGATCTTTGGACTTTGCTTAGGTGGTCCCGGTAGGACACTTTATCCAAAGCAGTCCACCATACTGTTATCCCATAAGTTAGTATCGGTCTTATGACCGCTGTATATAGCCAGTGGGTAATTTGTGGGGATAAACCCCACTTATTCCCTATTGCTTTTTTGCAAGAGAAGAGAGCCACCGTGGCCTTTTTTACTCTTTCCTGAATGTTGGGTTTCCATGTGAGCTTCTTATCTAGAACAAGGCCTAGATATTTAGCTTCATTTGAGAAAGTTAGTGGAGTTCCATTAATGGACGGAACATTTAGGTGTGGAATTTTATATTTTCTTGTGAAGAGGACCAGTTCAGTTTTGTGGGGGTTTACTCCTAGCCCACATTTACCAGTCCACTTAAGAAGCTTGTTAAGAGCTGTTTGCATTAGCTCAATAAGAATTTGAGCATGTTTTCCTGATATCGCAATGGCGACGTCATCAGCGTATGCAATCACTTTGAATCCCTCTGCTTCCAGGTCAACTAGAAGTTCATTGACAACTAAGTTCCATAAAAGAGGGGATAGGACTCCACCTTGTGGAGTACCTCTGCTGACTGATCTTCTTAGGGAGACGTCTCCTAGGGTTGAGTTGATTAGCCTACTTTTTAGCATAAGATTTATAAGCTCACTCAGGGATCTGTCTACTTTAAGATTGTCTAGTGCCGTTGTGATTGCTTGGTTGCTGACGTTGTTAAAGGCACCCTCGATATCAAGGAATGCTACCAGAGTATACTCTTTGTGATGTAGGGAATATTCGATAGCGCTTACTAAGGTATGCAAGGCAGTGTCTACCGATTTTCCTTTGCAGTAAGCGTGTTGTGCTGTAGACACTAGAGTTGTGTCTATGGCATTTCGCAAATGGATATCAATCAGACGTTCTAAAGTTTTAAGAATTAATGATGATAGACTTATAGGTCTGAGGTCTTTTGGATACACTTGGGAACATTTTCCCGCTTTGGGAATGAACACAACTTTTACTTCCCTCCATAACGATGGAATGTATTTCAACTCTAAACATCCGTTTAGTATTACTTCCAGGAAAGGGATAATAATATCCATAGACTGTTGAAGTTCTGCTGGTATTATGCCGTCAGGTCCAGCAGATTTATATGGATTGAAGCTGTTGATGGCCCATTTTAGTTTTTCCCTAGTGACCAGACCAAGTTTACTAGTATTATTATTGATTGATCCAATTGGACTACAATCAAGGTTTACTATGTTAAGGGAGCTACCTGGGAAATGGGTGTCAAGTAGCAAGTTAAGCGATTCTTCGCAGGTATTGGTCCATGAGCCGTCTGCTTTTTTAAAGAAGCTAGGCATTGTAGGATTGGTAGAGAGGATTTTCCTTAATCTGGAAGCCTCTGAAGTGTCTTCTATTTTACCACAGAAGTTCCTCCAGGAGGCTCTTTTACTTTTCCTCAGCTCTTTTTTATATAATTTCAGGGATTCTTTGTAGGAATCCCAGTCTGCGATTTCTTTGGAGTATTTAGCTCGGTTGAAGGACTTTCTACAAGTCTTCCTGAGCGGTTCAAGCCCCGAGTTCCACCAAGGTGGCTTCCGTTTTCCTCTTATACGAGTAAGAGGGCAGGAGGCTGACAATGATTTGTTAAGGGCTGCTGTTAGATCGTTGACTTTTTTGTCAAGTTCGTTTATATTAGAAGGGATTTTCAAAAGATCAGGTTTAATTAAACTTTTTAGAGTATCCCTGTATTTTTGCCAATCAGTCTTGCGATAATTACGGAAGGCTGGTTGTTTATTAGTGTCATCAATAAGTTCGAATTGGATGTATCTGTGATCAGAGAATGAGTTCTCTGCAGACACCTTCCAATTCGTGATCCTATGATGAATCGAATCGGAGACAAGTGTTATGTCTAAGACTTCTTGTCTGTTTCTGGTTATGAATGTTGGTTCATTCCCAGTGTTAGTTACAATTAGGTTAGTACTGAGAATATAATCAAAAAGAGACTCACCTCTATCATTTATATCTGTACTCCCCCAGACTGTATGGTGTGCGTTGGCGTCACAACCAATTAGGAGGCACGTATTTAGCCGCTCTGATTCCTCTATAATTCTCCTCAGCATGTCGCTGGGGAGGGGGCCGAGATGGTCGTGGCCAAGGTAAGCTGAGGCAAGCCAGTATATGCCTTTTTTGGTCTGCAATCTGACCGTGGTAACGTCTCGATCGATGTAGTCAGGGAGTATAAATACATTAATATTACTTCTCACTAATATGCAGGATCGTGGCTCACCTTTGTCCAATGCATACAGCAAGTAGTACCCAGGAGTCCTGAGTCCATGAACAATAGATTTGACAATCCATGGTTCCTGGATCAGGACAATATCTTCCCCTTTTGTTTGCAGTCGGAGAAGAAGGGAGGCCGAAGCCAGTTTGGAATGTTGGAGGTTAATCTGTAGTAGCTGAACCATCTCGGTTGCAGTTTTCCAGACCACCTCTTACAGTGCTATTGAGGTCCTCCTCTGAGTCAGACTCCGAGGATGACCGTAAAAGAAAATCTTCATTAATGTAGTCTTCAGTCTCCATGTCGGAAGGACTGTCGACAGTGTGAGCATCCAAGTCGGATGCGGTATCTGGTTTGGAGGAGGGCATACCTATAGAAGGAGTGCTGGGTGCATCTATTTCCATTTCTGGAAGGTTGATAACACCAGCAGGTTCCTCCACTGCGGGTATATCCTCCGATGTTGTGAGTGCTAGTCTGGCACTTTCTTCGTCTTTCCTATACACTTTCAGCGTAATGGTAGACCATCCAAACCTAATCACTCCTTTGGTCGACGCTAGTGGAGCCAGTGAATCCCTATTGATGACTATAATAGCCGATCTATAAGGACCCTCCGGATCCTCCAGCTTGGCGACTTTCCAGTCATGAGTAGGCAGGGATGGGTTACCATATTGTAGCATTTTAAGGATGATTTCTTTGTCGGAGAGTTCAGCTGGTAGTCTGGTACGAGCTCTTGGTCTGCAAGGAATGTCTTCTCTTGCCACAACCTCGAGCTTAGCACCAGGCCAGAGTCCCTCCAACCTACTGATAGCGAGCTTATATAGATCGCACGACCTCCGACCATCGAAGGCGACGAGCTTGACGCGCCCCTGGTACCACCCGGCATCCTCAAAAATGGCAGGTTCACCTGGATTTTCCATCATGAGGGTCCAGTAGGAAGCCTGAAGCTTGTTCAAGACCGTCGTCCACCGATCGAAGGAGATCATACCATCTACATTACTCCTATCAATCACCGCTAAAATGGTTTTATCCTTTAGTACGTCACTAAAGGATAGATCTTTCCTGATGTTGGAAAGAGTATTGGAATTGGCCTTTGGTCTTTTGGGTTCCGGACCGGTTCCCTCAAAGGATCGCTGGCGCTTAGACGTAGAGTCTACGCTTTTAATTATATTTTTTGCCCACACGAGTTTGGCAGACTGCTTCGAGTCCAGATCCGACACCGGTAAGTCACCTAGCATCTTCACTAATCTCTCCGCGTTCCGTTTGTCTTTTCGTGAGTAGGTTACACTCCTCCCTCCAGCGGTGGTGCTGTAAGTCACAGCCTCACCGTCGCAGGGGGGAATCCCCATGGAGCTCGAGGAAGGTTTACCCCTGACGCCGGTGGAACCGTAAGTCACGGCACCATCAGCCCCCTGGGCACCCCTTCCTGAGCCCGAAGGTTTTTGTTGGGCGGTGGTATTCCTCTCCTTGTCCGAGGTGGAGCTGAAAGTCACAGCCACACCCCCGTCAAGGAGGGGAATTTCTTGAGAGTCTGAGCTCAATAGTGCGGTGGGAGTGTCACAGTGTGTCACTGTGGCACTGCCACTGTTTTTGTTATTTACATCCGCAACTGCCGGGGGGCAGTCACGGAGGGCAGCAGAGGTACTGTAAGTCACAGTATCCCCACTACCGACCGTGATTTGTCCCGACAGCTGCGGAGGAGCGTCCAGACTGGCAGCACTTCCCCTACTCTCGGACGGCTTTACAGCCTTCCCGGGAGTTGAGGTCGTCCTACCGGTCATATCGCCTGACGTGTGAATTTGTTTTTGTTTTTCTTTTTTATATGTTTTCTTTTTGTCTTTCATTAATGAACTTTTGGTCACTGGCGACTCCTCCTCTTTCGAGGCAAAGCCCGTGCCGGCAGTCGTGACTCCTGCCGACATTGTAGACCAATTTAAGAATGGGCAGACTACAATACAGACTAAGATGGTAGATTTGCCTAACAACTTTGTTGAGATAAACTTTTAAGTTAGATATGTATTTTTTCCAACTCATCCGTGAATCTAACAGTATACCTAAGTATTTGAAACTTTCAACGCGCTCAACTTTAAAACAACCATTAGAACAGAGTAGGTTTTCATTATAGGAAGTAGTAGAATCATGCAGGCAATCATTATGAAGCCGATAACAAAGACTAACTAAGTGATAACTAAGTGTAATATCTTCGCAGATATTACCCCTTGAGGTAAAAATCATGAATTTTGGTTTGTCACTTATAACAAGTCGATGAACATAAAACCATTTTCGCAGTATCTCAAGATCATAATTAACATCAATAAATAATTGGAAATAATTTTTCGAAGAATATGATAAAGCAGTATCATCAGCAAAAGCTGTGATATTTAAAAGGTTGAACAAAAAGCGAGTTAACAAAGATTAAAAAAAGGATAGGACCCAGAACGGATCCTTGAGGAACACCCATATTAATAAATCTCTCTGAACTAAGTTTATCCCGAATTCTGACCCGTTGTTTTCTTTTCATTAAATAAGATTCTAGCCAATTATAAACAGAACCTCTAAAGCCAGCTTTATACAATTTGTCAAGAAACAAAACATGATCCACAGTATCAAAAGCTTTAGTTATATCAATGAACAGGGATGAAGGTGAAGGTACCTCAAAATTGTTTAAGCTATTATAAATTTCGCCACAGATTTTTAACACAGCATCCTCCGTAGACCTTCCAGTCATAAAACCGTATTGATTATCACTAAAAAATTAGTTTTTTTTTTTTTTAAAAGATAACATTTTTTTGTACACCTTTTTCCAAAATTTTAGAGAAAACTGAAAGGAGGGATATGGGACGATAATTATTTAGACTTGAAGTGGTATAACTAAGACCTTTTTTAGGGCATCAGGGAAAATTCCCTTTTGCTAGCTGATATTAAAAATATAGCTTAAAATATCGGAAATGTAAAATTAAATGTTTTCGAGAGTTATACTGGAAATCAAATCTTCAGACAAAGGGTTAGAATTTTTTAGAGACATTATAATATTATGTATTTCTTCCGAACTAAAATTTACAAAGAAAAAACTTCTTGGTTGAAAACAAACATCAATAAGCGTGTTATTACAACATCACGTATTTTCAATAGATGGAAAATTTGATAAATTCTCACTAATGTTTGAAAAAAATCATTAAACAAGTTTGCAATATTTTCAGGGTCTGTTTCAGAAGAATTATCAGTTTCTATTATGATATCCGCCTCAGTTTTGTTTCTGTTCAAGATACCATTCACTATTTCCCATTCTTTTTTCGAGTTTCCTAAACTTTCAGCAAGTTTATTACTATTAAAAGTGTCTACAAACTGTAATTTCAGTTTTAAGCTCAAGACAAAGTTTTTCATATAAAATCTTTAGTCTCGTGCTATTCGGATGTTTTTTAAGACAACCAAATAGTTTTTTCATTTTATTTATTTTTTTTAGCAGTGAGATATTCATCCAAGGTTTACGGCATGTTAGCTTTAAATCTTTTCTTTCCTGTACAAGACAATTATTTGAAATATGAAATTGAAGTTTGTCTAGAAAGAGGTCAAAGGCAATCGATGGATTATCTGCTGCATAAACTTCATCCCAAAACTCAAATGTCAGGGTAGATTTAAGAGAAACAAAATTAATTTCTTGGGATTTTTTCGAGTAAGTCTGCCTGGTCCTGACAACAAAATTATCAAACTGAAGGCTTACTTAACTATGATCAGTTATTTTAAAGTCAAATACATCTGATTTAAAATTGATATTAATATTTCTATGTAATCTTAAAAAAATGTGATCCAATCATGAAGGACCTCTGGTAGGTTTATTTACCAGGGACACAAAACCAAAAGAAGCTTAAACATCTAGAAAATCGTCAGCATCAAATGTATCACACAAAATATCAATATTGAAGTCCCCTGAGAGGACTTGGTTCTTGCAACTTTGATTTTCCAAAAACACAGACTATTCATCCACAAAAGCTTTTATAGTGAAAAAATGGAATCTGTACACACAAACAAAACAAAATCGGTTACCAGATATCTCACAATGTCACTTCTATAAAACACTGCTACTCCTCCAGCGGCATAAGAATTATTACAAAAAGCAGAGAACGTAAAATTTGGAATTAAATAATTATCTACCTCATAATCAAAAATCCATATCTCAGACAGAAAAATGAGATCAGGTAAATGTTTTAAAGATGCGAGATGAGCCAAGAAAACATCAAAAAATTTTCTAACACTACGAATGTTTTGATGAACTACAGAGAAACCAGAATAGGAATCTATGTTAGGGTCATCAATACAGAGACAATTTATATCATCATAATTCATACAAGAAAAAATACTATTATTTTGTATATCAGGAGGATCTTCTAAAAAACTAATATTATTATTATTAAATATCATTTCATACAAAATTAACAAAATTCAAAATTGTTTTTAGAAAAATCCTCCACATTTTTAATTTTAATGACTTTTTCGCCTTCCTTTCTTCTGATGAAAACTGATGAACTCCGAACCCACACATAATCACATTTACCCTGTAGCTTCAGCTGTTTGGACTTCTGTAGAAGTGAACTATCATTTATGAATATTTTATTTTTTGGTTTTAATATATTTTTGTATTGGTCACCAAAGACATTAGCAGACAATTTGACTTTATCTGATCGCAACTTGTTCATTATTTTTAATTTCTGAGAGAGCTTCAAAAACTTCACGCAAACAATATTTGACACAACTTTATTTTCTCTTCTCTTTAAAGTCTTAACGTAGCAAGACGAATTCATATCAGGTCTGGTAAACCGATAATGTCAACATCACACTGCTTATCTCTTTGTTCCAATGAGTTTAATTTTGATTCAAAGATATTAACGGTGTCAGTTAGAGTAACATTGCGCTCTTCACGAAACCGGTACATCACTGTTAAGAGTTTGGATTCAGCATAGAGCATTGAGATTGACAAAGTTATTGTCTGCTCTCCAGTCTCCACTCATCGACGAGGAAGCGGCAGAGATTGAATTAATTGTTACAACTGGAGCAGAGGAATAAGGGGGAGTGTCATGTTCATGCACAGGTGCAGTTGCAACGAGAGCATTTTTATTTAAAGAGTTACTTAGCTGACTAATAAGGCAAGACTCAAATTTGAAGCTCTGAGAGTTCTTTGCGAGAATTTTAATGTCACGTTTTTCTAGTTTTACACACTTTGCATGAAAAAAGTTATTGCAAGATGAACATTGAACTTTTTCTTCATTATCAGTTATACGAGAATTACATATTTTACAATTCATTATTGATTTTTACAAAGCTTTATTTCTTTTGAGATTTGTCTTTCATAATATGGAATCTAATCAACTGAAATGGAGGTGAAACAAACCAATACTAAACTTTTGTTTGCGATCAGTGTCCCGTATACCGAGCTTTTCTTTTGTACAAGTGAACGTGGAACAAAAAAATTTTCACACGAAATTTGCGAAAAATTATATAAAAAACTTGTCCCAAATGCCAAAAAATTGTTTTTGGCACAAAACAATTCTACAAACTGTTGATTTTGGTGGATATGGGACAAAGTCGATGTTCGTTATATCTCGGGATTGGAAAGACATAAAGAAAATCGAATCACAGATTCTAAAAGAGCTTACAAAATTACCATAGAATCCGTTTATAACTCAAAAACTACAAAAGTGGCGTATGGAACAAAACAATTCTCAGGCGACGCAATGTCTTCAATATTAAGTGGTGTTGGGTCGCCTTCAAACCAAAGAGGTAAGAACGTTTCATTTTCCAAAACTTAGCCACCTTTGTTTTCACACAATCTGATTGTGATGCATTGGCCCACATTGCACTAACGAAAATTGTTCTTTTGATTTTTTGTGACAATGATTTAAAGCAAGGGGGAATCAAACTGGAATCGAAGTTTTTCATATTCTTGAAGAAGTTGCGCCGAGCATTATTTTTCGCGGCATACAGACTTTGGAACATTTGGACTCTGGTTTAATTCACGTTGCTACAATTTTTAACTCCATACATTTGCAGTGTAAAATTTTAAATCGCATTAATAACTACATCATCTACACCTCCGCTCTGACAACTACTTAATGCTTTAAAAGCTTTTTGGAAATAGTCACTTTTTTCCAAAATGGTTTTGCTTTTCCTTTTCTAAATAAGCAAGCGGTATAATCGCCCCCTGTGACATAGCTAGACTATTTCCCAGTGTAGAGGCAAGTTGTGAACAATTAAAAATGTTTATATCGCGTGACCTTGTGTTTCCAACTGCTAACCAAATTTGAAGATTATTGAATTTGTGCATGTTTCCCAACAAGATTATTAGAACATCAGTGTCAGATACCTTTACCAATAATATTGAATCCATTTTTGACTTACTGATATGGTAAATCATTCTTGTATCAGCTTTTTCGTGGATACAATTAAACTCAGTCTCTTCAGTACTCAAAATTGATTTGTCTTTCACGACATACGAAATACATTTATCTTCTAACGTCAAAAAAAACTTTTTTGTTTCCAATGATGGGAACCATCGAGTGGTTTTTCCAACTATTTGCTTAAAGTTTAACAAGGGCTTCTTTGAACTTCAGATTTTTTGAAATGGTCCATGAACAGTGTAACTGACCGAATCCTGTTCATTACGAAAGTAATGCTCAGAATCTTTGATAGATGGATGTAAGTATCTACCGAAAACTAAATGCACTTCTGAGGCATCCGTTGAGCTCTCTTCAAAATCATTTCTGAAATGTTTCCAAAAGTTTGCGGATGGTTCCAAAAGATGCAAAAAGTTAAGGACCATCAATTAAATCTATATTCAAACCAATTGGTTCGGAAGAAGAAATTGTAGTGACACAGGAAAGGAGGAGCAGGTGAAAAGGTATATGACAAAAAAACTTGCATATCGATTTTTGTTTCAAAGTTGGTTGAGGTCGTTTATCCACTTGATCCGCAAAACCACTTTTTCCTCATGCAGAAGTCACAAAAATATGCGACGTCATTGGCGTCCTTGACGCTTGACAAGCTTCGCGAGCATTTAGTGCACTTTGATGCACCTGCAATCGTCGTCAGCGTTGGTTTCATCCTAACTTTCGGTTTCAATTCTTCTAGGTAACCGCTAAGCTTTTATGGCCACTTTTAACGGTCTCTTGTTTGGTCGCTAAAGTTATTGGAGTTGGAAGATCTTCCAGATGTGATTTGTATTGTTAACTTGGGGGAGTTTTTGCCCCATACAAATCCTTACCTGAATTATAGAAGGTTTTCCTTAGAATGTTGGTTTTTGTCGATTTTTATAATTATTGATACTTCTTTCCAATATCTACCTTGCTAGTACAATAAAAAAGAAAACAGGTATTTTTAAATTATTTTACTTTTTCGAAAACAATTTACACGAACGATATCGTCTTCACCAAAAACCACAAAAATACCTTACTTTAAATTTGTTGTTCAACAAAGTAAAATATCTTCACAGACATGTAGTAGTAACAAAAACTGATTTTAAACAGTCACCTTGAAACCTCTTATTTGATTTAAAAATTGACCGTTTTAATATGGTTTGTTTTTAACGCTTCGTACCTATACGTTTCTTATTTAATTTTAATTTTATCTAATTTTGACGGCTCTTATGATACGATTCTATTGGGTTTCTGAAAAACCCGTATTATTCAAATGCTTTTGAAATGTTATTTAATAACTCTTTTCCAGCTGAAAAGTAAAATTCCTTTTAAATAAAAAAAAGATTAAAAATTAATTTTTTTCCTTTTTACTTGCGATTATAGGTAGGTACTATAAGGCAAGTTATGGATTCGTGCAGAAAAAAAATTTGAGATAAAAATCACACATGACATTACGATGATGGAGAAGTCGAAAAAAGTGGGTCTGGAAATTCCGTCCGTCTGTCTGTCTGTCTGTCTGTCTGTATGTCTGTTAGCGCCTCTGGAGGCTGAACGGGTGGGCCGAGTTGCTTCAAATTTGGTATTTAGGATTTATTTGGCCGTCCCTCGGAACAAATTTTTACTTGCGATTATAGGTATCTACTATAAGGCAAGTTATGGATTCGTGCAGAAAAAAAAATTTGAGATAACAATCACACATGACATTACGATGATGGAGAAGTCGAAAAAAGTGGGTCTGGGAATTCCGTCCGTCTGTCTGTCTGTCTGCCTGTCTGTCTGTTTGCGCCTGTGGAGGCTGAACGGGTGGGCCGATTTGCTTCAAATTTGGTATTTAGGATTTATTTGGCCGTCCCTCGGAATAAATTTTTTAATTTTTGCTCTAGGCCCAAAAATAACGGTACCTGCCATACAATCTTGAAGACAAAAATTGATTTTCTCAAAAACGGCTAAAAACGAATAAAACTTTCAGAATGCTATTTTTGCAAGACAATCTATCATTTGTTTAGAAATTTTTTTTCAAAATTTGTCTAATAACGGTACCTCTCATAGAACCAGTATTTTCAAATCAAATTTTCTCGTAAACTATACATTCGATTTCAATAAAATTTTGGCCACAGGAAGTCATTCATAATTTTATTAATATGGTATTTCAAAATTTTCAAAAACTTTTTTTTTTTGATTTCTTATAATTTTTTCAAAAAATTTTTTGGTTTTCGAAATACGTTGGAAACGGGTACATTGATTTTTTTTTAAATTATTCTTCAAATGTAAACTACACATTGCCATATATTTGCATACTCAAATAAATTTCAAAATATTTTTTGAAAAAGTTTTTCAAAAATAACCTTTTAAAAAAAACTGGTCCAACGATTTTCAATATTTTTTTTTGCTAGATTGACGTATAGCTTTGAAATTTTATTGCATACTTAGTTTTTCCGAGAAAACTCTTAAACTAATATAAAAAATAAAAGAATTTTCGAAATTATTTAATTTTTTTTTAATATCCATATATGCAGCCACTACGTAATTGCTTATTATAAGAGCAAGTTCGTGCGACCCAGTCGTGCCTTTTATTTTACTTGCGATTATAGGTACTGTAGGACAAGAAGTATGCGTATGCCAACTTTTAGCACTTTGTAGTTTTTATCAGAAAAATAAAATTAAAAAAATATAGACTAAACCATTTTTGGAAAAAACAAAAAATTTAAGAAAAATTTAAACTTTTTTAAAAAACTCAAATAAACTTTTTTTGAAAAATTTAAGAATTTATATTATTTCTTTTATAAAAAAGTTTCTAAATTAAGAATTTCATCGAAATCCGTCAAGTGGCTTACGAGAAAATCGGATTTCAAAAAACCCGTCCTATGGGAGGTACCGTTATAAGACTTTTCCTGAAAAATCTATTCCAATGAAAACATAAAGCTTGCACGTAAAACACTATTCAGAAAGTTTTATCAAACTCGTAGGAGCCGTTTTTGATTATAGACGAAATAATAAAAAGCCTTAAAATCTTCAAGAAAAGTTTTTTTTTGAGTTTTTTTAAAAAAAATTCAAAATTTTTTTTATATTTTGTTTTTTTCCGAAAACGGTTTCATCAATTTTTTTTTTAAATTTTATTTTTCTGATAAAAGTTACAAAGTTCTAGAAGTTGGCATACTCAAAAAAATTTGGAATATGTTTTCGAAACGTTTTTCAAAAAACCAAGATATGAGAAAAGTTCGTGTACAAATGTGGCTGTTGGTATCCTTGGTCTGGCCTATATACATATTATGGTACTGAAAAAACTTAATTTACTCGTACATAATATAATGTACTCGTATATATTTATGTAAAAAAAAACTTATAAATATGCTTAAAGCGGCATATACGCGCATCAAAATCTCATCAAGCATGTAAGAGTGTGTTTGTGAAATTGAAACACCCATAGAATGTGTGTATGCTTGACGCGAAATCAAAATGTTTTGATTTTTCTTCAATCAGGGGTCTATGCTTTACAAGTGCTTGAAAAGTGTGTATTCGTGATTGATTGCTTGATCAAGTATCATTCTTTTTTTTTGCGTTGCTAGTGTCAAGACAGCATTCGGAAGGATTTTTTTTTAATGTGCATGTGATTATAGGTACTATAAGGCAAGTTATGCATTCGTCGAAAAAAAAAGTTTTGAGATAACAATCAAACATGACATTACGATGATAGCGAAGACGAAAAAAGATGGTCTAAAAATTCTGTCTGTCTGTCTGTCTGTCTGAATGTAAAGAGACCTACAGCCCAAACGGTTGCGCCGAATTGCTTCAAACCTGGTGTATAGCCTTTTTTAGGTATTGTACAGAGGGGAAATTGAAATTTTTTTTTAGCTCAAAAAATAATGGTACCTGCCATACAACCGTTACGTAAAAGCTTATTTTTCTCAAAAACGGCTCTAACGATTTCTATTTAAAAAAATCAGTGTTGCTTTTTAGGTACGACCAATCATATGGCTGAAAAAAAAGTTTTAAAAAATGGCTAAGAACGGTATACTTTCCATAGTACCGTCTTTTTTTTATTTCGACTAACTCGAAAACGACTCAACCGATTCTTTCAAAATTTCACACACATATAGCTGTAGGAAGCTCAATTGATATTGCATACCAATATTTTTGAAAAATATTTGTTTGTATTTTTAAAAGCATTTTTTAAAAAAAAATTTAAAAAATTAATATTATGAAAACTGCTTATTAAAATTTTTTTCTAAAAATTTTATATAAATGTATTTTTTAATTTTTTTTTTTTAATTTTTCAAAAAGTTTTTTAAAAAAAACTTTTTTTCTCAAAAACCGCTCCACAGATTTTTATAAATTTATTCTCATAAATTCAAATTTATCCAAGAAATAAAATGGCGTACTTTTTTTCAGCTCAAATTAGTTTAAGTATTTATTTAAGAATTTTGAAAATTTTATTTTTATCAAAATCTCAAGCCCCTAAACCACTGTCACACATTCGAGCAAGTTCGTGCGACCCAGTCGTGCATTTTAAATGTGCAGATCCGTTTTTTCCGCAAATTTTTCCTCTTCATTTTTAACGCCAGCGCTAGTCCCAGAGCTATGCAACAATCGTCCGTGTCAATCATATTTTCCTAACAGAGAATTCGCACATCCATTCACATCCAAAATCTACGAAAAAATTATGCTTGATGACTCATGCTTGATGTGTGTATATTCAACGCGAAAAAGAATTTACAAACACACTCTCACATGCTTGATGAGATTTTGACGCGTGTATATGCCGCTTAAGAATGTCAGTAATTGTTCCGGTGTGTTGATGATTCGTTAGCTGTTGTTGTTGTTGTTGTTGTTGTTTTTTTTTTTTTTTTTTACACTATCAGTTCTCGAGAATAAGAAGCTTATATCAAGCATTAACTTACAATCAGAGATTAGCCAACACATATTATGTGCTCACTACACCATTTAGTGCAGGTGTTAGTTGTTAGTAAGCAAAATATACAAATAGCATAACACAAGCACAAAGATAAAAAAAAATAAATAAACAAAAAATACATTTATACAAAATAGATACAAAAACATTGAGAACATACTAAACATAAACTATGAGCGTGGTGCACTGGTTTTGAATGTTTTTTTTAGGCAAGATTTACTAATATTAAAATCAACAATACTTTTATTTGAGTTGAAAAGTTTGCACATGCGGGTAAGAGGTTCATTCATGAAATAATTAGTACGATGTTGGGGACAATGCAATAGCTCTAATCTACGAAGATGATAAGCCCCTCCGCGATAGTTAAAACCTACATACGATAGAAGATCGGGTGAGTCCAAAGATCCCGTTAAAAGTTGGTGAATAAAAATAACATCATTGTTTGAATCTGTAGAAGTTGAATCCGGTGTTCGTAAGGTGGGAGGTTGTATGGATCTGCCCAGGAGAGACCTTTTAAAGCAAATCGAATATAATTACGCTGAACTGCCTCTATC
>OU696696.1:330324944-330381199 GCA_916050605.2 Platycheirus albimanus | reverse complement strand
GATAATGATAATGATAATGATAATGATAATGATAATGATAATGATAATGATAATGATAATGATAATGATAATGATAATGATAATGATAATGATAATGATAATGATAATGATAATGATAATGATAATGATAATGATAATGATAATGATAATGATAATGATAATGATAATGATAATGAATGATAATGATAATGATAATGATAATGATAATGATAAATGATAATGATAATGATAATGATAATGATAATGATAATGATAATGATAATGATAATGATAATGATAATGATAATGATAATGATAATGATAATGATAATGATAAGATAATGATAATGATAATGATAATGATAATGATAATGATAATGATAATGATAATGATAATGATAATGATAATGATAATGATAATGATAATGATAATGATAATGATAATGATAATGATAATGATAATGATAATGATAATGATAATGATAATGATAATGATAATGATAATGATAATGATAATGATAATGATAATGATAATGATAATGATAATGATAATGATAATGATAATGATAATGATAATGATAATGATAATGATAATGATAATGATAATGATAATGATAATGATAATGATAATGATAATGATAATGATAATGATAATGATAATGATAATGATAATGATAATGATAATGATAATGATAATGATAATGATAATGATAATGATAATGATAATGATAATGATAATGATAATGATAATGATAATGATAATGATAATGATAATGATAATGATAATGATAATGATAATGATAATGATAATGATAATGATAATGATAATGATAATGATAATGATAATGATAATGATAATGATAATGATAATGATAATGATAATGATAATGATAATGATAATGATAATGATAATGTTAATGATAATGATAATGATAATGATAATGATAATGATAATGATAATGAAATGATAATGATAATGATAATGATAATGATAATGATAATGATAATGATAATGATAATGATAATGATAATGATAATGATAATGATAATGATAATGATAATGATAATGATAATGATAATGATAATGATAATGATAATGATAATGATAATGATAATGATAATGATAATGATAATGATAATGATAATGATAATGATAATGATAATGATAATGATAATGATAATGATAATGATAATGATAATGATAATGATAATGATAATGATAATGATAATGATAATGATAATGATAATGATAATGATAATGATAATGATAATGATAATGATAATGATAATGATAATGATAATGATAATGATAATGATAATGATAATGATAATGATAATGATAATGATAATGATAATGATAATGATAATGATAATGATAATGATAATGATAATGATAATGATAATGATAATGATAATGATAATGATAATGATAATGATAATGATAATGATAATGATAATGATAATGATAATGATAATGATAATGATAATGATAATGATAATGATATGATAATGATAATGATAATGATAATGATAATGATAATGATAATGATAATGATAATGATAATGATAATGATAATGATAATGATAATGATAATGATAATGATAATGATAATGATAATGATAATGATAATGATAATGATAATGATAATGATAATGATAATGATAATGATAATGATAATGATAATGATAATGATAATGATAATGATAATGATAATGATAATGATAATGATAATGATAATGATAATGATAATGATAATGATAATGATAATGATAATGATAATGATAATGATAATGATAATGATAATGATAATGATAATGATAATGATAATGATAATGATAATGATAATGATAATGATAATGATAATGATAATGATAATGATAATGATAATGATAATGATAATGATAATGATAATGATAATGATAATGATAATGATAATGATAATGATAATGATAATGATAATGATAATGATAATGATAATGATAATGATAATGATAATGATAATGATAATGATAATGATAATGATAATGATAATGATAATGATAATGATAATGATAATGATAATGATAATGATAATGATAATGATAATGATAATGATAATGATAATGATAATGATAATGATAATGATAATGATAATGATAATGATAATGATAATGATAATGATAATGATAATGATAATGATAATGATAATGATAATGATAATGATAATTGATAATGATAATGATAATGATAATGATAATGATAATGATAATGATAATGATAATGATAATGATAATGATAATGATAATGATAATGATAATGATAATGATAATGATAATGATAATGATAATGATAATGATAATGATAATGATAATGATAATGATAATGATAATGATAATGATAATGATAATGATAATGATAATGATAATGATAATGATAATGATAATGATATGATAATGATAATGATAATGATAATGATAATGATAATGATAATGATAATGATAATGATAATGATAATGATAATGATAATGAAAATGATAATGATAATGATAATGATAATAATGATAATGATAATGAAATGATAATGATAATGATAATGATAATGATAATGATAATGATAATGATAATGATAATGATAATGATAATGATAATGATAATGATAATGATAATGATAATGATAATGATAATGATAATGATAATGATAATGATAATGATAATGATAATGATAATGATAATGATAATGATAATGATAATGATATGATAATGATAATGATAATGATAATGATAATGATAATGATAATGATAATGATAATGATAATGATAATGATAATGATAATGATAATGATAATGATAATGATAATGATAATGATAATGATAATGATAATGATAATGATAATGATAATGATAATGATAATGATAATGATAATGATAATGATAATGATAATGATAATGATAATGATAATGATAATGAATGATAATGATAATGATAATGATAATGATAATGATAATGACATGATAATGATAATGATAATGATAATGATAATGATAATGATAATGATAATGATAATGATAATGATAATGATAATGATAATGATAATGATAATGATAATGATAATGATAATGATAATGATAATGATAATGATAATGATAATGATAATGAATGATAATGATAATGATAATGATAAATGATAATGATAATGATAATGATAATGATAATGATAATGATAATGATAATGATAATGATAATGATAATGATAATGATAATGATAATGATAATGATAATGATAATGATAATGATAATGATAATGAATGAATGATAATGATAATGATAATGATAATGATAATGATAATGATAATGATAATGATAATGATAATGATAATGATAATGATAATGATAATGATAATGATAATGATATGATAATGATAATGATAATGATAATGATAATGATAATAATGATAATGATAATGATAATGATAATGATAATGATAATGATAATAATGATAATGATAATGATAATGATAATGATAATGATAATGATAATGATAATGATAATGATAATGAATGATAATGATAATGATAATGATAATGATAATGATAATGATAATGATAATGATAATGATAATGATAATGATAATTGATATAATGATAATGATAATGATAATGATAATGATAATGATAATGATAATGATAATGATAATGATAATGATAATGATAATGATAATGATAATGATAATGATAATGATAATGATAATGATAATGATAATGATAATGATAATGATAATGATAATGATAATGATAATGATAATGATAATGATAATGATAATGATAATGATAATGATAATGATAATGATAATGATAATGATAATGATAATGATAATGATAATGATAATGATAATGATAATGATAATGATAATGATAATGATAATGATAATGATAATGATAATGATAATGATAATGATAATGATAATGATAATGATAATGATAATGATAATGATAATGATAATGATAATGATAATGATAATGATAATGATAATGATAATGATAATGATAATGATAATGATAATGATAATGATACTGATAATGATAATGATAATGATAATGATAATGATAATGATAATGATAATGATAATGATAATGATAATGATAATAATAATAATGATAATGATAATGATAATGATAATGATAATGATAATGATAATGATAATGATAATGATAATGATAATGATAATGATAATGATAATGATAATGATAATGATAATGATAATGATAATGATAATGATAATGATAATGATAATGATAATGATAATGATAATGATAATGATAATGATAATGATAATGATAATGATAATGATAATGATAATGATAATGATAATGATAATGATAATGATAATGATAATGATAATGATAATGATAATGATAATGATAATGATAATGATAATGATAATGATAATGATAATGATAATGATAATGATAATGATAATGATAATGATAATGATAATGATAATGATAATGATAATGATAATGATAATGATAATGTAATGATAATGATAATGATAATGATAATGATAATGATAATGATAATGATAATGATAATGATAATGATAATGATAATGATAATGATAATGATAATGATAATGATAATGATAATGATAATGATAATGATAATGATAATGATAATGATAATGATAATGATAATGATAATGATAATGATAATGATAATGATAATGATAATGATAATGATAATGATAATGATAATGATAATGATAATGATAATGATAATGATAATGATAATGATAATGATAATGATAATGATAATGATAATGATAATGATAATGATAATGATAATGATAATGATAATGATAATGATAATGATAATGATAATGATAATGATAATGATAATGATAATGATAATGATAATGATAATGATAATGATAATGATAATGATAATGATAATGATAATGATAATGATATAATGATAATGATAATGATAATGATAATGATAATGATAATGATAATGATATGATAATGATAATGATAATGATAATGATAATGATAATGATAATGATAATGATAATGATAATGATAATGATAATGATAATGATAATGATAATGATAATGATAATGATAATGATAATGATAATGATAATGATAATGATAATGATAATGATAATGATAATGATAATGATAATGATAATGATAATGATAATGATAATGATAATGATAATGATAATGATAATGATAATGATAATGATAATGATAATGATAATGATAATGATAATGATAATGATAATGATAATGATATGATAATGATAATGATAATGATAATGATAATGATAATGATAATGATAATGATAATGATAATGATAATGATAATGATAATGATAATGATAATGATAATGATAATGATAATGATAATGATAATGATAATGATAATGATAATGATAATGATAATGATAATGATAATGATAATGATAATGATAATGATAATGATAATGATAATGATAATGATAATGATAATGATAATGATAATGATAATGATAATGATAATGATAATGATAATGATAATGATAATGATAATGATAATGATAATGATAATGATAATGATAATGATAATGATAATGATAATGATAATGATAATGATAATGATAATGATAATGATAATGATATGATAATGATAATGATAATGATAATGATAATGATAATGATAATGATAATGATAATGATAATGATAATGATAATGATAATGATAATGATAATGATAATGATAATGATAATGATAATGATAATGATAATGATAATGATAATGATAATGATAATGATAATGATAATGATAATGATAATGATAATGATAATGAAAATGATAATGATAATGATAATGATAATGATAATGATAATGATAATGATAATGATAATGATAATGATAATGATAATGATAATGATAATGATAATGATAATGATAATGATAATGATAATGATAATGATAATGATAATGATAATGATAATGATAATGATAATGATAATGATAATGATAATGATAATGAAAATGATAATGATAATGATAATGATAATGATAATGATAATGATAATGATAATGATAATGATAATGATAATGATAATGATAATGATAATGATAATGATAATGATAATGATAATGATAATGATAATGATAATGATAATGATAATGATAATGATAATGATAATAATGATAATGAAATGATAATGATAATGATAATGATAATGATAATGATAATGATAATGATAATGATAATGATAATGATAATGATAATGATAATGATAATGATAATGATAATGATAATGATAATGATAATGATAATGATAATGATAATGATAATGATAATGATAATGATAATGATAATGATAATGATAATGATAATGATAATGATAATGATAATGATAATGATAATGATAATGATAATGATAATGATAATGATAATGATAATGATAATGATAATGATAATGATAATGATAATGATAATGATAATGATAATGATAATGATAATGATAATGATAATGATATAATGATAATGATAATGATAATGATAATGATAATGATAATGATAATGATAATGATAATGATAATGATAATGATAATGATAATGATAATGAATAATGATAATGATAATGATAATGATAATGATATGATAATGATAATGATAATGATAATGATAATGATAATGATAATGATAATGATAATGATAATGATAATGATAATGATAATGATAATGATAATGATAATGATAATGATAATGATAATGATAATGATAATGATAATGATAATGATAATGATAATGATAATGATAATGATAATGATAATGATAATGATAATGATAATGATAATGATAATGATAATGATATGATAATGATAATGATAATGATAATGATAATGATAATGATAATGATAATGATAATGATAATGATAATGATAATGATAATGATAATGATAATGATAATGATAATGATAATGATAATGATAATGATAATGATAATGACAATGATAATGATAATGATAATGATAATGATAATGATAATGATAATGATAATGATAATGATAATGATAATGATAATGATAATGATAATGATAATGATAATGATAATGATAATGATAATGATAATGATAATGATAATGATAATGATAATGATAATGATAATGATAATGATAATGATAATGATAATGATAATGATAATGATAATGATAATGATAATGATAATGATAATGATAATGATAATGATAATGATAATGATAATGATAATGATAATGATATGATAATGATAATGATAATGATAATGATAATGATAATAATAATAATGATAATGATAATGATAATGATAATGATAATGATAATGATAATGATAATGATAATGATAATGATAATGATAATGATAATGATAATGATAATGATAATGATAATGATAATGATAATGATAATGATAATGATAATGATAATGATAATGATATAATGATAATGATAATGATAATGATAATGATAATGATAATGATAATGATAATGATAATGAAATGATAATGATAATGATAATGATAATGATAATGATAATGATAATGATAATGATAATGATAATGATAATGATAATGATAATGATAATGATAATGATAATGATAATGATAATGATAATGATAATGATAATGATAATGATAATGATAATGATAATGATAATGATAATGATAATGATAATGATAATGATAATGATAATGATAATGATAATGATAATGATAATGATAATGATAATGATAATGATAATGATAATGATAATGATAATGATAATGATAATGATAATGATAATGATAATGATAATGATAATGATAATGATAATGATAATGATAATGATAATGATAATGATAATGATAATGATAATGATAATGATAATGATAATGATAATGATAATGATAATGATAATGATAATGATAATGATAATGATAATGATAATGATAATGATAATGATAATGATAATGATAATGATAATGATAATGATAATGATAATGATAATGATAATGATAATGATACTGTTATGTTATGAAATGATATGTTAATCTTGAATGTATAATAGATTTTAACAAACGAACATTTGTTTTCAAATTAGAGAACATTTTTTTTAAACTTAACAGAAATGGAGTTGACTAAGTTTTCGATAACGTGGATTCTTTTCGGAAAAGAATCTTAAAATCGATTAAATTTCTGAAAACGCACTTTTTTTAATGGAATGTTTTTTTTTCTTTATTATTTTTTTGTTCTACTTTTGATTTCGAAAAAGATTTCTTCACGTCATCACGGAAAAAGTAAAAGAAACAAATAAAAATAATGAAAATGAAAAAAAATAAAATGAAACATTGAAAGAAGCTCAAAATGAAGAACAGATAGTGATAGTTAGGGCAACCAAAAATATTCTCTAAAAAATAGTTCCAAGCGCTATAAATTTGTCAATGAAATATCTATGTTCATATGCTTCTATAAGCTTTTTTTCAAAATGTTTAAAAAATAGCAAGAGATTGATAATTTCTTAAGTTCACCTATTTTTAGTGCGTTTTGCGCTAACGAATTGTGCTATATGATTATATATGCGATATTTATATAGCTACAAGGGGCTATTCCGGATAAAATTTCCACAGGAATATTTCCCATTTATTAGAATTAGGAATGTGAATAATGCTCGAGAGATTTTTTTGGTATCGGGAATGTTCTACGATAGTTGTTATTATAGTACTTTGTGTTCGGAGGAAATTGGTTCCACAGAAACCCGGCAACGCCGGGTACTTTTCGCTAGTGTATGTATATTCATATAGTACAATTCAAACCGGAACGCAAGAGGTGCCATCTACTACGCTCCGCCAGAACCCTGCGATTGAAGGGCTCTCCAAAAGCTTTATTGACAGCGGGGATAAACAGCAATAAACCGAGATAAACGAGAAGAATGTATTCCAGGCTTGCCAACTAGCAAAAAGTTTTCTGCCAAAATTTAAAAATATTTTATAGGTAGATTATTAATTTGTTTAATTATGTAGGTGTGAAAACAGCTAGAACGTGTAAAAAGAGTTGAAATAAAAAAAAAATCTTATTAACGCGTAATGTTTGGTGGTCACACCAAACATCCTCTAAAAATGTAGTTATCATTCGGACTTTGTGGCTTGTTGTTTGATAAATGATTCCCCGATAAGTCTATCTCCGGAAGGAAAGGCATTATCAATTTGGAGACTAATACATTGAATTCGGTTCATCGAACCGGTGATAGAAACCAAGTCACCCAGCCCATTATACGTAACATGACATAGCCTCAACCATGGCTCACGATTATACAAACGGGCCATTTTTGTTGCCTTTCTACCTTTGACAATCTTACACAGATTTTTTTTTTTGATGAGTAATGCTCTAGGGAGCGTCCACCTCTACATAGAACGCTTCTCCAGAACTCCTTTGGCTTGTGCCAATGTTCTTTTGCAAAGAACAGTATTAAGCTTAATGAGTAATGCTCTAGGGAGCGCCACCTGTCCATAGAACGCTTCTCCAGAACTCCTTTGGATTTTGCCAATGTTCTTTTGCAAAGAACAGTATTAAGCTTCTTTGTCTTTGACATGTACGAACGTCCTTAGCTTTAACTGTCTTGAATTCTCTTTCCTTTAAACGTCGTCGGGTAGTACCCCGTGGCGTAGTGGTTAGTGTGTCGGACTGCTACGCCGAAGGTTCAGGGTTCGATCCCTGAGGTTGCCACCTAAAGTTTTTTTCCGGGGTACTGCCTCTTGCGAGGAAGTGACAAATCCTCCAAGAGTAGTTAATGTCATGGAAAGTGCTTCTCTGTTAGCCGTTCGGATTCGGCGGTAAATTGTAGGTCCCTTCCATTCCTGCAGAATATCAACGCACACACAGGAATGGTTGAGAGTGTAAGTCACAGGCCCCGGCCCCGCTTGGAGCTGTTGTGCCAAAAATGTATTTATTTATTTATTTATTAAACGTCGTCGGACTGTGCGCTCACTTATTGGATTCTAAGCCATTAAATTCCATTGATCTGCATCAGATTGAGGCTTCATACAATTTTTTTTTTAATTCCCGTAGAAAGACTCGGTGTTCAGTGGCCGTTATTTTGTGCTAAGCACCTGATCTCGTAAGGTTTATTATGTCATTATGCTTTTTTAACTTATTAATTTGATAGTGCACGGTTTGACGTGACACATTGAACTCATTTGCAATGTCTTTTACTGCATTTCCAGCTTTAAACTTTGCTGCCATTGACGATCTGATAACCAAACTCAAATCAACCGTTTTACCCATGGTTCTTAATGACTTTTAATCAATTTAAATTTTTATCTAATTTAAATACCAATCAAAGCTTGATTTGTTTGGTTTTCACGTACTCAAAACTGTAAAAACATTAAGATAAAGACTCCGTCAAAATACTTATGCCACTCAAAAATTCGTTGTCTGCATGCATTCTTATAAGCAGAAAGAGAATGCGAACGGTAAACAATATAAAATTCGGCATGCATAGAGCTAAAACTAGAATCTTTGTTTTGAGCATCATTTTCCTACCGTTATTTAACGATACTAAAAAAAGCTACGTTCAACAGTCACAACGATTTCGTCAACATACTTCTGCCGACTACTGTAGCATGGTTGGATTTGTGTCCAAGCGATGATGATGTTTCTATGTAGTAAAGGGGTGTTTTGGATACATTTTATAATAAAGCAATAATGTTTCAATGGTTGTTTTTCTTTGTTTTCATAGAATGGAAATTGTATTCTAAAAACATAACTAAATCACGCTTTTTGGCTGTATGGCGTATGAGCAACTTTTGTTATGTTGGTTTTTAAATAAACAAATATGGTATTTTTTTAAGTTTTCAAATAAAAGAATTGTTTGAAAATGTGCCAATCATATACATATGTATGTAGATTAAGATTTTATAGATTCGGTAATTTTGAAGAAGAAGTGATCCTGCAGATTTTAACTCTCTGACGTTATGTTCTCAAGTTTAACTACAATTCTTTTTAGCTAGCTAATTAAAGTTAAAATGTCTAAGTAATATAAGATGGTAGAGGGTAGATGGTAGATAGTAGATGGTAGATGGTAGATGGTAGATGGTAGATGGTAGATGGTAGATGGTAGATGGTAGATGGTAGATGGTAGATGGTAGATGGTAGATGGTAGATGGTAGATGGTAGATGGTAGATGGTAGATGGTAGATGGTAGATGGTAGATGGTAGATGGTAGATGGTAGATGGTAGATGGTAGATGGTAGATGGTAGATGGTAGATGGTAGATGGTAGATGGTAGATGGTAGATGGTAGATGGTAGATGGTAGATGGTAGATGGTAGATGGTAGATGGTAGATGGTAGATGGTAGATGGTAGATGGTAGATGGTAGATGGTAGATGGTAGATGGTAGATGGTAGATGGTAGATGGTAGATGGTAGATGGTAGATGGTAGATGGTAGATGGTAGATGGTAGATGGTAGATGGTAGATGGTAGATGGTAGATGGTAGATGGTAGATGGTAGATGGTAGATGGTAGATGGTAGATGGTAGATGGTAGATGGTAGATGGTAGATGGTAGATGGTAGATGGTAGATGGTAGATGGTAGATGGTAGATGGTAGATGGTAGATGGTAGATGGTAGATGGTAGATGGTAGATGGTAGATGGTAGATGGTAGATGGTAGATGGTAGATGGTAGATGGTAGATGGTAGATGGTAGATGGTAGATGGTAGATGGTAGATGGTAGATGGTAGATGGTAGATGGTAGATGGTAGATGGTAGATGGTAGATGGTAGATGGTAGATGGTAGATGGTAGATGGTAGATGGTAGATGGTAGATGGTAGATGGTAGATGGTAGATGGTAGATGGTAGATGGTAGATGGTAGATGGTAGATGGTAGATGGTAGATGGTAGATGGTAGATGGTAGATGGTAGATGGTAAATGGTAGATGGTAGATGGAAGATGGTAGATGGTAGATGGTAGATGGTAGATGGTAGATGGTAGATGGTAGATGGTAGATGGTAGATGGTAGATGGTAGATGGTAGATGGTAGATGGTAGATGGTAGATGGTAGATGGTAGATGGTAGATGGTAGATGGTAGATGGTAGATGGTAGATGGTAGATGGTAGATGGTAGATGGTAGATGGTAGATGGTAGATGGTAGATGGTAGATGGTAGATGGTAGATGGTAGATGGTAGATGGTAGATGGTAGATGGTAGATGGTAGATGGTAGATGGTAGATGGTAGATGGTAGATGGTAGATGGTAGATGGTAGATGGTAGATGGTAGATGGTAGATGGTAGATGGTAGATGGTAGATGGTAGATGGTAGATGGTAGATGGTAGATGGTAGATGGTAGATGGTAGATGGTAGATGGTAGATGGTAGATGGTAGATGGTAGATGGTAGATGGTAGATGGTAGATGGTAGATGGTAGATGGTAGATGGTAGATGGTAGATGGTAGATGGGAGGCGCTCTAATTCTTCTTGCAGGTGATTTTCTGCAAACCTGACACGTTATACCTCAATCAATGTCCGCAAATGAGCTGAAAATTTGAAAATCAAGTGACACAGTGATGGATGAATAACAAACAGTCAACTATCCAACCAATTTGTTTAATTCGATGGAGCCACCAGGAATGCCACCACACATATTTGCATTGAAAGTTGGATCGCCGCCGCCGGAGATGATCATTCAAAATCTAAACGCGTTAAAACTGAGCAACAGAACCAGACTGACGGTCAAAAAATTGACTCCAAATTTAAAGGAAAAGGCGTGCTGATTCCATGTACACCGATGGTTACCAACGATTTGCAATTCGTCTTCAGTTTCCTTAACGACTTGCCTTCGCGATTACCGTCAACAAAACACAATGGCAGTCGTTAACTATTAATTGCTGTTTTATGGTTGAGATTATTGATTCTGCGTATTAAAATGATTCCACCAGATTTACCTTTTGACTTCAAAAGATTGCAGTTTTCAATACGTCTTGCTTTCGCTATGGCAATAAATAAGGCTCAAGGACAATCTTTGGAATTGTTCGGAATAGATTTAAAATATCCATGCTTTTCCCCTAGACAATTATATGTATCATGTTCACTTGTAGGAAAGCCATCAGTTCGGTTTATTAATCCTACAACTCCGGGCAAAACAAAAAATGTAGTTAACGAAAAGGCTCTGCTATAGTTTATATTAAAACATAACATAATATAAAAAGAAGAATAAATAAAGTAAATAGAAAAGAGGGTGTATTTAAAACGAGTGTGTTTTTCATTATAATATTGATGTGATTTTCTTAGCGAAGCAGGCGCAGGGTCCGTTAGCTTAATATTTTTTGCAAGGCATAGCTGTATGGGGTAAAATGGGCTGACAGAAAAAAAGTTGTATCCGTTTTTAAAACATCTTATTCTGTTTGATAGGCTTAAGGTACTTTAGGAATGTTTTTTTTAACAAGCTGTTATAAACAGGTATTCTATTGAATTTTGTTTAGTATGTAGGTACATGGTGGACCAAAAGAAGTCATCCATCCGATATGTTGTTTGGTTCGCTTTTTTTAAATGAAAAACTTCGATTCTTTTATTTCTATTATGTTTATATGAACCTTAAGAATTGTATTGGTCAAGTCGAGAAGATGATATCGGCCATATGGGCGCCGTCACAATTGATTGCTCGTTTTATGGCATTTTTCAACACTTCAGCGAGAACTTCGCACTCGTGTCGAATGTTGTCCTTGACGGCTTCCAGAGTCTTGGGCTTGTTCACATAAGCACGGGACTTCAAAAAACACCACAAAAAAAGTCTGTAACGGTTAGATCGGGCGATTTTGCGTGCCAGTGCAAATCGCCAAAACGAGAGATGAGGCAACCCGAGAACGCCGCGCCGCCTTCAGAATATCGGTTCATGTCGGTTCATGTATCGCTCCATGGCTTGTTCACTTGTATTCTGCAGCTGTCTAATCCACAAATGTAAAAACAGATTTGACATTGGCGGCCATTTGCAAAAATGGTAGCATCTTCAAATACGGTGATTTCTTTTTGCCCACCTTGTATAATACACTCGGGCGTATGCGTACTTTTCTCAGTTTGTTAAATTAAAAAAAAAACATCCATGTTCTCATATTTAAGACACACTATCTATCATCGTTTATATCACCGCGCTATCTGCTCGGAAGGGCAGAACAAACGTCTGCCGGGACAGCTAGTTTTAAATAAAAATCAAAATGAAAATTTAAAAGACGACATCTGTCGCAAAAATAGCTTATCTACGTGCGTATGAAAGATATATTGGATCTTCTAGAAGAAGAGGAAGAGCAAATTCAGACCAAACGACGTGGGTGGGTTCGTTGTTTACGATCTTGAACTATGGGGAATTTAAGATATTATTTACGATCTTGAACTATGTTGAATTTAAGATATTATTATATGGAAACTCCTTTATTAAAAACTTCCCCAGCGACAGCTCTCTTAGTGGAATTCTTTTATGTCCTTGTTTTGGTGTTACAAATACTACAAATACTACAAATATAACACATATATGTATATTCAAATACTCATAATCCTTCACTCAATTAATTATGATCTCTTTAAAACGCACATTATTCAAAAGGTCGATGGGCAATTTTGTATGAGATGTTGTGCAATCGTTGCAAATAAATCGTTTTTTCAATATGAGCACCAAGCTCTTAACTAAGGGAGAGCTGAAATAATGGACATTTAAAATTACCCATTTTTTACTGCACCTTTGCATTTTAATATTCTTTCACCAATAACCAAAAGAAAAATATCGTTGGAGAGATTTGTTCAAGTTTAATATTTTCCGATATGGGCATTAAGTTGAATTCCAAATAAGACCAGAGATAACAAATATTGGCATTCACTCTTTTTTTGTGTATCCTGGAATTTATGTTCTTCCACACCAATAGAAATGAGATGCATATCGTTTGAAAGGTTTTCTCGAGTACGTCGAACTTAAGTATTGGCACCAAGCTCTGAACCATGGGAAAGAAGACGTTTCGAACGACGTATGAATGTCTTGTTTTGTGTACCAATTTGCCATCCTCCTTCAAAAACGAGTTTTTTTAAGATACAAATTAAGAATATGGATGACAAACAAAAAATAACAGCCAATTTTATTTTTCAAAGTTGAAAAATATTCAACTTTTCATTTTACTTCTATTGCCACGTTACGTACTTTACGTTTTTTTACGTTTGTCAAAACAAAGTATGAACGACAAAGTCGTTTTGTGATTGCTTACAATAGATTTCAATGTTTGAAGTTTAAACGTCTTTCAACGCTAACAGCAAATCATCTTTGTGTTTTCCGCTTAAAAGTCTTTCAACGCTAACAGCAAATCAACTTTGTGTTTTGCGCTTAATTGATTCCTGGGCCCATAACCTGATACAAATTGAAAAAGACTTATATTTTGAAACAATAGATTTGATGATTTTCGTTGGAATATTTATTGACAAGTGAAGAAAACATAAAATATTATTTCCTTTTATACAAAAAATTTGATTTTAGAAACAAAGCAAAATTTAAAAGTTATAATGTGTTGCAGTCAAATTTGTATTTTGTCAGTAGAGTGAAGGTTGGTATCTTTGTTTTGGTCGTAAAGAGTATCAGTTCCGTTTTGCTTTGATTAACAGGTTTAATTACAGGTAAAAACTTTCCAGACACCTACACGACCAAGTCATCCGCATATGCTACCGCCTTCACTCCAATGTCCTCCATTTCGACAAGAATTTTGTCCATAATCAGAAGCAATAGTATAGGGGAGAGAACCCTTTCCAGTGCGGGTACCTCTATTAACGTATTTCATTGTTTGGATATTGCCTATAGATGACCGAATTATTCTATCACTTAGCATGGAAACTATCCAGTTACATATGTATTCACCATTGTATATATAAACAATAGTATTCCCACCTGAGGTGCGCCATCTATCGACGAAAAACTAAGCTCTAGAATACCACGGGAAGCAACAACAACAATTGCCACCATTTTAATAGTTGTTGTTGCTTCCCATGGCATTCTAGAGCTTAGTTTTTCGTCGATAAATAGTCCTCTAAATCAATTGATTGCAGTTTACAATAAGTATTACTTTATGATCTCTTCAGTAAATGATAACTTTAAAAGTGCTAAATTCAAACAAACTTTTTTTTTTTTTTTTTTTAATACATTATTGTAAAGTTGTATATTATATAGGTACTAGTTTTAAGAAATATTATATATGTAATATGTGTAAACGTTAGTCATTTAACGTATTAAATAAATAAATAAATAAATAATCGTTCACCTAAATTCTCTTCCAGGATCACAATCACAAGGAACCAAACTATTGGATTTGTCATTCCCACTTATAATGAAAATGATAATTTTTTGTTTATCTTTGAAGTCTTCTATTTCAAGGAGTAAATTAATTATATCATAATGTAAATCAATAATTTTTCCGTCGAAAGTTGAGAATTTCCTATCTGATTTGTTAACTTGTTTCGCATGAATCACAAATATAATGTCTTCTATTTCGTCAGGATCCATCTTTGTTACTAAGAGTACGTACAAAGAATTAATTCAAAACTACAAAACATAAATTCTTACATGTTTCAACAGCTTTTTGGATATCTTTTGCTGGTTTATTGGCAAGAACAGACAACGTCATGTTCATTCTAAAAAATGTTTGTTTAATCACTTCTAATTTATCTTTTTTGTCATATTCGTTGTCGTTGAAAATTATCACAGCTACAGAATGTTGCATATTGTTTGTCTTTATTCGAAGAATCACTCAATAATATACTTTTTGTTTATTATTTCCTTTAAACAAAATATCCAAATATTAAACATCAAATATCAGCTAAAACAAGCATTTACAACAACATTTTTATTTTGCGAAAGATGTTTTCATTTTTATTTTGCATTCAAAGAGTAAAGAGTATCTATGCAATTTGTCGTCATTAAGCTTAACATCTCACTGTCAGAATTTTCAATAAACTTTGCACTGTGGAATACGTGGTACTCTGATCACAAAAGCTTAAAACAATGAAAAAGCTCACTGATATTGATTTAATAGTCAGTGGCGTAGCTAACCTTTCAGGGGTCCCCTATCAAAAAAAAAAAAAAAAAAAAAAAAAAACTCGGGACTTTTTTTCTCTTTTCGTTAAATAATATGAATTTTCTTGTTTCAAAAATATACTTGAACACGTGCATGAATTACTTGAAGGATATGTATGTATATTTAATTCAAAAATTAAGTGCCTTACATAGGTAAACTCGTACATACATACTTACATATTTTATATAAAACTAAAAAAAAAACATAAGCGAGAGCTACAGTACGTTTGCAACGAACTGTTCGATACCCAATTCCCTATATTTTTGTAAGTGTATGCGTCTGCCTCCCACATCCAGCCGATGTTTCATTTTCAGAAACAAAATTCTTCTTTAGCAGAAAGAAAAAAATTCAATAACATTAATTTTGTGTGGTGTGATGTTCAATTAGCGCCACGTCCAAGGTTTAAACATTTATTCTTCTTAAAATTAAATTTTTAAAAATTAGATTTTGAATGGAAATAGCGATTATGAGTGTTTTTAACAATTCTTGGACCGCACTCTGCTACGTAACCAAGGAATATAAATCTAAGTGTTCATCTTTTTACTTCAAAACTGCGACCGATAGTTAAAAAACGTTAAAAAATAATGCATTATACGACTTTTGACGGAAACGGCCCTTAAAAGTGGGCGTGTCTTAAGAATTTTAAGCACTTACTGAGCTTTGATCAGTATTTAGGCATATGTGTAAAACTACAGCTGAATCGAGTAGTTTTTAAACAATCTTACCTGAACAAAGGTATTTTATCAAAATCACGCCTTTAAAAGTGGGCGTATTGAAAAAATGCACACAAAAAAATGTAGAGATATATTTCTCAAATAACGAACGGAAGGAAAAAGGTGTAAATTGAATATTGAAAGTACCTTACATTTTTGAGACTACGTTTTTCGCTCTTTCATGAAAGGTGGGCGTAAGCCACACCCAAAATTCCAAAATTTCTTTTCATACACAAACTTTTTGGTATCTATTAAGAGGCGCAAAATGTTGGCTTGCGGATTCATTATAAATACCGTTTATTTACAAAAACAATTTTTGTATAGTTTCTAATGAAAAGTGGGCGTCAGCCACGCCCAAAATCATTTTTTTTGATTTCATACACAAGATGTTTATGTGCAAGTTATACCCACAAAATTTAATGTTTTTCGCTTTAATATAACAATTGTTATTTTATAAAAACAATATTGATGGTTTTGTATGCAAAATGGGCGTCAGCCACGCCCAAAATAAAATATTTTTATTTGATTGGAAGAAAGTTTACCTAAAGCTTACGTGTGCAAAATTTTAGCGTTATGCTTTTATCGTAACTGTACAAAAAACATAAGTAAAACAAATTGAAGCTCGCAACAAAAATCTGGAAAATGAGCTAGAATTACAAAGCCGGGAGCTTAAGGCAGGTAATATAATCATCACCATCCCCAAAAACAACGATGACCCACAAAAAGCGGTAGAGGGCATAGTTCATCTATTACTTGGAACTGATCAAAAACACGAAATGCCACCAGCTGTAAAGTTAAGTGAAAACCAATCAGTTATTAAATTAAAACTGTCCACTGGCTCAGGTTTCTTGGCAACGAGAATGCTCAAAAATGCAACAAAGTTGAAAGGAACAAATGTCTATATGTCTATATTCAACGAGACCTAACTAAACAATCACAGCACAAACGACGGATTCTGCTTAGTTATAATACAGTTATTAAATCTAAACAACCCTATGCACAAGTTTTATTGAAACACAACGCTTTAGTTATTGGAAAAGATATATTCTATTTATCAAATAATAATAATTTAACGCACAATAACAATGATGGCGAACAGGTGCTGGTGAAAATGTTTGGAGAACTAAATTAAAATTTCGAAGCTGTCAAGCTGACAGTAATGTCAAACTTTCAAAACAATCAACAATCCAATGGCGCAACAACAACAGGGATGTCAACTTATTTAAGAAACGGAGTAGAAAGTAGTAGACAAAATTGATATAAAGAAACCGTCAGCTCAAGTATTATTAGTTTTCAAAATATTTTATATTATAATATATCAGGATTAAATAATAAATTATTATATGTAGATTTTTTACTTGCTCTATAGGGCAAGTATTGGTTTCGTGCAGAAAGAAAAAATCGAGGTTTTAATCAAACATGACATTACGATGATAGAGAAGCCCAAAAAAGTGGTTTTCGCCATACCGTCCGTCGGTCTGTCTGTGCGGATGTGCGGATGTGCGCTTTTTCACGTCATGCTACAGCCTAAACGGCTTGACGGATTTTCTTCAAACTTGGTATATAGCAGTTTGAAGAAAAACCATTGTCGAGTTTTTTTTTATTTTGTTTTAGCCCGACTCAAACTGGTACCTTTCAAGTAACGGTTTTTTCAATTTGGATTTTCTCGAAAACGGCTCTAACGATTTTGATTAAATTTAAAATTTAGCTTACTTTAAGCATTTCTCACAAAACTGGGTTTTTTGTTTTTGCCTCAAATGGTCGTAACGAAAATCAGGTTTTAACGGCTTTTTTTCAAATAGCCATAAGTTCACAACGGCTTGATTGAATCAACTAAAACTTTGTTTGACATAGTTTTTAATAGTGTTCTATAGGATGGCTTAGTAAATTTTTCACTGAAGCCTTTCTAAACGGTGGCTTCCATACAACGAGCCGTTGAGTTTTAGCCAACTTTTTTTGGTTTTTTCTAATTTTCTCGAAAATGGCTCTAACGATTTTGATTAAACTTTGTGTGTTATATTCTTTTAGTGTTTTTAAGAGAACTGCGTTTTTAGTTTTTGGCTAAAGATGCAAATAACGGAGATCTGCTCTTAACGGAGTTTTTTTAAAATGGCCATAAGTTGTCAACGGTTGCATCGAATTCACTCAAACTTTGTTTGGTATAGTTCCTTACAGCTTCCTATCAGATGGCATTGATTTTTTTTTCATTTTTTCTTTTTTAAATGGTGGCTCCAATACAAAGAGCCACTAGATTTTGGCCAATTTTTTCATTTTTTCTAATTTACTCAAAAAAGGCTCCCCCGATTTTTATGAAACTTTGTATGTAACATACATAGAATACAAACAAAACTGCATTTTTAGTTTTTGGCTATACATGATAATAGCGGAAATTGCTTTTAACAGTATTATTTATTAGGCCATAACCCATAAGTGGACATTTGTATCATTTATAACACCCAAAAGATAACGTCTTAATTTTAAATATTAAAGGTTTCTTAACGTTACCTCCCGTATATCGGTTTTTCCAGTTTCAGTCAATTTTGTTTAGGTTTTACCAAATTTTTCAAAAATGAGTTGTTCTCATTGATCGAAATGTTTGTTTTCATCGTACTATTGCACCCACAGAGCAAGTGGGTGGCAAATGCGCGACCCAGTCGTGCATTTTATTTAAATATGTACAAAGTTACCAAATCTTTTTTTTATTTGAAACTCATATAACACAGGAAAATTCCAATAAATTTACAAAATATTTTAGTGAATATAAATTGCATTGGGTAGCAGCAACACGTACAGCGAAAAGAGGTCGGGCAAGTGGCGGAAATCTTTTTGGAATCAGAAAATCACTTTTACTAACATACGACTTTGTGGACTTATGTGGATATACTATCGTTAAACATTTAGTTCATAATAATATGTTTATAGAACCTTTTTATATCAACTGTAACAATTGGATCGAAGATGCTGAACAATTAAATAACATACTATTTCACCTATCGAATAAAAGCATAATAGTGATTGGTGATTTAAACGCTAGGATAGGAAATGTGCAGACTACAACCGCTTTGCAGGAAAGGAACTTCACACCTATTTACAATAACCAGACATCTAAAGACACCGTTAATAATCAAAATGTGTAGGGAGAACTTGCTCGCCAGTCACTGGCAAAGAAATTTCTATTACCGCCATCTATCAACAGAATCGTAATACCATGCACGACTCAACGAACATACCCATCCAGTTTCATATGCCAAAGAGTTTCCGCTGAAAGAAAAGGAATCCATCCCTTCAAGCAAATTGATCCGAATTGGATCCACGCGCGGAGTCAAATTCACATACTAGACTCCGCATACGGACCCAAATAAGGAGCCGTAAAACGACGTTTGTCGGCTCCATTTAGTATGTAAATTAGAATTCCCACGGACTCACTTGTGAGAGAGAAATAGAGAGAGAGAGAGAGAGAGAGAGAAAGAGAGAGCGAGCGAGCGAGCGCGTCCCGCTCAGCGAAATTGCACCCAAAACAAACTTGAAAACAAAAATGTAACAAAAGCAAACGAGTTGGAGAGTATCGAAAAAAACTTCTGTCGTCCAAAACAAAATATAAATAAAATTTGTTGCCATATTTTTTTTTTTTTTATTATTTATTCTTTATAAACCAAAAAGTAAACATAGTAGTAGTAGTTGTATAACTTTATTGAGATTTTTTTCCATGGTGCGATTACATTTCATTAATTATAAATTAACACGGTATTAATATATATTTGCCGAATATAGAAGTGGCCGCGCTACACAATTTATATTTATTTGTTGTTTAATTATATTAAGACAACTCTGAATTTTAGGCAAATAACTAATTACTTTATAAACGTATTTGAAGCACGAGTATTAAGTACGTGTCCACTCAAAAAGACCATGATGTTTACTAAAAAGTAAACATATTATACATGAATAAAAGGCTCCTGCTCTCTCCCTCCCTCTCTCAATCTATTGAAAAAGAAAAAAAAAATGCTCGACTCTCGATTCTCTTTCTTTATTTTGTATGCCAAACATGCAATTTCGTGAGAGGCCTCGTTAAACGCAGACTCAGGTGAGCCAGAATTGAACCGAGAATTCTGAAGTCAGTGATTTTTGCTTGAAGGGATCTTGCGCGAGATCAAAATTCCTTGGTCAGAAATTAGATTCGAATCTCAGATCAAATTTCTGATCATGTTTCCCAAACAGAGTGACAACCAGATTGCTCACTTCCATTGAGCATTCTGAACGGGTGCCTCCCTTCGAAAATATTAATTCAGGCACACACTCGCTCTGTTCATGATCAGTGCACACTGAAAATTTTTGATGGTCTGTTCGCACAATGTAATTACGAAATTCGGTTGTGTCGGGACAATAAAATAATGACAGAACCAATCGTTAGGCAGCAAGCAGGAAATAATTGTCGATGCGGCCGATATATTACTTTCAACTTGCCAATTCTGTCCGACATGTCATTCTCCATAGACCGTACTAATTCATTAGTGTCAGATCCAAGTAACCCGACAAACAAAGTGTGAACCTAAAATTTCTTTTATTGGGATCTTGATTGTGTAGAGATGAAACGTAATTCGGAATGGTATAACACTTTTCATCACATCGAATATTAAGTGAAACAGTATTCACTCACTTTTTCTGGTAATTATTTCTCCTCCTATCCCTAATCCGTGGATGCCGAAAATAATAACAGGAGAAATCAATTAATATTCTGAGCGCACTTACCGTATACTGTATTTCGAGATTCCAATTTGACATGTGTCAACAAAAGCTAGTATGATTAACCTGTTATATGCCGATATCCGAAAAATTAACCTTTCTGAGGCGAAGCAAACGACAAAAGTAATATTTTTAGCTCAATTACATATTTTTGTGGTCATTCTGACAGATACGGGAATGACATACAAATATTCTGACAAGTTACTGAGGTCGAAATCTTTCAACCTGACAGTCAGAATAATACTCACCGTTAACACCTAGTGTAATCTTACCCTTATTCTTGTCATCTCCTTATCAAATTATTCGAGATGTCATGCTCTGGTTGTCTTACATTTGTTCCGAACAAAAAATATGCCCAGTGAGAAGATACCCTTAAGGTATGTTTTTGACACGCCACCTATAGTGCCAACTAACAACCAGTTCAAATACTGGAAAGCAGTCATGAGACTGGAAGTTAGGGCGTTGGCTAATAGGAAAAGGAAAAATATGCTCTAAGAATACCAGAGCAGAAGTCATTTTGAAGAAGGAAGCCAACCAGCGAGCAACACAACTCCAGAACACAAAAAAAATCCACATAAAAGATTTAGTGACTGATTTTTATTAATACTTGTCGCGCAAGGGCAAGATATAGTAAGTTGGAGTGTTTTACTAATAAAATTAAAACCTGGATGGTAAATATAATCAAGGTAAGGTTGATTAGCAGAAATATGCATCAAGGCAGAAAGTTTTTTTTTTTTGTTGCCTTGAGGCATATGTACGCAGTTTTTTTTATGTATATATGTAGGCACACGAGGTATGAAATACGTTTTCTTTTTGGATCACTAGGCTGTATGATTATATGGAGATACCAATACACATGGGATGCTACTCCAGGAAGTTGCAGTAAATTATTCGTGGAAGCATCTGGAGATTTCCTGGCGTCAGGCGTTTGGAGCAATATTTAATATATCCGGACACGTGGGCCCTATTATATGTATATATATATGGTCCTAGTGGCCTTCCTGGCGTTATTTATCCACTAAAACCTATAAAAAAAACACTGCATCGTTTTTTTTCTTGATGCACCACACAATTTTGGTTCGATATTTTTAGTCTTTTGACACACTGGAGTGTCTATGAGAGACACGTGTCGACGCAGCGTGTGCGCCAAGAACGCATTCTTCACACACAAGTCACACACGCGTGACGCCAAGGAGCTCCTAAAGAGGGCTTCTTTGACAATTATACTGAAGCAAGGCAATTGCGTGAAAGCCGTCCGGCGTTGATCCGTTCTGGCTCGCCGACGGCTACGCCCTTTTTTGTTTTACTTCGATCTTGAATTCATCCCGGATCCCTCCTATGCGAAGAGCACCGCCTATAAATAGGCATTATCACTTTCTATCTCATCTATTACACCAAATCATCAGCTCAGCGGACGTCAACATCTATAAAAGCAACGGAAAGCCACTTCAAGTTTCAACTGGACGTCTGGCTTGTACTATGTGCCAATGCCGGTCCATCAACTATATAATTACTCAGTGAATTTGTAAGCAACGTGGGTTTTCCATAACCATCTATAACTCATCCTCATCTTTAACCGAAGCAACAGTTCCTGCAGTGAATATATATGTGAAATTATGTGGAATTAAGAAAATAAGATCCTATGTAATGTACCAGGTAACAATTCTATTGTTCGTTATATTTCTTTTGTGTTTCGTGGGTACTGTGAAGAGCTAAAAAGCCTTTCCTACCTCTCACTCCCCGCATATCCGGTGGAACAAAAGAGGCCAATTCTGCCTCCACGACAAGCGTTCAACGCTGACGTCTTGTTGTTAACCACGGGCGGTGGTGTCAACACAAATAAAGAAGTTTCCAAAGATCGTGGGCAACATAATCCACATCCATTACTACATGTTATATACTCATCTATAGCTTTTATCATAGGTATTGTTTATATCTTATTATACGTGGTGCTGTGCTAATTATAGTTAAAATTTTATCCTTAAATAATCATTCCTAGTGTTCTTTTAACATATCTTACATACTTACTCCTACGTTTTCGAATCCTAATCGCATATCGTGACGAATATTAATTCGCGAAGCCTTATCTCCGTCTTACAAGTCCATTTATTCGGTTAATTTCAAATCGGTAAATTTGATGTGTTTTGATACTTTCTGAAGAACATCTTCGAGTTCTTCGAGTTCAGTTACTTTTACTTACGGTTTCAAATATTATCACTCCGTGACAAACCAATAAACTTTTGAGAAGTTTATCGCGCGGTTCATTGCTTTCCTATACGGAACTGAATCCGGTGACACATTACTGTCTCCAGCTACCAAATCGTCGTACTCTTCGCGTATAATGAGGAAGAATCCTCATCCGCATTGTTTTTAATCAGTTATTATCTACATTTTTACTCCAGCCGAATTCGTGTCACAGATTTCTTTGGTGGAGTCATCTTTAAATTTACTTCATCACTTCACGTGAATATTTAATATTTTTTTTTTTTTTTACACTTGTCATTTAAGACACTCACTCGTGCGTCGGTAGCGACCAATTTGAACTTATGTTCACTCCTTTATTCAGATACTTATCTGACCCGTTTGTTTAATACGTGAATTCAATACTTACGTTGGTTAAATTAATGAATTCCTTGCTTATTCTTCAAAATTAAATGTGTCTTCGTCTAATAGAGTGCGTGTACAGTAACATAAAGTGCTAACCATAAGCGTTAAGTATATACAAACGCGTGCACCACACTTTGCACTTCTGAGTACAACACTTGTGTCCATACGATCCTAGTAAAAAGATTTATACGAAGTGAATAAGAGATCACTCTTATGTACTGCTACTTACGATCATTGTTCTCTGAGGAAAAGTACAGCACAGAATGTTTTACAATTAGCGCTAGTCAATAATAGCACACCTACCTTTAACTTAATAACTTTTATTTTCAGGGGCGTCCAGGAGTGCACTTCCGTATTCCCTTGAAAGGAATTACTGAGATTAACATCTCTTCAGTACTAATAATTTTTCATACACTTAATTACATTTGATTTAATAACATTTTGATATATTTAAACTTTTTTATATATATTGCATGTATTCTATCGAGTATATGGTTGTACACGAACTGTGTATGATTATATATGGTGAACAATATTAAATATTTTGAACTTTTTAAACATATTGACTACCTTTTTGTTGCTTCGGATGGAAACATCTTAAGCAAATCCCTGATGCCTGTTACTATCGATCCTATTTTGAATCAATTGAAATTTTGGTCAGGTCGTATTCTGGGGTGGAATCGGCTAAGGTGATTTGTGATATGTGATAGTCACAATCTACAAATTTCGTCTGGCTAAGGTGATTGTCACATGTGACAATCACATTTTTGTGACTTTTTCTTGTGACAGCTATTTAGGTGTCACTTGCATACAAAAATAATAATAAATAAATAATAAACCTCTGACGCTGACTTAAAAAACAAAATAATTTGCTTTTGCTGTCAAAGATTTGTCAAAGATCTACACTAATGTTGTTTTCGATTGGGAGAAATTAGTTTCTCCTCATGATTAAAGTAAAAATAAAAACTTTACAAAAAAAAACAGAAATGAACATTTTTTTAATTGAGATATTTTTCTGAAACGCGTATATGTTGTGAGCAATCACGTGAAGTTTTTTTTATCTTTTCTAAATAAATACATAACTGTCACGTCCCTTAAAGTTGCCGGAAACTATATATATTATATTAAAATGCTTTTTGGCTAGAATATAAACAAAATATTAAAAGTTTTGTTTGAAAGCGGCCTGAAACGCCATAATCCAAATATTAATTATTATTTAGATTTGCCTATTGCATCTGGGGCAAAATGTCAAAAAGTTGAAAAACAAAATAAATTACATATTTTGTATGTAGATATGATTTTATATGAAATTGAAGACTATCTACTTTTAAGATTATCAATTTTCAATATAACCAAAAATGTAAATTATATATTAAAATTGTTCGAACTGTTTAATTTGAAATACAAAATATATAGAAACTGTGACGTTCGTATATATGCATCTTCAGACCGCATATTTCATACAAAGCAGAAGTAAGACTCGCAAAACACAACTCCGAAGAGAAACGATTTGTCTTCGGAGTTCTCTCCGATTGCTCAACGGAAAATGACATAATGAAAATAAACAAAATTCCGGTGATCACATTATGCAGACGCACAAAATTATTTTATCACATGTGATTGTCAGAAATGTGACAATCATAAATCACATTAGCCGATTCCACCCCTGTTTTTATATGTTATATTTAACTGTAACTCTGACTTTCTGTTTAGTTTTAACTTTCGGTGAATTCGAATATTCATCCCAATAGCTTTTAGTTACCTTAAATTTCGAAGTTGGCATCATTGAAGATGCTCAACCACAAACTATCACCGCCGCGACAACGCGTTTAACAATTTTAGCTTTTAACAATAAATATATTAATGCTAACGTCGGTCCGCGACTATTACTTTTCTTTATCCTCTCTTTATAAACTTAATTACGATTAGATTATATTTGTATCTTAAGTTTTGTTAGCATTTGTTATTATCATGAATGATCTGCGATCATAATCTTGTTTTGAAAGATACAAATCCTTTGAATTAACGTAAATAAATAGGGCAGAGTTCCCTAAATGATTTTTTTTATATAAGTAAATAAAGTTAAAACGACTTTTCTTTCTATCAAGTGATAGAACAAAATTCTCACTACTGTAGTATTTATTGATATTTTTTTTTTTTTTTTTTTGATAAGTCCTTTTTCACTTATGTATCATTTTTCTTACTTTTTACTTTGAATTTGAGAATCTTTAACGATAAAATTAACGTACTTTTAGATTAAGATTATACTAGGTATGTAATTAGACACACTTTTGTTAGATATTAAGATTTATTCATAATAAAGAAACCCATGATTTTTATAACGTAATTAACGAATTTTTGGCAGTTTAGATTATTACTTTCGGACATATAAATTTCTTATTGAGTTTTCAGATATTTATTATGGAGACGTAAGTTATTCTTGGAGAGGGTGGTGATCCTCAGAATTCCTTCTGAAAGGAACAAGGTGGTGTGAAGAAATGGAATACTTTTGGATGTATTCTTAATGCAACGGTGTAGTTTCTTGTTGCAGTGTTGCAGTATTTTTGAGTAATGTAGTATTTTTAGATTAGTAGTTTTTGGTAAGCGAGCATATTATTTGCTTGCTTTTTCAGTTAAGGGGCTACCTAAAATTGTAATGAGTCGTGGGGACTCATAGGTCCACAGTAGCCAAGGTCGTAGAGTAGGAGAGTTGATTTCTGCTTACGAATTGGGTGGGTTGAGAGACCTGGGGGATTGCTTAACATCTTTAATCCTCCCTCCCCTCGCAGTTAGACACCTCATCCTCCACTATCTGCGCAGCATCGTGGTAGCAGAGTGGAAGGAAGGTGACATAAGCCATTGCAGCCACGACTATCGGTGGTTTGCTAGTCACGAATATACTTACGTGTCTTGTTCTTTTGGTTAATAAGGCAGCGCGAACACGATTTCTTTCTTTTCTCTCACGTTCACTCTCGTCTATTCTCAAGAGGTGCAAATTAGAGATTGGTCTTTCTTTCTGTTGATTCTTGTCAATCTTATCTTTGGAGATTATGACGGCCACAAGCATTCAAACATTCTTATTCGAGCTCACCCATCTCGAGCTCAACGGTCGGCAGTGAAAAAAAAGAGGTAACACCGGTCAGCTAGATCCCGGAGCAAGTGCCCACGGCCTGGCTGAGCTAGTCATGGCTATGGTACTGCCGGCCACCGCGACGGTCGATCTCGACCACGGTTCTACGTTGTCGCATGCCGTTCTTATCAGCTGTTTGCTGCAAATAGTTGGTGAGAAAGGGGGCGTTGCCGGCATAGGATCGCTTCCGTCCCTACAGTTATGAGAATAGGTAGCACAGATAGATAATTTGATGTGATCTGGAGTAATTACTCTGGAAAAAGATATCGTTACTAAATACAGCATCATAAATCTAGATGTGAGCCTAGGGATATAAGTAGAATCCATGGTTTTTGGTGTAAACCACGATACTATACAGCTGCAAGCGGAACATCTATGACTTGTAGCGGATAGGCGCGGGCATGCTGGTAGGTACCCTCTAGGCTGTTCTACGGTGCTTTGTAGTCAGGACCTATGGTGCGCTACTAGATGGCTCGTGCTTCTGTAGTGGGATGGAGTAGGAATATAGAAGAATGGGAAGAGGAGCAGGAGGGACGAGGTACTGTGTTTGCGAAGTGTAAGTATGTCTTTTACAGGGATGCTGAATACACCGATACACGGTAGGTAGACGATGTGGTTGCTGTCCCTTGGTATTGGAGTCAAGGCTGGATAGGGGTGCTTGTTCCTTCTTGCTTCCTCTTTGGCTCGTGCTGTTGGTGGGTATAGATTCGAAGCTCGGATGCTCATAGGGTATTTAGGCGGAGAAGAGGTTGGTGTCCATCAGCGGTGCGGGTGGTATACAGAGGTGGTATGCGAACATTCTATACATATATATTCTTGCTTATTTAATTTTTACGTTACAAATGGAACAACAATTCTCGATGTTTTCCAAACCTACGATTTATGCGTTTTGAATGGATGCACCCAAGGAGATCTTGAAGGTCATTATACTTTCATTGGAGGCCAAGGTAAATCTGTAATAGACTTTTGTGCAGTAAATAACGACTGGTTACACCTTATAACAAAGTTCGAAGTTCAGGTAAAAACTTACTCCGATCATTTGCCTACAGTTGTGGAATGGACCGATAACGCCATAATCGTCGAAAAAACCTAAATTTGCTTCCAAGAATGAACTGGAAAATACAAGAAAAAAGGATTTATCATCAAGCTACAGATAACTTTTTTGCAAACATGCTAATCAGCACAGAGTCGGTAGAAGAATACGCATCGCAAATAACATCGTGCATTAGAAGTTCTGCTTCAATAAGAATGACAATTGCGGTAAAACATTACAAGGAAAAGTGGTTTGACTCCGAATGTTTAAACGCCCGTAAAAAATCTTTTGCATTATTACACGCATGGAGAGAAACGGATTCCGTAATTTTAAAGAAGTGGTATACTGAGGCGAACATTTCTTACAATAACATGTATCGAATGAAGAAAATTAACTTCAAAAACAACCAAGCTATTTAACTAGCAAATATTAAGAACTCAAAAGAATTCTGGAAAGTAGCAAAGGAGATAAATGGCTCTGGATTTAAAATAGGTACCGGTGTTTCTGCAACACATCTATCACTGTACCTTCAAAACCTACTTTGTAATCAAACAAATATAACGTTTATCACGGCTGAACCTCTTATCGTCGATGATATTCTTGATTGCGAAATATCTTTGGTGGAAATCGAACACGCTCTAAGCAAATCCAAAAATGGAAAAGCACCTGTAGAAGACGGAATCCCTTATGAGTTTTTCAAAAATGCATCCCCCGTTCTTCTAATACACCTCGCAAAATTGTATAACAATATTTTTTCGAACTCTGTTGTACCGAATTGATTTAAACGGTCTGTGATTTTCCCCATACACAAAAAAGGCGCATTAGATAGAGCTGAAAACTATCGTGGCATTTCCTTTATGAATACCATTGGCAAACTCTTTTGTGTAATACACAATTCATTCGTATCATCAGAGAAATATATTGTGGAACTAATGCAGCTGTTTGGGATGGAATTAATTTCTCGGATTGGTTTGAAACCGATATTGGTGTGAAACAGGGATGCCCACTTAGTGCATTGTTATTTACTCTCTTTATTAACGATGTTGTATCCGAACTACCAGGTGGAGTTAAAATCGCAGGCAGTATTATTAATGTTCTATTTGGTGGTTTTGTCTGAAACCCCAGAAAATCTACAGTTGATGATAAATTGCCTTGTTTCATTCTGTGAAAAGTGGGGCTTATCATAAACACTGATAAATCGAAGATAATTGTTTTTTCAAGAAATAATCGGAGTAATACAGCACAAAACTATCATTGGTTCCTGAAACGTAACCGTCTTGATGTCGTGAGGGAAGCTGAATTCATCACTAGATTTTAAAAACCCACATCGAAGAGAAAACTAAAACGTGTCAGAAACTTATAAATTCTACTTGGAAAAATGTTCTGTCCTACAAACACGTTTGCCTGTCTACAAAATATAAAATCTTTGATTCAGTCGTTAAATCAACCATGTGTTACGCGGCACAAGTATGGGGAACTGAAGAATTTGAGGAAATGGAAAAACTGCAGAGAAATTTCATCAAAAAATTGTTCAACCTTCCAATTAAAACACCAAGTTATGCTATCTATTTAGAAACAAGTTTGCCTAAACTTTATATTAGTACGCTTAAAACACAAGCCGACTTTATTATTAAAGTGCTCGACCTCCCTGAAACGCGACTCGCACACAAAATGCTCCAGTATGAAATAAGAAACAAGGATTGGTGGATGGAGAAATGGGGAAATCTTGGCGAAGTCTATGGAGAAGATACTAACACAATTCCAGGTGATCGAAATACGTTGATCGGTTGTATCGTACAATTCAAAAGTTTGAAGATACACTCTAAAAAAATTTTGTTGAAAATTACTCCCATTATTGAATGCAACTGGTCCATTACAATAATTGTAGTAATTTTCAACACGAATTTTCGATTTTTTTTTTCAACATTTGGTCGAAAAAAGCAATCGTTTAATTTTCAACACACTAAAATGTAAGCATTTTCTTAGATCGTATATCGTAGATTGTAAATGCCAGATCGTAGGTTTTTTAAGCAATATTTGCTGAATATTAAACATATTTATATAAAATGTACTCCGGATTTGTTGAAAAATCAACAAATAATGTCCAAATTTCTTCAAAAATAAGAAAATATCGTACATTTTTAAACAAATATGTTTAAAAATAAACAATATCTGGTGAAAATTAAGCTTTTATTTTTAATATTCAACTCGTTTTGCTGATATTTCAACAAAAAAAATCTGACTTTTCAACAACTTTACTTAATTTTCAACATTATGGCGGACCAAATGCAGGAAATATTGTTGGCTTTAAAGCAAACTTGTTGAATTTTAATTGAAGTTTGCTGAAAACTAATTTTTAATTAATTAAAATTCAACATTATCTGTTGAATATTTAACATAAATGTTTAATACCAATCAAAATTAAATGAGAAATTCAGCATAAAATGATTAGAATTCAACATAATTGTTGAAAGATAAACATTCTAAAATTTATTCCCAAAAGTTTGCTTAAATTTAATCAACTACGGTTGATTAAATTAAATTGTTGAAAGATAAACATATTCTAAAATTTATTCCCAAAAGTTTGCTTAAATTTAAGGTGTATTAGAAGAACGGGGGATGCATTTTTGAAAAACTCATACGGGATTCCGTCTTCTCCAGGTGCTGTTCCATTTTTACTTGCGATTATAGTCACTATAAGGCAAGTTATGGATTCGTGCAGAAAAAATAAAATGCACGACTGGGTCGCACGAACTTGCTCTAATGAGTGACAGTGGTTTATGGGCTTGAGATTTTGATAAAAATAAAATTTTCAAAATTCTTAAATAAATACTTAAACTAATTTGAGCTGAAAAAAAAGTACGCCATTTTATTTCTTGGATAAATTTGAATTTATGCGAATAAATTTAGAATAATCTGTAGAGCGGTTTTTGAGAAAAAAAGTTTTTTTTGAAAAACTTTTTGAAAAAAATTTTCAAAAAAAAATTCAAAAACGCCAGTTCATAGGTATTCAGCAAATACATTTATTTAAAATTTTTCAAAAAAAATTTAATAAGCAGTTTTCAAAATATTAATTTTAAAATTTTTTTTTTTTAAAATGCTTTTAAAAATACAAAAAAATATTTTTCAAAAATATTGGTATGCAATACAAATTGAGCTTCCTACAGCTATATGTGTGTGAAATTTCGAAAGAATCGGTTGAGTCGTTTTCGAGATAGTCGAAAGCAAAAAAAAACGGTCCTATGGAAAGTACTGTTCTTAGCCATTTTTTAAAACTTTTTTTTCAGCCATATGAATGGTCGTACCTAAAAAGCAACACTGATATTTTTAATTAAAAATCGTTAGAGCCGTTTTTGAGAAAAATAAGCTTTAACGTAACGGTTGTATGGCAGGTACCGTTATTTTTTGAGCTAAAAAAAAAATTTCAATTTCCTTTCTGTACAATACCTAAAAAAGTCTATATACCAAGTTTGAAGCAATTCGGCCCACCCGTTTGGCTGTAGGTCTACATACAGACAGACAGACAGACAGACAGACAGACAGACATACAGACGGACAGAATTTTTAGACCATCTTTTTTCGTCTTCGCTATCATCGTAATGTCATGTTTGATTGTTATCTCAAAACTTTTTTTTTCGACGAATGCATAACTTGCCTTATAGTACCTATAATCGCAAGTAAAAATTTGAGATAACAATCACACATGACATTACGATGATGGAGAAGTCGAAAAAAGTGGGTCTGGAAATTCCGTCCGTCTGTCTGTCTGTCTGTTCGCGCCTCTGGAGGCTGAACGGGTAGGCCGATTTGCTTCAAATTTGGTATTTAGGATTTATTTGGCCGTCCCTCGGAACATATTTTTACTTGCGATTATAGGTACTATAAGGCAAGTTATGCATTCGTCGAAAAAAAAAGTTTTGAGATAACAATCAAACAGACATTACGATGATAGCGAAGACGAAAAAAGATGGTCTAAAAATTCTGTCCGTCTGTATGTCTGTCTGTCTGTCTGTCTGTATGTAGACCTACAGCCCAAACGGGTGGGCCGAATTGCTTCAAACTTGGTATATAGACTTTTTTAGGTATTGTACAGAGAGGAAATTGAAATTTTTTTTTTTAGCTCAAAAAATAACGGTACCATTTTTAAAAAAAAAAAATAAAAAATTAATATTTTGAAAACGGCTTATTAAATTTTTTTCTAAAAATTTTAAATAAATGTATTTGCTGAATACCTATGAACTGGCGTTTTTAAATTTTTTTTTAAATTTTTTTTCAAAAAGTTTTTCAAAAAAAACTTTTTTTCTCAAAAACCGCTCCACAGATTTTTATAAATTTTTTCTCATAAATTCAAATTTTTCCAAGAAATAAAATGGCGTACTTTTTTTCAGCCAAATTAGTTTAAGTAATTATTTAAGAATTTTGAAATTTTTATTTTTATCAAAATCTCAAGCCCCTAAACCACTGTCACTCATTAGAGCAAGTTCGTGCGACCCAGTCGTGCATTTTATTTATTTTTGCTCTAGGTCCAAAAATAACGGCACCTGCCATACAATCTTGAAGACAAAAATTGATTTTCTCAAAAACGGCCCTAACGATTTTGATAAAACTTTCAGAATGCTATTTCTGCAAGAAAATATATCTTTTGGTTTGAAATTTTTTTTTCAAAATTTGTCTAATAACGGTACCTCATAGAACCAGTATTTTCAAATCAAATTTTCTCGTAAACTATACATTCGATTTCAATAACATTTTGGCCACAGGAAGTCATTCGTAATTTTATTAATATGACATTTAAAAATTTTCAAAAACTTTTTTTTTTTGATTTTTTATAATTTTTTCAAAAAAATTTTTGGTTTTCGAAATATGTTGCAAACGGGTACATTGATTTTTTTTTAAAATTATTTTTCAAATGTAAACTACAGATTGCCATATATTTGCATACTCAAATAAATTTCAAAATATTTTTTGAAAAAGTTTTTCAAAAATAACCTTTAAAAAAAAAACTGGTCCAACGATTTTCAATATTTTTTTTTTCCTAGATTGAAGTATAGCTTTGAAATATTATTGCATACTTAGTTTTTCCGAGAAAACTCTTAAACTAATTTAAAAAATAAAAGAATTTTCGCAATTATTTAATTTTTTTTAATATCCATATATGCAGTCACTACGCAATTGCTTATCATAAGAGCAAGTTCGTGCGACCAAGTCGTGAATTTTATTTGATTTGCTTAGAGCGTGTTCGATTTCCACCAAAGATATTTCGCAATCAAGAATATCATCGACGATAAGAGGTACAGCCATGATAAACGTTATATTTGTTTGATTACAAAGTAGGTTTTGAAGGTACAGTGATAGATGTGTTGCAGAAACACCGGTACCTATTTTAAATCCAGAGCCATTTATCTCCTTTGCTACTTTCCAGAATTCTTTTGAGTTCTTAATATTTGCTAGTTAATTTTCTTCATTCGATACATATTTTTGTAAGAAATGTTCGCCTCAGTATACCACTTCTTTAAAATTACGGAATCCGTTTCTCTCCATGTGTGTAATAGTGCAAAAGATTTTTTAAGGGCGTTTAAACATTCGGAGTCAAACCACTTTTCCTTGTAATGTTTTACCGCAGGTGTCATTCTTATTGAAGCAGAACTTCTAATGTACGATGTTATTTGCGACGCGTATTCTTCTACCGACTCTGTGCTGATTAGCATGTTTGCAAAAAAGTTATCTGTAGCTTGATGATAAATCCTTTTTACTTGCTCAATAGGGCAAGTCTTGGTTTCGTGCAGAAAAAAAAAATCGAGGTTTTAATCAAACATGACATTACGATGATAGAGAAGCCCAAAAAAGTGGTTTTCGCCATACCGTCCGTCGGTCTGCCTGTGCGTCTGTGCGTCTGTGCGTCTTTGCGTCTGTGCGGATGTGCGCTTTTTCACGTCATGCTACAGCCTAAACCGCTTGACGGATTTTCTTCAAACTTGATATATAGTAGTTTGAAGAAAAACGGTTGTCGAGGTTTTTTTACTTGCGATTATAGGTACTATAAGGCAAGTTATGCATTCGTCGAAAAAAAAAGTTTTGAGATAACAATCAAACATGACATTACGATGATAGCGAAGACGAAAAAAGATGGTCTAAAAATTCTGTCCGTCTGTATGTCTGTCTGTCTGTCTGTCTGTCTGTATGTAGACCTAAACCCAAACGGGTGGGCCGAATTGCTTCAAACTTGGTATATAGACTTTTTTAGGTATTGTACAGAAATGAAATTGAAATTTTTTTTTTAGCTCAAAAAATAAGAAATAAGAACGGTACTTTCCATAGGACCGTTTTTTTTGCTTTCGACTATCTCGAAAACGACTCAACCGATTCTTTCGAAATTTCACACACATATAGCTGTAGGTAGCTCAATTTGTATTGCATACCAATATTTTTGAAAAATATTTTTTTGTATTTTTAAAAGCATTTTAAAAAAAAAAAATTTAAAAAATTAATATTTTAAAAACTGCTTATTAAATTCTTTTTTAAAAATTTTAAATAAATGTATTTGCTGAATACCTATGAACTGGAGTTTTTGAATTTTTTTTGAAAATTTTTTTCAAAAAGTTTTTCAAAAAAAACTTTTTTTCTCAAAAACCGCTCCACAGATTTTTCTAAATTTGTTCTCATAAATTCAAATTTATCCAAGAAATAAAATGGCGTACTTTTTTTTCAGCTCAAATTAGTTTAAGTATTTATTTAAGAATTTTGAAAATTTTATTTTTATCAAAATCTCAAGCCCATAAACCACTGTCACTCATTAGAGCAAGTTCGTGCGACCCAGTCGTGCATTTTATTTATTTCGTTTTAGCCCGGCTCAAACTGGTACCTTTCAAGTAACGGTTTTTTTCTATTTGAATTTTCTCGAAAACGGCTCTAACGATTTTCATTAAACTCAAAATTTGGTTTACTTTAAGCATTTCTAACAAAACTGCGTTTTTCGTTTTTGGCTCAAATAGTCCTAACGAAAATCAGGTTTTAACGGCATTTTTTCAAATAGCCATAAATTCACAAAGGCTTGATTGAATCGACTCAAATTTCGTTTGACATAGTTTTTTATAGTTTTCTATAGGATGGCTTTGTAAATTTTTCACTGAAGCCTTTCTAAACGGTGGCTTCCATACAACGAGCCGATAAGTTTTAGCCAATATTTTTTGGTTTTTTCTAATTTGCTCGAAAACGGCTCTAACGATTTTGATTAAACTTTGTGTGTTAAATTCTTTTAGTGTTTTTAAGAGAACTGCGTTTTCAGTTTTTGGCTAAAAATGCAAATAACGGAGATCTGCTCTTAACGGCTTTTTTTCAAATGGCCATAAGTTGTCAACGGTTGCATCGAATTCACTCAAACTTTGTTTGGTATAGTTTCTTTTAGCTTCCCTTCAGATGGCATTGATTTTTTTTCATTTTCTTTTTTTTAAATGGTGGCTCCTATACAAAGAGCCATTAGATTTTGGCCAATTTTTTCGTTTTTTCTAATTTACTCAAAAAAGGCTCGCCCGATTTGTATGAAACTTTGTATGTTACATATATAGAATACTTCATAGAAAGCTGCATTTTTAGTTTTTGGCTACACATGATAATAGCGAAAATTGGTAATATCAGTTTTATTAATTTGACCATTAGCGGAAATTTATATCACCCAAAAGACGACATCTAAATTTGATATACTAAAGGTTACTAAACGTTAGCTCCCGTATATCGAGTTTTCCAGTTTTAGCCAAATTTTTTTTAGTTTTTACCAAATTTTTCAAAAATGAGCTGTTCTTATTGATCGAAAAGTTTGTTTTCGTCGTACTATTGCACCCACAGAGCAAGTACGTGCGACCCAGTCGTGCATTTTATTTCTTGTATTTTTCAGTTCATTCTTGGAAGCAAATTTAGGTTTTTTCGACGATTATGGCGTTATCGGTCCATTCCACAACTGTAGGCAAATGATCGGAGTAAGTTTTTACCTGAACTTCGAACTTTGTTATAAGGTGTAACCAGTCGTTATTTACTGCACAAAAGTCTATTACAGATTTACCTTGGCCTCCAATGAAAGTATAATGACCTTCAAGATCTCCTTCGGTGCATCCATTCAAAACGCATAAATCGTAGGTTTGGAAAACATCGAGAATTGTTGTTCCATTTTGATTGTTAATTGTCTGGTTATTGTAAATAGGTGTGAAGTTCCTTTCCTGCAAAGCGGTTGTAGTCTGCATATTTCCTATCCTAGCGTTTAAATCACCAATCACCATTATGCTTTTATTCGATAGGTGAAATAGTATGTTATTTAATTGTTCAGCATCTTCGATCCAATTGTTACAGTTGATATAAAAAGGTTCTATAAACATATTATTATGAACTAAATGTTTAACGATAGTATATCCACATAAGTCCACAAAGTCGTATGTTAGTAAAAGTGATTTTCTGATTCCAAAAAGATTTCCGCCACTTGCCCGACCTCTTTTCGCTGTACGTGTTGCTGCTACCCAATGCAATTTATATTCACTAAAATATTTTGTAAATTTATTGGAATTTTCCTGTGTTATATGAGTTTCAAATAAAAAAAAGATTTGGTAACTTTGTACATCTGTACCTTGGTTCTAAAAGGGCCAATCTCCAATTTGTTCATTTTTGGGAAATTGAAAAAGAAGTTTTTCAATTTCTAGAAATGCGAATAACTTTTGAATTATTATCTTTCTGCAAGTTTTTTCTGATTTAAAGAGTTTCATTTGTTGAAGAACTCAACATTGTTAAATTTAAAATTTAGGTTTTTGCTTTTTTGTGCCTTTTTTTGGACATTGGCCTTTTTGCTTTCTAGAGCAAAGTGATATTGGCCCTTTTATGAAAACGAAAAAAAAGTGCAACATGGTGGTTAAAAAACAAAAATATTACATATTTATTTCACATATCTATAAGTATGTAGTTTTAAAACGAAACTTAAAAAATAAATACAAAAAAACGAAATTATTAACCAAATAATATCGGTGCCGTGACATTGTGCCAAGCGTCATTGTGCCAAATTAAAAAATTTGGCTCATTGTGCTTTCAAAAGCTTTCAAAAGCAACATTGGACCAAATTTTTAAATTTGGCACAATGACGCTTTAGTAGAACGTCATAGGGCAAAAAAAAAAACATGGTTGTCTGTAAAGTCGGTTTACGGACGATAATTTTACGTGATAACCAGTTCACAAAACACTTCATGTGTATAGGTATCTCCACCATTCTTTAATTTTTTTTACCCCTTGAACACCAACCACCCGCCACATACATCAACAAACCAACAGCCCACCATTTTTGAACATTTTTTCCTCCTCCCCCACACAGTAAATCCCTCCTTCCTAACCACTACCAATCACCCACACCAACTACACCCAACCACCCATTTTTTTTGACAATTCCCCCAAGCACCAAATTTAACCACCTACTCCACTTACAAAACACCTGCTACTCACCCACCATTTTTTACAATTTTTCCTCACCCCGACCCCCTCCCCCGTACAACTATTTTTGATAATTCCCTTCACTTTACCCTCAACACAAATCCAACCACCCATAACACCTACAACAACTTGCCACTCACCCAACACCGCCAACCACCCATCACACTTACAGCCACCAACCATTTTTGACAATTATTTTTCCCTCACCCCCTCCCAACACCAAATCCCCCAGATCAAACCACATACCCCACCTGCCACCACCTTCCACTCACCCACCTTTTTTGACAACTTTTTCATCGCACACCCCATCAAATCAAATATCCCCACCACCAAAACTGCCAACCAATCAACCCACCTACAACCGCTAACCACCCACCATATTTGACAATTCAAACCCCCCCCCCCCCCCCTCCCACAATCATACCAAATCCCACCTACAGCCACCTAGGAACCACCCATTAGTTTTGACAATTTTTGTCTCACCACCCAAACCAGCTACAACCACCCACCATTTTTGACAATTTTTCCTCTTCCCGACACAAAGAGCATAAGAAATTAAAATGTTTTCTTAAAGCGTCTTTGTGCCGAATTGCCCTATGGCGCTTTACTTAGTGTCATTTTGCCAAATTTTTAATTTTGGCATAATGGCGCTTGGCACAATGTCACAGCACCGTTGTCGATGATGTTGACTTCTATCTTCTATACTTTTCGGTCCCAACTACCGCTATTTTGGAGAGGCCGATGATCGTGGTGTAAAAAATAAAGTGCACGACTGGGTCGTACGAACTTGCTCTAATGTGTTAAAATGGTTTTGGGTGCTTGAGATTTTGGGAAAAAAGCGTTGAAAAAATCATATGAAATTTTATAAATCACTTAAAAATCAATACCTAAAACGTTTTTTGGAGAAAATGAAGTAAGCCATCAGGTTTCTTTTACGTTTTTGAATTTTTACGAAAAAAATTTTCAAAATCGTTGGAGCAGTTTTTTCAAAAAACAGTTTTTTTTGAAAAACTTTTCGAAAATATATTCCAATTTTTTTTTGAGTATGCCAACTTCTAGTACTTTGTAGTTTTTATCAGAAAAATAAAATTAGAAAAATATAGATTAAGCCGTTTTTGGAAAAAACGAAAATTAAAAAAAAATTTTGAACCTTTTTTAAAAAACTCAAAAAAACTTTTTTTGAAAAATTTAAGAATTTATATTATTTCTTTTATAAAAGGGCTTTTACATTAAAAATTTCATCGAAATCCGTCAAGTGGTTTACGAGAAAATCGGATTTCAAAAAACCGGTCCTATGGGAGGTACCGTTATAAGACTTTTCCTGAAAAATCTATTCCAACCAAAACATAAAGTTTGCACAGAAAACATCACTCAGAAAGTTTTATCAAAATCATAGGAGCCGTTTTTGAGAAAACTTAATTTTTCACAAAAAATCGTATGGCAGGTACCGTTAGTTTTGGAGCTAGGATGCTAATTCCAAAAACCCCTCTGTAGGACGTCATAAGAATACTATGTACCAAATTTGAAGCAAATCGGTCCAGCCGTTTAGGCTGTAGGTAACTATACAGACAGACAGACACACGGACAGACAGACAGACAGACAGACAGACAGACAGACAGACAGAATTGTCGGACCCACTTTTTTCGACTTCTCTATCATCGTAATGTCATGTTTGATTGTTAGAATTTTTTTTTTTTTTTTTACGAATGCATAACTTGCCTTATAGTACCTATAATCGCAAGTAAAAAAGACTAAATATGTTATAGGGTAATGTTTTGGGTGTTTGGCAAAAAAATAACCAAAGTTAATTTGTTACAAGAAGCAACATAGACAAAGTGTCAAGAAACATTGGCTCTTTTTAAAATCAAATTGAAATTTGAATAATATTTCTAAAAGGGCCAATGTCGCACATAGGCCGTTATTTCACTTTTATTAAAACAACATTGGCCCTGAATAGTCATCGGTACTTTGGGAAGGGCTAATGGGAGCACATTGGCCTTTGTTACAGGCATATAACATCTTGCGCTGAATCCAATGGTGTACATAAGTCAATTTTGTAAAAAATGGACATTGGCCCTTTTAGAACCAAGGTACAGACATATTTAAAAAAATCTACATATAATAATTTATTATTTAATCCTGATATATTATAATATAAAATATTTTGAAAACTAATAATACTTGAGCTGACGGTTTCTTTATATCAATTTTGTCTACTACTTTCTACTCCGTTTCTTAAATAAGTTGACATCCCTGATGTTGTTGCGCCATTGGATTGTTGATTGTTTTGAAAGTTTGACATTACTGTCAGCTTGACAGCTTCGAAATTTAGTTCTCCAAACATTTTCACCAGCACCTGTTCGCCATCATTGTTATTGTGTGTTAAATTATTATTATTTGATAAACAGAATATACCTTTTCCAATAACTAAAGCGTTGTGTTTTAATAAAACTTGTGCATTGGGTTGTTTAGATTTAATAACTTTATTATAACTTAGCAGAATCCGTCGTTTGTGCTGTGATTGTTTAGTTAGGTCTCGTTGAATATAGACATTTGTTCCTTTCAACTTTGTTGCATTTTTGAGCATTCTCGTTGCCAAGAAACCTGAGCCAGTGGACAGTTTTAATTTAATAACTGATTGGTTTTCACTTAACTTTACAGCTGGTAGCATTTCGTCTTTTTGATCAGTTCCAAGTAATAGATGAACTATGCCCTCTACCACTTTTTGTGGGTCATCGTTGTTTTTGGGGATGGTGATGATTATATTACCTGATACCTGCCTTTAGCTCCCGGCTTTGTAATCCTAGCTCATTTTCCAGATTTTTGTTGCAAGCTTCAATTTGTTTTACTTATGTTTTTTATTATAAATAAAAAACAACAAAATCAAATAATTAATTTTATTTATTCTTAAAACGTTAAAATCACAATATTATAATTAAAATTTATTTATTATTAACGCGACGCGTTTCGGACTACTTGTCCATCTTCGGGCGTTTTTACTAGTTTTGCCAAGTCATTATTTGTTTCAGTCTTGTTGATGTGTTGTTTAGTTTTGGTGATTAAATTGTGCATTTTGATTAGATGTTGTCTCGCTTCTTCTATTGTTTTTGTTATTGTATTGGATTGCAGTGTCGTACAGTGGGTTTATTTTAATTGTTAATTTGTCATTTAAGACATTATCTCTTTCTGTTTTGATTGCTTGGTATATTTCGTATTCTTCAAGCGCGTCTAGATTTTTCCCTTTTTTACAAATATGTAAAGGTGTTAGGTTTGTGTCAAGATTGGTATAGTTGTGGTTGTGGTCTATCAGGTGCAATGCGAAGTTTGATTTGGTGTTTTGCTTTGGTATGTGTTCTATAAATCTTTCATTAAAGGTTCGACCTGTCTGTCCGATATAGAATTTTTCGCAATCATTGCGTTTTATCTTGTAAACGCCGGAACAATGTTTTATATCTTTAGTTGTTTTTTGTTTTAATAGTTTTTGTGTGTTGTTGTTGGTTTTGAAGAAAATGTTAATGTTGAGTTTTTTGAATTCATTGTGTATTGTATATGGAAGTATGTTGGTGTTGGTGTATTCTATTGATATGTATTGTTTGTTTGGGTTTGTTTCGTTATTGTTGTGGTTATTGTTGTTGTTGTTATTTTTGGTTAGCTTTTTGCAGATTAATTTATCTATTGTATTTGTTGTGTATCCGTTCGATGAAGCTATTTGTTTTATTATGTTTACCTCTTCGTTGTAATCTTCTGGGTCCATGGGTACATTTAGTAGTCGGTTGATGAGAGCGTTAAATGCTGCCATTTTTTGGGAGTGCGGGTGGTGGGAATCCTTGTGTATGACGATGTCAGTTGTTGTTGGTTTCCTGTATATTTTATATTTCAATTTGTTGTTGTTTTTAGCTAGGTTTACATCTAAAAAGTTAATGGAGTTATTATTTTCTATTTCGGCTGTGAATTTGATTTTAGTGTTTATATTGTTAATGTATTTGTGTAGAATGTCGATTTGTCTATGCGTACCGTCGAAGATGATGAAAGTGTCGTCGACGTATCTTGCATAGAATATGATTTTCTTGTTTTGAGGGTTCTGGTCGGATAAGACAAATTTGTTTTCATAATAATTAAGATAAAGGTCTGCCATCAATCCACTGGGGGGATCCCATCGCGAGTCCTTCGTTTTGTGTGTAGTATTTGTTGTTAAATGTTAAATAATTTTGTTTTAAAGTGATTTGTAATAATGTAATGAGTTCATCTATTTGCAGTTTGTTAAGTGTTGCAGTTTTTGTTAAGTTTTCTTTAAGTACTTCGATTGTTTCGTCTATGGGAATATTTGTGTACATGTTAGTGACGTCTAAAGAGATAAGTTTGTATTGCGGGAGTATGTTTATGTTTTTAGTTTTATCTATTAGTTCTAAGTAGTTTTTGATGCTTTTGTTGTTTATAAATGTGATGTTATTTTTTATAATTCTCTGCAGTGCTTTGGCGACTTTGTAGCAAGGTGCGGTAGTATAATTTATTAAGGGTCGTATAGGAATTCCATTTGAATTTTTGGTAAACCTGTGAAATTTGGAGCTTGTGCATTTGGCTGTTTAAATTTTAAGGTGTTTGTGTTAGGAAATATATGTTTGCACTTGTTTAGGGTTTGATTAATTTCTTTAACGTATGCTTTGGTGGGATCTTTATGTATAGGTTGTATGTTGTTGTCGATGAGGAATGTGTTGGTTTTATTTATGTACTCTTGTTTGTCCATTATGACTACTATATTTCCTTTGTCTGCTTTTGTTACCATGGCGTTATTGTTTGTTAATTTTTCTTTTGTGTTTAAGGTTGGATATGTCTTTTTTGTATTTGTTTATGATTTTGTTTTGTATCTTCTTATTTTTAATAATTTTCTTTAGTTTCTTGTTCACTATGGTTCTAGTTTCATTTTGGAGTTCTTGATTAGGTAATGTTTTAATGGCTGTTTCTGCGTTTATGACTTCTTGACTAATGTTGGTTTTGTTTATTTTGGGTATGTTGTATTTGAGGCCTTTATTGAGTGTTTCTATTTCATGTTGTGTAAGTTGGATATTTGTATTATTGACGAGTTTGGGGTAAAATATGTGTTGTTTTGTGAGGTTTGTTGTGTGGTTTGTATTTAAGAGTTTTTGTATTTTATTTTGTTGTCTAATGCTGATATCTTATGCGATGGTTTTCATATTTTGATTTATTTTGTTTGTATAAAGTTCAGCTTCGATGAAGTTTAGCGTATTGTAGAGTTGTAAGTGGAGTTTGTATAATAAGTTGTTCAATATTGTTTTTTTACTGTAGAGGTAGTTAATTTCTTCTTTTATCCGGATTTTTTGGGCTATTTTTTGTGTTTTTATGGCAGCTATTGTATTACTTTTTATGGTTATTTTAGCGTAATTTGGTGTTATTTCTTTGTTAAGGCATGTTTTGTTGAATTGTATGTTAAGATTAGTTTTAGTTAGTTTGACTTTGGCATTCTCTTTATGTTTTTTGTACAGTTACGATAAAAGCATAACGCTAAAATTTTGCACACGTAAGCTTTAGGTAAACTTTCTTCCAATCAAATAAAAATATTTTAGTTTGGGCGTGGCTGACGCCCATTTTGCATACAAAACCATCAATATTGTTTTTATAAAATAACAATTGTTATATTAAAGCGAAAAACATTAAATTTTGTGGGTATTACTTGCACATAAACATCTTGTGTATGAAATCACTTTTCACTAGAAACTATAAAAAAATTGTTTTTGTAAATAAACGGTATTTATAATGAATCCGCAAGCCAACATTTTGCGTCTCTTAATAGAAACTAAAAAGTTTGTGTATGAAAAGAAATTTTGGAACTTTGGTTGTGGCTTACGCCCACCTTTCATGAAAGAGCGAAAAACGTAGTCTCAAAAATTTAAAGTACTTTCAATATTCAATTTACACCTTTTTCCTTCCGTTCGTTATTTGAGAAATATATCTCTACATTTTCTTGTGTACATTTTTTCAATACGCCCAAAAAGGCGTGATTTTGATAAAATACCTTTGTTCAGGTAAGATTGTTTAAAAACTACTCGATTCAGCTGTAGTTTTACACAAATGCCTAAATACTGATCAAAGCTCAGTTAGTGCTTAAAATTTTTAAGACACGCCCACTTTTAAGGGGCGTTTCCGTCAAAAGTCTTATAATGCATTATTTTTTAACGTTTTTTAACTATCGGTCGCAGTTTTGAAGTAAAAAGATGAACACTTAGATTTATATTCCTTAGTTACGTAGGAGAGTGCGGTCCAAGAATTGTTAAAAACACTCATAATCGCTATTTCCATTCAAAATCTAATTTTTAAAAATTTAAGTTTTGTCTTGTTTTGTTCAAATCGATCTGCAAGAAGAAGAATTTTGTTTCTGAAAATGAAACATCGGCTGGATGTTGGAGGCAGACGCATACACTTACAAAAATATAGGGAATTGGGTTTTCAACAGTTCGTTGCAAGCGTACCTACTGTAGCTCTCGCTTATGTTTTTTTTTTTTGAATTTTATATAAAATATGTAAGTATGTACGAGTATACCTATGTAAGGCACTTAATTTTTGAATTAAATATACATATCCTTCAAGTAATTCATGCACGTGTTCAAGTATATTTTTGAAACAAGAAAATTCATATTATTTAACGAAAAGAGAAAAAAAGGCCCGAGTTTTTTTTTTTTTTTTGATAGGGGACCCCTGAAATGTTAGCTACGCCACTGACTATTCAATCAATATCAGTGAGCTTTTTCATTGTTTTAAGCTTTTGTGATCAGAGTACCACGTATTCCACAATGCAAAGTTTATTGAAAATTCTGACAGTGAGATGTTAAGCTTAATGACGACAAATTGCATAGATACTCTTTACTCTTCGAATGCAAAATAAAAATAAAAACATCTTTCCCAAATAAAAAATGTTGTTGTAAATGCTTGTTTTAGCTGATATTTGATGTTTAATATTTGGATATTTTGTTTAAAGGAAATAGCTAATAAACAAAAAGAATATTATTGAGTGATTCTTCGAATAAAGACAAACAATATGCAACATTCTGTAGCTGTGATAATTTTCAACGACAACGAATCTGACAAAAAAGATAAATTAGAAGTGATTAAACAAACATTTTTTAGAATGAATATGACGTTGTCTGTTCTTGCCAATAAACCAGCAAAAGATATCCAAAAAGCTGTTGAAACATGTAAGAATATTTATGTTTTGTAGTTTTGAATTAATTCTTTGTACGTACTCTTAGTAACAATGCGAAACAAGTTAACAAATCAGATAGGAAATTCTCAACTTTCGACGGAAAAATTATTGATTTACATTATGATATAATTAATTTACTCCTTGAAGTAGAAGACTTCAAAGATAAACAAAAAATTATCATTTTCATTATAAGTGGGAATGACAAATCCAATAGTTTATTTCCTTGTGATTGTGATCCTGGAAGAGAATTTAGGTGCTTGAGTCATGGTGAAAATATTTACAAGATAATATCTGAAAAAGAAAATTTCATCGAGAACTACTTTCCTGAGCTGACCAAGCATAGAAATTTATCAAAAGCTAGCCGAAACCACAGGTAAATAAGAAAAATATTGAATCGAAAGTAATTCTTGAATAAATTCCTTTTACATTATGTACTTCAGCAAATTTATATGTAGAGAAACAATAACTGCTGGAGATGTAAAGCTGAGAGTACCAATGTTGATAACTGAGCCGAAATCAGAATTTCAGGTATTCATCATCGGTTAGTATATTATATACAAAAACTAGACGTGCAGAGTGCACATGTAGATAACTATAGAACCGTAATAATAAAAAAAAAAAAACATAGCCTGGGCTATAAAGAGTTTCGACAAGTATAAGTCCCTTGGTCTGGATGCCATTCTGCCAATCATGCTGCAGGAAACACCAGAAGGGCCTATTCCATGGCTGGAGGCAATCTTCTTAGGATGTCTCGCACTTAACCATATTCTAAAGGTATGTTGTACAAAGGTTAGAGAAGTTTTCATTCCTAAAGTCGGTAGGCGAGGTCAAGAATCTGCCAAGGGTTTCTGGCTGATAAGCCTAACTTCGTTCGTCCTGAAGACTCTTGAGCGCATTCTAGACATGCATATAAGAAACGAAGCTTAAAAAGGTATCGTCTGTCCAAATCGCTTACTTTAAAGACAGACCCACCGAAAATTAAGATTTTATTTTTAATATTCAACTCGTTTTGCTGATATTTCAACAAAAAAAATCTGACTTCATCAACTTTACTTAATTTTCAACATTATTGCGGACCAAATGCAGGAAATATTGTTGGCTTTTAAGCATACTTGTTGAATTTTAATTGAAGTTTGCTGAAAACTAATTTTTAATTAATTAAAATTCAACATTATCTGGTGAATATATAACATAAATGTTTAATACCATTCAAAATTAAATGAGAAATTCAGCGTAAAATGATTAGAATTCAACATAATTGTTGAAAGATAAACATATTCTAAAATTTATTCCCATAAGTTTGCTTAAATTTAATCAACCGTAGTTGATTTTTCAACACATTAACCCTATTTTTCAGCACAAATGATTAAAATTAAAATAAAAAACCTGAATATTCAACATAAAAAGCTGCTTTTTCAACAACAACAAAAATCAGGAAAATTAAACAAATTTATTTATATATATGTATTCAACATAAACGTTTAAAAAATTTTGAAAAAAATTGAATTTCCGATTAGTTATTTGGATATTAAACAAAATTTATTAAAAAAAAAACTGCATTTAATATAGTATTACTAAACTAAAATGCTGTTTTTTAAATAATATTTTGTCAAAATCCAAATAATTTTTTTGGAAATTCACAATTTTCTTTACACATTTAAATGATTATTTTGAATACTAAATATGGCTATAAATTTGTTTTATTTTTCTGAATTTCCAATATCTTTTTTGTAAAAAGCAAGCTTATTTAGATGGAATATTCAGGTTTCCATTGTTTTTGAGCATTTGTATTTGAAAATAGAATTTGTATTGAGAAATCTATAGCTACAATTAATTAAATATAAGCCTTTTTGGGAACATATTCTAGTAATTGCTAGTATCTTTCAAAATATATGTTGAGTTCTTACCATTTTATACGGGTTGAGTTCTCATCAAAATCAGATTGTTGTCATATAAGCAAACGTCTTGATAAACGTTTGTCATAAGGATTATGATTATATTGAAAAGAAATAAAATGCACGACTGGGTCGCACGAACTTGCTCTAATGAGTGACAGTGGTTTATGGGCTTGAGATTTTGATAAAAATAAAATTTTCAAAATTCTTAAATAAATACTTAAACTAATTTGAGCTGAAAAAAAAGTACGCCATTTTATTTCTTGGATAAATTTGAATTTATGAGAACAAATTTAGAAAAATCTGTGGAGCGGTTTTTGAGAAAAAAAGTTTTTTTTGAAAAACTTTTTGAAAAAAATTTTCAAAAAAAATTCAAAAACTCCAGTTCATAGGTATTCAGCAAATACATTTATTTAAAATTTTTAAAAAAGAATTTAATAAGCAGTTTTTAAAATATTAATTTTTTAAATTTTTTTTTTAAAAATGCTTTTAAAAATACAAAAAAATATTTTTCAAAAATATTGGTATGCAATACAAATTGAGCTACCTACAGCTATATGTGTGTGAAATTTCGAAAGAATCGGTTGAGTCGTTTTCGAGATAGTCGAAAGCAAAAAAAAACGGTCCTATGGAAAGTACCGTTCTTAGCCATTTTTTAAAACTTTTTTTTCAGCCATATGATTGGTCGTACCTAAAAAGCAACACTGATTTTTTTAATTAAAAATCGTTAGAGCCGTTTTTGAGAAAAATAAGCTTTAACGTAACGGTTGTATGGCAGGTACCGTTATTTTTTGAGCTAAAAAAAAAATTTCAATTTCCTTTCTGTACAATACCTAAAAAAGTCTATATACCAAGTTTGAAGCAATTCGGCCGACCCGTTTGGGTTTAGGTCTACATACAGACAGACAGACAGACAGACAGACATACAGACGGACAGAATTTTTAGACCATGTTTTTTCGTCTTCGCTATCATCGTAATGTCATGTTTGATTGTTATCTCAAAACTTTTTTTTTCGACGAATGCATAACTTGCCTTATAGTACCTATAATCGCAAGTAAAAAGAACAAGTTAAAGCAATTGAATAATAATAGAAATCCTGGAAAATTAAAACTCCATTCTTCGAAACAATCATCCCACAAAATTGAATTTCATTCTTCAAAACTATCATAAAACATAAGCGAGAGCTACAGTACGTTTGCAACGAACTGTTGGATACCCTATTCCCCATATTTTTGTATGTGCATGCGTCTGCCTCCCGCAAACAGCCGATGTTTCAGAAACAAAATTCTTCTTTAGCAGACAGAAAAAAATTCAATAACATTAATTTTATGCGGTGTGATGTTCAATTAGTGTTGGCACAATAAAAAAAGGCGTGCACCACGCCCAAAGTTAAAACGTTTTATTGCCAAGGCAATTGATATGAGCTCAGTGAAATTCAATTTTATTCTTGCAGATCGATTTGAACAAAGCAAGACAAAACTTAAATTTTTTTAAAATTAGATTTGGAATGGAAATAGCGATTATGGGTGTTTTTAACAATTATTGGACCACACTCTGCTACGTAACCAAGGAATATAAATCGAAGTGTTCATCTGTTTACTTCAAAACTGCGACCGATAGTTAAAAAACGTTAAAAAAATTAATGCATTATACGACTTTTGACGGAAACGCCCCTTAAAAGTGGGCGTGTCTTAAAAATTTGAAGCACTAACTGCACTTTTTTCAGTATTTAGGCATATGTGTAAGACTACAGCTGAATCGAGTAGTTTTTAAACAATCTTAACTGAACAAAGGTATTTTACCAAAATCACGCCTTTAAAAGTGGGCGTATTGAAAAAATTTACAAAAGAAAATGTAGAGATATATTTCTCAAATAACGAACAGAAGGAAAAAGGTTTAAATTAAACATTGGAAATGCCTTAAATTCTTAAGGCTACGTTTTTCGTTCTTTCATGAAAAGTAGGCGTAAGCCACGCCCAAAATTCAAAAATTTCTTTTCATACACAAACCTTCTCGTTTCTATTAAAAGACGCAAAATTTTGGCATGCGGATTAATTATAAATACCGTTTATTTACAAAAACAATTTTTTTATAGTTTCTAATGAAAAGTGGGCGTCAGCCACGCCCAAAATCAATTTTCTTGATTTCATACACAAGATGTTTATGTGCCAATAAGACCCACAAAATTTAATGTTTTTCGCTTTAATATAACAATAGTTATTTTATAAAAACAATATTGATGGTTTTGTATGAAAAATAGGCGTAAGCCACGCCCAAATTGAAATATTTTTATTTGATTGGAAGAAAGTTTACATAAAGCTTACGTGTGCAAAATTTTAGCGTTATGCTTTTATCGTAACTGTACAAAAAACATAATTTAATTTTACCAAATTGAGGTTGTTCAACAAAAATGGCGATTGTGGGCGTGTTTGTGGGCGGATTTTACTGGTTCAAGAACTTAGCCTTACTCTTGAACCAAAGATTATATATACCAAATTTCAGCTTTCTAGCTCAAAAATTGCGACCTCTAGAGAGTATACATACGGACGGACGGACGGACGGACGGACGGACGGACGGACGGACGGACATGGCTAAATCGACTAGGCTTTTGATTCTGAGTCAGAATATATATACTTTTCTATACCTAACGGTATTATTTCTCTATGTTACAAACTCCACACCAAATACAATATACCCATTCTATGGAATAGGGTATAAAAAAAAGATTAAATATGTATATTTAAGTAATATATATATATTTTTATTTTTTTGTTTTTTTTTTTCAATGTTTATTTATTTATTTACATAGGTAAAGACTAGCTTCAGATATAAGTACTTATGTCTATAATAAGAGTACAATTATATAATTGAATACAAATTTGACTGAAATTTAGATGAAAAATTTAACGATTGGTCAAATAAGTTATTACATCTATTATTGAGAAGATTAAATAATTCAAACATTTTGTTTAAGGGAGAAAATCGTTCATAATTAGTACGACAGTTTGGGACATTTATGCAGCTAGGTTGATTCCTTAAGTTTCTTTGAGGAATATTAAAATTTATTCGAGACAAAAGGTACAAAGAGTCTATGTTACCATTTATTAATTTAACAATAAAAACAAAACTTAAATAAGAACGTCTATTCACAAGGGATGGCAAATCAATTAGTTTCAGTCGACTGATGTATGCGGGAAGCTCGTAAGGATTTTCCCAACATAAGCCCCGCAAGGCAAATCGCAGAAATCTTTTTTGAACACGTTCTAACCTTAATATATGGCATTCGTAATGGGGTGACCAAACCTGGCAAGCATATTCAAGAATGGGACGAACAAATGTTATAAAAAGCTGTTTTGTAACAAAAGGATCTGAAAATTGCCGTGACTCTCTCTTAATCCAGCATAGAATTGAATTGGCTTTATTTGATATGGAGTTGATGTGCTGAATAAATTCAAGCTTTCGATCTAATATGACGCCAAGAACATTTACGTTTTCCATACATGATAGGGAAATTCCATTTAACGAATAATTAAATGGAGTTACTAAAAGTTTTCTTGTGAGGCTCATAAAATTACATTTATTTATATTAAGAGACAAGCAATTACGAACACACCAGTCAAAAAACAAATTAAGGTCGGATTGCAACATTTCACAATCACTAATACTAGAAATAGTTTTAAAAATTGTCACATCATCCGCGTAAATGAGGCATTTAGAATACTTCAAGATAGATGGTAAGTCATTAATAAATAAAATAAAAAGTAGAGGTCCTAAATGGCTACCTTGTGGTATTCCAGAGTTAACTGTAAAATAATTTGATGGACAATCGCTAAACAACACTGCATAAGATCTGTTTAATAAATAAGATTGAAGCCACATAACAAAATTTTCGCTAAAACCAAGATTTCTTAGCTTTTTTAGCAAGATCTTATGAGAGAGTTTATCAAATGCCTTACTAAAGTCCGTAAAGACGCAGTCAATTACTTTCTTTTTCTTAAATGCATCAATGCAAAGTTCGGTTAGCTCCATAAGAAACGTTACAGTAGAGCGACCTTTTGTAAAGCCATGTTGATTCGGAACAATGACTGATTTGACATAGAAACACAGAGATTCACAAATAATAGCTTCAAAAAGCTTCGGAATAACCGATAATTTGGCTATAGGCCTATAGTTTTGAATTCCGTCTTTTTTACCTTTTTTGTGTAAAGGGATTATGAAGGATTTTTTCCAAATACACGGAAATTGACAAGAAAACAGAGAACAATTAAAGAGAGTGGATAAGGGTAAAAGCAAATTATTTGAGCATTTTTTTAAAATAATAGAAGGTATACCATCCGGACCTGGTTTACAATTCTCGTCAAGATTAGATATGAACTTAGCAATGTTAATTAATATTGAAGTTTATATCAGTCAAGTAAGAGAATGATTTCAAAAAGCCAACATTTTGGCTATTTTCGTCAAGTATATCACAGTTCGAAGGATCACAGTTTAAAGTATCACAGATGTTAGTATCACAGTTAAAGGCACTTTGAAAAAAGTCTGCAAACAATTGTGTAATAACACGAAGGTCATGACTAGATATATCGTTTGACTTAAGAACAGACGGATATGGACAAGACTTCCTTTTACTATTTATAAAGTTCCAAAAATATTTTGGATTCATTTTAAGATCTCTTTGTACCTTCTGCAGATAATTCAAATATTTTAAACTTCTATTGAAATTTTCACGAGCACGGCAAAAGTTTTCAAAGTCGGCTTCACTTCGAGATAATTTATATACTGACCAAAACTTGTTTCTGAGGTTCTTAAGGCTTTTAATTTCACTATCATACCAATCTGGAACGGATGATCTCGATTTTACAGAAGTTAGAGGTACAGATTTTAAAAAACAATCAAACAAGACATTATAAAAATCAAAGACCATAGTGTTCACAGTTACACAATTATTGAGATATGACCAATCAACTTGTGACAGCGGCATATTTAATTTGTTAAAATCTGTCTTTTTAAAATTAAAAGTGTAAAAATTTTCATTAAGGTCAGAATGAAATATTAAATCAAAAGAAAGAGAAAAGGATAAAGATGGATGATGGTTATCTTCAACTACTAAAGGATCTGTTGATTTTTCCACAACAATATCTTCATCACAGCTTGCGAAAATTAGATCCAAAATTCTTCCATTGCAATTAGAAACATCGTTAAATTGGTGTAGTCCAAGTGAGTTTAAATCGTCAATTAGTTTTGAGTCACCAGATTTGAGGTGTCCAGTTGGCAACATTACGTTCGATTCAGGACATCGTAACCAAGCAATATTGCTAAGATTAAAATCGCCGAGGCAAATCAGCTCGTCGTTATATTCCAATAATTCATTGATATAGTTAATGAATTCAAAAGCTTTATCATAAACATCACAGCGACTTTCCGGAACTATATATACAGTAACAAGGTAAATGTTTTTGTTACTTAAAGATATTTAAACGCAGAGAAATTCATTGTCAAAGGCTACAGGAACATGTACTGGCGTAGATATGAAAGACGATCTTACAGCAATCAAGATTCCACCTCCCACTGTATCTATATTCGGATCTGAATACCGGTCACGTCTAAAAACATTAAATGTGCTATCAAAAAGTTCGCAGTCTTTAATACCAGCATACAGCCATGTTTCGGTGAGGGAAATAACGTCATAAGAGCAGGTTATTGTTGAAAAGTAGACCTTATTGGTCTTTGTCCGAAGTCCTCTCACATTTTGATAGAAAAAATTTATTAGTGGCGACGATTTACATGTCTTGTCAGTGTGTTTTGAAAAGGGCGAATATTATTCCTTTTGTTTACAAATTCATGAATAATTATATTATCCGGCCATAATGATTTTTCAAGTAATTGATTGAATATTTCCTGGGTAACATACAGTTTAAAGGATGTGTAGTCATCACTTTTTGTTTGAAGTCGTTCGATTTTTAATTTAGCATTTGAGAACAGTGAAGTGACGAATTTACAAATATTTTCGCAGCTTGTGGCTGGATCAAAGTTGGATAAAAATAAGCATTTAAATCTTTGTGCTGCCTTAAGTTGGACTTCATTAATTGAGCTTGAATTTGAAGACGATGATATCAAAGACTTATTTGGTAAGTTTGGTGAAATTAGATGTGTTTGTGATGATGGATTAACTGGTAGCAAAGCAGTTGCGATATCTGTTGTTTTTGTTGTATGAGTAGGTAAAGTAAACGAAGAAGATGGAGCTATTTCAGTTGAACTTGAATTGCCAAGTTTTGGAGCTGATGTCGATGGATGAAGAGTTTGAGGAAGAAGAGTTTGAGGAATTGCAGTATTCTCATTAAAATTAGTCAATTTACGAGTAAGTGCATGAGAATCAAATATCGACTTGGCCGTTTTTTTCATCGAAGGATTTTGGAGAGAGCTTTCTGCATCTAATTCGTCACTTTTTCGTTTCGATGATTTTTTTGGCTTTATGATGGTCGTGGTATTTTTGATTTTTGTATTATTTCTGGTTTGTCTTTTAACGCTTTGTGGTTGCATATCGTGCGTTTGAGAAACAGAGGTTAATGTTTCAACTTGTTTAGCCAAATTCAGCAACTGGTCATGTAGGTTTTCAAGATTTTTTCTGTTTTCTAGCACGTCACGAGAGATATTTGTGAGAACAAACGGGTCACATTCGTTGCAGAAATATAAAATGATTTTCTGTCCTTAAAAAGCTTAATTGTGCTGAAAGGAGCGTCGATACATGTGACGTGAAAAAGTTTTCTGCAATTTCCCTGACACATAATTGAGTCAATCATATAGTCTGTGACATTTTTACATAAAGCGCAAGAAGCCATTGTAATATATCAATTTGTTTATCTATGTTTTTTTTTGTGTTTCTTTTTCTTTTTTACTTTTTTGTTGTTCCGTATAAATTTTAATTTATTTTATTTTATTTGTGTTCTTTATGATCACCCTGTTCAGAAATGCATAAGTGGGCAATGTAGATTTTTTCTTTGGTAATGGTTTGTGTATGAGATCATGAGATGTAGTGTCGGTAATGTAGAGCAGCTTGATAGATGACGTTTATATGCAAAATAAATAACCAAAAAGGTATTTTCTGTAGTCTCAATTATGCTTACGGCAGAACATGTACTAAAATGTACTCACCCAGAGGAGAGACAAAGTTGTCATGGAGATAAAGATGAAACGTAGAGAGAATTACCACTATGATGTATGAGAACAATTCAATAAAAAAAAAAAAAAAACAATTTTCGTTTTCATTTATCCACATTAAAAATTAATTATTTTAGGTGACACTCGAATAGAATAAGGCATACACAAGTTTAAAAGTTTAATGCCAAGAACTTGTTAAAAGGTTTTAGCACAAATTTGTTTGATAAATAACACAGTTAAATAAAAACAAAACAAAATTAGGCAGAGGTAGATCTAAACACAACCGCTTTGGTTATCTTTTAGAAAAATCATGTGCGGGAGTAAACGAAATGAAAAAAGAAGTAAATGTATTTTGGTCTAGCTAAGCTACATTCCTTAATTACTAAAAATACATACATACCTACTATTTAATTGAAAAAAAATAACATTGATGAATTATGTAAAAAAATAAAAATTATGATTTAATTAACAAAAAAAAGGTGAATTAATACAAAATAAAAAAATGATGAGCTCCATATCTGTAAATAAAAGAAAAAAGAAAAGCAATGGTTTATGTCAATGAAAATTAAAGCAAAATTTACATTAGGATAAGATATAAGGTTATTTAGAATAACTAGAATAAAAATGTTTGGCGTGTCGGAAGACCAAACTATTTTCTGCTCAATAAAAATATAGGCAGTTTTTGCCACATACGAAATATCTGGGAAGAAGAGTATAAAATAATAAAGTTGTTAGTAACAATAATGAATAATAACAAAACGAAAAAATGATGATAAAAGGAAGCTGATAACTTCCTAGTAGAAAATGGAAAACCATTTTTACTTGTTAAAAAAGAGTTTAAACTTTTTTTAAGAACTTATAACCCGGCATTAGTAATACAATACTGTAGTAACTCAAGAAAATCTAAAGCCGATACTAATAAAAAAAAAAACTTTAAGGAGGAGATCTTAACTGAATCTAACGAAATCTAAATGATATACCAAGACCATCATCCAATTCCAATTTTCTCCCTGTCACAAGATAATACATACATATATTTTAAAGAGAAATGTCAATTATTGAAGAAAATTAAAAAGAACTTGGAATTATTAAACAATTTAGTTGATAATTCAACATAAAATTATGATTTTTTCTAAAAAAAAAAGGTTTAATATTCAACGCAAATGTTTAATTTTCAACGCAAAATGTTTAATTTCCAACACAAATGTTTAATTTCCAACACAAATG